>CAJQUN010000195.1:0-600000 GCA_907163345.1 Haberlea rhodopensis
AACATTCATCAATTCTACCACAATAATCAAACACATTGATTCCAATATCATGATATAACACTATCATTTCACATATTCCATCACATATATGGACCACTATTCACAATATGCATCATAAAGTTTAATACGATTTACCGTCCGATGCTCGTACGTCTCACTACGTACCTTAGTTTCAAAAGTGGAGAAGTGTGTATAACTTTATCTCCTCGATGTAGTTGGTACCTGGGATGGTTCTACACAACCATACAAATCAATATTAGATGCCAATTATAGTCCAATATCCAAAATTCCATAAAAATGCCAAAACCACACTTTTGTATGTCTCGCGATCGATCGCAAACGTCCCGATCGAGAGTCGCGAGATCACAACGCCCGAACCAACAAAATTAGCTTTCGGCGATCGATCGCCCTTTTTGGCGCGTCGATCGCCAAGCTCCCGATCGATCGCCCAAAAGTGGCGATCGATCGCCAAAGGCTTCTGGAGCCTACTCTCTGCCCTGCTCGCGATCGATCGCCAAAAACGGGCGATCGATCGCCAGCCCCTGTACCACGAAAATCACCATTTTTGCACCCAAATTCCTTCCATTCCATACCAACACTTAAACCATCAACCCAACAACATCAATAACAACATAAACCTTCAAAATACACCTCAAAACAAACATAAATCCACCCTCCCAAACCACAACAACCCAATACAAACCCATTTTAAAACCCCTTCAAAACCATACCAAACTTAAATAAACCTTACAAAAAACAACAATGAGGTATCCATACCTCTTGGTGTAAGGACCCTAATCCTTAATGCGGATCAAGGCATAATAGAGCTAAATAAACAATCAGAGTGAGAAAAGAACGTGGAGTCTATGAGCTTAAGCATTACATGCCAAAAAAAGGACTACCAAAAAGGATTAATTACATTCCAATCAATGAATGTTCAATTATAGTTTTATACTACTCCTAGAGTAGATACTATCCAAAAAATAATCCTGTCCTTCAAGTCCTAAAAAGCATCCTCAAAAGCTCACCATCTCAACCCGTTCAAGCCCTTCTATCATGCCAAAAAGGTACCTACAAGGACAACCCCCAACACATGAGCAATAATAATCATTCATATTCAACACGATATGAAGATAAAGCGTAAATGCATAATCATAATAAAACACTTCCTGTTCTCCCCATGCATTTCAAACGCTTCCCGTTTGGTTGTCCCTGTACCATAACTCATGAGTATAATCAATAGATTATTTTAAATGGTCTAAACATGTCATGAACATATACCATTTCATCAATACCAAATACTGATCACCAATCCCTAGTCTGTCCATCACAATGTATTTTAATGCCCCTCGCTTATTTACATATAGACGGCATATGATAACCTCTCGCTTCAATGGACTGCGGGACTCCCACCCCTCGCCTCTCATTGAGCGCAAATACCCTTCCTCACCTTTCCCGTCCTATGATAACCACGCTCAAATGTGACATGCGGCGCTCCCACCCCTCGCTTCACATTTAGCGGAACCAAACCAAATAGCGGCAAGCATTAAAATCATCAAGGATGACCACGACTCATGGGATGTGCACCAATAATCATATGCATCTATAAACATCATGCATAACATGTATTTGCATCCACTATGCAATACCACATATATACTTGCATCCACAATGCATAAACAATAAGTATATAAGATACATGTACCGTTGGGGTGCCCGTACGTCCACTACGTACCTTTCCAAAAGTGGAATATGGTAGGACTTCAATTCCTTGGCTGTGTTGCCACCTGGGTTGGTTCTCTTGGGGACCTCAAATCACCCAATAATCTCCACAAAACAAGATTTTGCAAGAACTTCTTTTTTCACCCTTGAGCTCAAACTCGAAAATGTGAAGGGGAAGGGTTTGGGTGTTGTTTTTGGTAAAGTGAAATGAATTGGATGGTAAAGGTGGGTTTGGGTATAAAGAGTGAGTTATTTAATTAAAATGCATACCAACATTCCATGGTGTAAAAACACCCCAACATGATATTTTTCAAAGCATTTACTCAAAATGCACCAAATACCAATTAAACACATGATTTCTAATAAATTGCTAACTAAAGGCAAATAAATCATGCTTCCAATAATATTTACCCAACATGCACCACATGCACCCTGAAATGCAACCCCGGTCACCCTATCCACATGACCATGCATTTCCATAAGGTAAATAAATTCCAACACATAATTAATTACCACATATTAATCATAATAATCATAATTATGCCAAAAGCAATTAAACCATTTCGGGGATATCACATTACTCCCGATCTCCTATCATAGATTACTCATAACGATTATCCGGTACGCATATCACATACTTACCACCATAATACACACCTACAAACACATATTACCACTAAATAGTTCCGGACTACAGCATATCGCATACCGTAGCCTGCCGTAACCGCTACCATCCCCGCTCCGTCTCCACGTAGCCTCCTCGACACCCCTGCGATCCCACTGAACCTTGATCATAGGTATCACTTTGTTCCGAAGTCTACGGTCTGCTCGATCCAGAATTCTGACAGGCCGCTCCACATAACATCGGACTCTAACTGAACTTCGGAAGGCTGTAACACATGCGACAGATCCGGCTCATACTTCCGCAGCATCGATACATGAAACACATCATGTATCCCAGATAAAAAGAAGCGGCAAGGCCAGTCGGTAAGCTAAGGTGCCAATGCGCTGTAAGATCTCGTACGGTCCAACATACCTCGGAGACAGTTTCCCCGCGCATCCCAAATCGCACAACAACGCCTCTGAAAGGCGAGATCTTCAAAAAGACCTTATCTCCCAACTGAAATTCCAACGGTCTCCGCCGTTTATTTGCATATGCTGCCTGTCTGTCCTGAGCCGCTTTCATTTTCTCTGCCTTTTGTCTTTATCTTTTCTTCCATCTCTCGAATCAACTCCGGTCCTCCGACCGATCTGCGGTCCAAATCATCCCAACACAAGGGTGATCTACACCGTCTGCCATAAAGAGCTTCAAACGGAGCCATCTGAATACTCGCCTGGTAGCTATTGTTATACGAAAACTCTACCAAAGCACTGAATCCTGCCAAGAGGCATCGAACTCCAAAACACAAGCTCTCACATGTCCTCGAGCGTCTGAATAGTGCGCTCGGTCTGGCATAGTGCTGCTCGGTGCTGCCATCCGTCTGAGGATGATAAGCAGTACTCAATCTGACCTCAGTTCCCAAAGCTCTGACTGAAGACCTTCCCAGAAATGAGATGTGAATCGCGGATCTCGATCTGACACTATGGAAACGGGGATCCCATGCAATCTCACCACATCTCTAATATACAACTGCGCCATCCTCAAAAAGGTGAAAGTCATGCTATAGGGGATAAAGTGGGCTACCTTAGTCAATCGATCCACGATCACCAAATAGCATCGAAGCCTGAAGCACTCCTCGGCAAATGAGTCACGAAGTCCATGAAATGTGCTCCCACTTCCACTTCGGTATCTCCAAGCTTCTCAACTCGCCGCCAGGTCTCTGTCACTCTGTCTTAACCTGCTGGCAGATCAAACACCTCTTCACAAAAGCGACGACATCACTCTTCATTCTCTTCCACCAAAACTGGCCACGTAGATCTTTATACATCTTCTTCCCGCCTGGGTGGATGCTAAGTCTGCTACTGTGAGCTCGCTCCAAGATCCCCTTACGCAACTCCGGCGTACTTGGAACCACCCCATCGGTCACCCAATCTCAAAGACCCGTCATCGGCCACTCTGAACTTCGTTGGCTGACCAAGATGTACTAAAGATAACCACCTCTGAACCTCATCGTCTGACCTGCCGCTGAGCTCTCCTGATGTTCTCATAGATGTCTGGCTCGGCTAACAGAGTCGATACATACACAGGCGATGCATCTATGTCAAAATCATAGCCCAGATGGCAATAAGAGGTCATCATAGCCGACAAATGAATGACTCCCTCAGCAGAACTCCTCACTTTCCGGCTCAAAGCGTCTGCTGTCAAATTAGCATCCCCGATGGTACTCTATCTCACAGTCATAGTCCTTGAGTAGGTCCATCCATCTCCTCTGCCTCATGTTCAGCTCTGCCTGAGTGAATAAAAACTTGAGGCTCTTGTGATCCGTGTATATGGTAAACGACGTACCATACAAATAATGCCTCCAAATCTTCAGGGCGAAGATGATAGCCGCCAATTCCAAGTCATGAACTGGATATCTGGTCTCATGCGGCTTCAACTGCCTCGATGCATAAGCTACCACATGCTTATCTTGCATCAGAACACACCCAAGGCCCTGAAGTGATGCGTCAGTATACAGAACAAATCTGGAGTTCTCCGTAGGGATCACTAACACTGGCGCCGTCGTCAACCGGTGCTTCAACTCCTGAAGCTCTCCTCACAAGCTTCTGACCAAAAGAAAGGCACTCCCTTCTGGGTCAACTGAGTCAGCGGCTAGGCAATCTTCGAAAAGCCCTCGACAAAGCGCCGATAATACCCCCGCCAAACCAAGAAAACTCCAAATCTCTGGCACAGAAGTGGGGGCAGCCACTCCATCACAGCCTCAATCTTCTTGGGATCTACAGATATCCGCTGCTCGATATGACATGCCCCAGAACACTACACTGCTCAGCCAAAATTCACACTTACTGAGCTTAGCATATAACTGATGCTCTCTGAGAATCTGAAGCACTGTCCTCAAGTGTTTCACATGCTCTTCCTCACTCCGGGAGTAGATAAGAATATCGTCAATAAACACAATGACGAACTGATCAAGATACTGCTGAAACACCCTGTTCATCAGACTCATGAAGACTACTGGAGCATTCGTCACGCCGAACGGCATCACTAGGAACTCATAATGTCCATATCGGGTCCGGAACGCTGTCTTCTGCACATCTTCCTCTCTGACCCGAATCTGATGATACCCGGATCTCAAATCAATCTTGCTATACACCCTGATACCTTGCAACTGATCAAACAGATCGTCGATCCTTGGAAGAGGATACTTGTTCTTCACTGTAGCCTTATTCAGTTGCCGGTAATCGATACACAACCGCATCGAACCGTCCTTCTTCTTCACAAAGAGAACTGGTGCGCCCCATGGCGACACGCTCGGCGTATATATCCCTTGTCAAGGAGATCCTGCAACTGTTCTTTCAACTCTCTCAACTCAGCCGGTGCCATCCTATAAGGTGCACGAGAGATAGCGGATGTCCCTGGCAACAGCTCGATCCCAAACTCAACTTCCCTAGCCGGTGGGTGGGATCCTGGGATCTCTTCTGGGAATACATCAGCGAACTCTGTCACTACTGGCACATCCTCAACTCTTAGTTCCTTATCCTTCCAGACGTGTCCACGGCATAGATAAGATAGCCCGTGTGTCCACGTTCCAACAGCTGAGTCATCTTGATCGCTGACACCAACGGAATCTTCGCACGAGAACCGTTGCCATAGAAGGTCCACTGACTGCCCAACTCAGGTCTGAACTTCACTGTCCTCTGCCGGCAATCTACCACTGCCTGATATCTGTTCAGAACATCAATACCCAAGATGCAGTCAAAGTCTGACATACCCAGCACAATCAAGTCTGACCTCAATTCGTTGCCCTCAAAATAAATGAGGCAGTCTGCCATAAACTGATCAGCACAACATTTCTTCCAGTGGGTGTCGAGACAAGGAGAGGCATGGGTAAAGAAGACGTGGCGCATATGGTGTCTTTCCACAAAACCCCACCGACACAAAAGAATGGGAGGCACCTGTATCGATCAAAATAAAAGCAGGGTACGTAAATAAATGACACGTACCGGCGATCACCTCCTCTGGGGCTGCCTGGGCCTGCTCCCTGGTCAGTGCATACACCTGCCCCTGGGGTGGTCCTACTGTCTGACCTCCCGATGGTCGAGGCCCAAACTGCTGCCTCTGCTGCACTGTCCTATCCTCAAACCTCGGCCTGCTGCCCTGATTCTCTGACTGTCCTCCCCGTGTGGGGCAATACCGAGCAATGTGGCCCATCTTGCCACAGATATACATGCAGGGACACTTGTTTGAAGAATGTGGCCCTCCACAATTGTTGCACCTCGGCTCTCCCGGCCTGTCCCCTTGGTGAAGATCCATCTCAGTGGCCGACCAATTATCCTTCTTGCCATCCTGTTTCTGACCAAAATGTTTCTTTCCACCATACCGTGAAGATGAAGAGGCACCACGGGGTTTAAATGGCTCACCCCGAGGCCTCAAACTGTCACTATTCTGCCTTTGTTGCGGTATCGGTGGGTGGCATAGCGTAAGCTCCCACTCCTAGATCGGCAAGCTCCGCTCTTGTGAGAGCGTCATCAAAAGAAGTTGGGTTATTATTGATAACCCGGTCATAGAGCTCCGGTCCGCAACCCTTTCATAAGTTCCTCATCTTAATGTGCCCACTGGTGGCATGTGGGGAACGTACCTCATGCAATGAAGAGTACCGTGTGGCATAGTCTGCCACTGTCATGTTCCCCTGCCTCAGACTTGTAATCTCATCCTCCTTTGTCTGTCTGCTGCTCTGCGGAGAAGTACCGATTCAAAAACCTAGTCCTGAAGAGTGTCCAGTCAATCACAGCACCCAGTGCTCTCATTTCCATTACTGTGCTCCTCACCACATCAGAGGTTTCTTGGCTAATTGAAACTCCGCCAGCCTCAGCCAAGCTGTCACAAGCACAAGGAGCCGATACAAAGATCTGCTCAAGTCTTTCCAACCACTCTTCAGCCTCTTCTCCGGACTCTGTCCCCTACAAACCGGGGCGGATGATAAGATAGAAATTAGTGTCAGACTGATCTCACCCGTAGCAATAACTGAACCACTGGTTCCCATGCCTACGGCCGGTGGAGGTTAGAGGGTTCACTTGACCGACGCTTGCGTTCACACTCCAAATCTCCCAACCTCCTCATTAGCAGCCATGCTGTAATACAATGTTACAACAATTCCAAAGCAGTATACATGTTATGCCGTTAGATAACAAGAATGAGAATAAGCACGTTAGTATAACATGATATACATTAATATGCACCACATGCATAAACATGCTTCAAATGTAAGCACCTAGCCTATCATGCTAAGGCTACCCTTCACTCGTTCCCCGGGTTCTCCTAAACCACTGCTCTGATACCACTAATGTAAGGACCCTAATCCTTAAGTGCGGAATCAAGGCATAATAGAGCTAAATAAACAATCAGAGTGAGAAAAGAACGTGTTGAGTCTATGAGCTTAAGCATTACAGATGCCAAAAATAAGGACTACCAAAAAGGATTAATTACATTCCAATCAATGAATGTTCAATTATAGTTTTATACTACTCCTAGAGTAGATACTATCCAAAAAATAATCCTGTCCTTCAAGTCCCAAAAAGCATCCTCAAAAGCTCATAGACTCAACACGTTCTTTTCTCACTCTGATTGTTTATTTAGCTCTATTATGCCTTGATTCCGCACTTAAGGATTAGGGTCCTTACACTTGGGGACCTCAAATCTCCCAATAAACTCCACAAATCAACTTTTTGCAAGGATTCCTCTTCACCCTTAAGAACCAAACGAAAATGGGAGAAAAGGAAGGGTTTGGGTGGTTTGGTAAAGTAAATGAAAGTGAGGTGTGGGGTTGGGGTATAAGGGTTTAAGTTAATTAAATGTATCCACAAACCCATGGTATAAAACACCCCAACATGATATTTAAAAGCATTAATCCAAAATGCACCAAAATATCAAGTAAACTCATGCTTTCCAAATAATTGCTAACCATGGCAAATAAATCATGCTAATAGCAATTTTCCCCCAACACGCACAACATGCACCCTGAAATGCTCTACCAGCCCACATGACCAAGCATTTCCACATGGCAATTAATTCTAACACATAAGGCAATTACCACCATAAATAAATCATATTTAAACATATGAACACAATTAATGCCTTAAACACGATTAATTATTTCGGGGACATCACAGAACAAAACTCCAGGCTCTTATGGTCCGTGTAGATGGTAAACGACGTACCATGCAAGTAATGCCTATGCCTCCAAATCTTCAAAGCAAGTATAACGGCTGCCAGCTCCAAATCATGGACTGGGTACCCATCCTCATGTGGTTGCAACCACCTCGATGCATAAGCCACCACATGCTTATTTTGCATCAACACACAAGTCCAAAAACCCTGCAGTGATGTATTCGTGTACAAGGCATCCCTCTTATTCTTAGAAGGAATAACCAACATAGGTGTCGTAGTCAAACGACGCTTCAATTATTGGAAGCTTTCCTCACAAGCTTCGGACCAATAGAACGACGTTCCTTTCTGAGTCAACTGTGCCAGGGGTCTGGCAATACCTAAGGATCTGGAGTACTGTTCTCAAGTGCTTCACGTGTCCCTCTTCAGTTCGAGAGTAAATAAGCGTATCGTTCATGAAAACTATGACGAACTGATCCAAACATGGTTGGAGCACCCTGTTCATCAGGCTCATAAAACAGCTGGGGCATTCGTCACCCTAAAAGGCATGACTAAGAATCCGTAGTGCCCATATCTAGTCCTGGAAGCTGTCTTCTGTAACATCATCCTCTTGAACTCGAATCTGATGATACTCCGACCCTCAGATCGATCTTACTGTAGAGCCTCGTACTCTGCATTGGTCAAACCAATCATCAATCCCCGGAAGCGGATACTTATTCTTCATCATGGTTTGTTCAGTTGTCTGAAATCGATGCACAGCCGCATCGAACCATCTTTCTTCTTAACAAATAAAACTGGTGCACCTCAGGGCGATACGCTAAGGCGTATATAGCCCTTGTCAAGGAGCTCCTGCAACTGAACATTAACTCCTTTTTGCTCCGTTGGTGCCATCCTATACGGGGCACGAGAAATGGTAGACGTTCCTGGTAGTAACTTAATCCCAAACTCGACCTCTCTCGTCGGTGGGAATCCGGGAATCTCTTCCGGAGATACATCAGGAAACACCGCCACTACGGGCACATCCTCAACCTTTAACTCTTTCCTCTTCTCAGTACTATCAACAACATAGATGAGATATCCTTTATGGTCTCGTTCCAATAATTGGGCCATCTTGACAGCAGATATTAACGGAATTCTTGAACGGGAACCATCCCCATAGAATGTCCATTGGACTCCCATATCAGACCTGAATTGGACAGTCCTTGTCTGCAGTCCACAACTGCCTGATACTTGTTCAGCACATCGATGCCCACAATGCATTCGAAGTCTGGCATTCCCAGAACAATCAAGTCTGTCCTCAGCTCGTTGCCCTCAAAATAAATGAGGCCGTCATAAACAATCTGATCAGTTATCAAACTTCTTCCAGCGGGGGTCGAGACTACAAGAGGCATGGGCGACGGAGAAGTGCATATGAAATCGCATCGCTTACTTCTGCATTTGCTGCTATGCTGCAACACAAGGGTTAACAACAATACCCAAAAGCAGTTCATAAAATACATCGTTAGATACTTAAACATGTTAGTATAACATCCTCTACTTCATATGCAACATACATATAAAACATGTTCAAAAGTATGCACCTAGCCAACTTATTGCTAAGGCTACCCTTCACTCATTCCCGAGTTATCTAACCACTGCTCTGATACCACTAATGTGGGGTCTTCCCACCTTAACAGTGATCAATAGACATAAGAAGGACTAATCATACATTAATAACATCTTAGGGTTCTAGTTGTTACATGAGCTAACAGAATTACAGGCCAATTAAAACTTTAAAGCTTATTAGTTACATTCCCACAATGAATGTTAACATGTTAGATTTATACTACTCCTAGAGTAGATACTAGACAGAAGCTGAATCCTATACGTTCCTTTGTTCCTCGTAGCTCACTGCCTCAACCCGACCCTTAGTCCTTTAGTCCAAAAGTGTACCTACAGGAACAACCCATCATGAGCATGTACATCGTTACTTAACATCATGTAATACCCCGAAATGTAATATGATTATGTTCTATGATGATGAATTATGATGTGTCTAAGGGTTATGGTGTATTTAAATTGGGGGCCACGAATTATGTTATGATGATATGATGTGGGGAGCATCTTGGGCATTTTAAGGGATGTATTAATTATATGAAGTTAGAAAATATCGAGTGAGGATATTTTAATACATCGTACTATATACCGGGATACAATTAAACACCCCATGGCACCCCAACCCACACCACCTACCCCCAACCCATGCTGCAAGTGGCTGGGTGCCCATGCCTTTTCCCCCACCCTTTCACTTCACCTCCATCACTCCAATCTCACCCCATTTTCGTCCAAAACACATCCAGCTCCAGCTTAGCAGGTAGGAAGGGAGAAACTTCAAAATTCTTTGCAAGAAACCTTCCAAAAATCGGACAAAGGAGGGTGAGAAACCATATTCTGTTTGGTTTAAGTTTTGTTTAAGTTAATGTTTTACTTGGTATGAAAATGGCATGCTAGGTTAGGTTTTTGTCGAACCTTTGATTTAAGCTCATTCATGATGTTCCTATGAAGTTCCTAGCATGTTTATATGAGCATGATATATGTGCTATGTGGTAGTTTTGTTGGCTTGAAACTAAGTGTTCGAAAATCTGGGTAATGCCATGATGCCCTGTTTTCTGTAAGTTGGTTGAGCTCTAAGTTTATGATGATGTTATGATGCATGTTAGCTTAGGTTATGAATAAACCTTTGGCATGAGTACATACCAGGAAGTTTGGTGAACATGCCAACATATTTGTTTAAGCATGAACTACGGGATATGTAGTAGTTTCATTGCTATAAAGATGTGTGTTCAAGAATTCTGGACTGAAGAATCATGCCCTGTTTTCTGAAAAAGCTGGTCGGGTAATGATAAAAAGGGGTAGGTTTAATGCATGTAGGTTTAAGTTATAAGTGAACCTTTAATTTTAATACATGCATGAAAGTATGTGGAAGTTATTGATATTCTTGTTTTAGCACTTTATGTGTGATATGAAGTAGTATGGATGGTATGAAATGGGGTGCTCAAAAATCTGGGGAAGTCCCGATTTTTCAGAGCTCTCGATCGATCGAGATTTAGTTCCGATCGATCGAGCGAGACAGTGGGTCTAATGTATGATTTAAAACTTTGATGTCGATCGATCGAAGGATTTCTCGAGCGATCGGTGAAGCTCCTCGATCGATCGGTAAAATGTTCGATCGATCGAGCGAGGCAGGAAGCCAAGACACTGTTAGTGCACAGTGTCTCGATCGATCGAGACCTAGGGCCGATCGATCGAGACAGGCAGAAAGTTGAAAAATTTAATGATGTTTTATTTTGTTAAGTTTATGGTGTAAGATGGTTTTGAGGCATCTAATATGGTATTATGTGGTCTTGTAGAACCATCCCAGGTACCGGCACCATCAAGGAGATAAAGTCTGTTGACTCCTCCTCTTTTTGAAAAGGTACGTAAGAAGCGTACGGGCATCGGACGGTAACACACATCTCTATACTACAACTATGCTTTTATTGCATGAGTATTCACGATGAAATGACGGTGTTTATACGATGTTTACATGATGATGTTTATATGATGTTTATACGATGAAGTTCATATGATGTTTATTGCTTATACGATGCTTATATGATGACATTTATATGATGTATTGTGGTAAGATGCCACGGGGTAAGATGCCCTACATGGTAAGAGGCCATGCGATGTATTGTGGTAAGATGCCACGGGGTAAGATGCCCTACATGGTAAGAGGCCATGCGATGTATTGTGGTAAGATGCCACGGGGTAAGATGCCCCATATGGTAAGAGGCCATACGATGATGTTGTGGTAAGATGCCACGGGGGTAAGATGCCCCATATGCATGATTCTAAATCAGGGACAACAATAAGAAGTGAATGTACAACCAGCATATTACTTAACCAATGTTTCATGCATTTACTATGATGTTTATAATGTTAAGTAAGATTATATATGCTCATGATGTGTTGTCCCTGTAGGTACACTTTTGGACGAAAGGACTAAGGGTCGGGTTGAGACAGTGAGCTACGAGGGACACAGGAATGTATAGAATTCAAGTGATGATTAGTATCTACTCTAGGAGTAGTGTAAATCTAAATGACATTCCTTTAGAATGTAATGAATTGTTTTTGAAGTTTTGTATTTTGGCCTGTAATCCCGTTAGCTCATGTAACAACCAAAACCTTAAGATGTTACTTTAATGCATATTTAGTCCTTCTTATGTCTTTTAATCACTGTTAAGGTGGGAAGACCCCACATTAGTGGTATCAGAGCCAGGTTAGATAACTCGGGAATGAGTGAAGGGTAGCCTTAGCAATAAGTTGGCTAAGTACTTACTATTGAACATGTTTTATGTGTATGTTGCATATGAAGTTCTATGTTATGCTAACATGTTTAATTATCTAACGATGTGCTTTATGAACTGCTTTTGGTGTTGTTATTAACCCTTGTGTTGCAGCATGGCAGCAAATATAGAAGTGGGTGACGCCATTAGTGTAAATGCAAGTGCTGGGCGTACGAACCCATTGCCACCACCAGCTTTGGGAGAGGAACCCTCTGAACAGCAGTTGCTACCTGGGGAATTGAGCTTGGCTCAGTTTATGATGTATCGACCTCCGATGTTCGAGGGAACTGAATCAGGAGAGAAAGCTGAGGAATGGTTAGAGAGGATCGAACAGATATTTGTGGCAGCGCCTTGTGCAAAGACGGCCTGGATCCGATTAGCAGAATTTCAGCTGTCCAAGAAGGCATTGATGTGGTGGAAAACCACAGTGATTGAGCAAGAGGCTCTGGGACAGGAAGTAAATTGGAAGATGTTCCGAACGCGGTTTTGTACCGCTATTTCTCAGCCGCTGCAAGACAGGCCAAGGAGGATGAGTTTACCAGTTTAAGACAAGGTACCATGCCTGTATCTGACTATGCTCTACATTACTGTTCCTTACTACGATATGTGCCACACATAGCTGCAAGCACTCAAGCTAAGATGCGGAATTTCATGAAGGGCTTGAGGCCTGAACTGTATGACAGGGTGATCACTTATGGCCCTGCCTGTTTTGATGATGCACTCTCACGAGCTGAGCTAGCTGAACTGGGAGTCGGTGCATATCCTGATGCTGTGCCACCTCCGGCACCCCCTCAGAGATCCACTTCTGATAATTTGAAGCCCAGGGGTGATCAATTTAAGCCTAGGGGGAACACTTCAGCATCGAGATTCAGTGGCAAGAGGCCCGAGAATCGATGGAAAGGGAAAGGTAGGAATGATGCTCCATCTGGGAGAGGACAGTCTCAGGGAGACAGATCTGGAAGAGTTCAGTGCACTCTTTGTGGGCAGCCACATTTGGCAAAGGACTGCGTAGGATGTTATGTCTGTGGCGACAGAGGCCACTTTGCTCGGCGGTGTCCCAACAGGGGAAGACAGCAGAGCTCTACGGGGAGACCTGCGGACAGAACGGCACAACACCGGCCACCCTTTGTGCCAAGACAGTATGGAGGTCAGCCCGCGGGGCTACCTCAGGGACAGGTGTATGCTTTGACGAGGGAGCAGGCTACGGCGGCCCCGGAGGAAGTTATAGCGGGTACGTGTCTTTTATTTACGCACCCTGCTCTTATATTGATAGACACAGGTGCGTCACACTCTTTTGTGTCGACAAGTTTTGTTGAAAGGCACCACATATGCACTTCTCCGTCCCCCATGCCTCTTATGGTCTCGACCCCCGCTGGAAGAAGTTTGACTACAGATCAGATTGTTTATTATGGCCTCATTTATTTTGAGGATAATGAGTTAAGATCAGATTTGATTGTGTTGGGAATGACAGACTTCGATTGCATTGTGGGCATCGATGTTCTGAACAAGTATCAGGCAGTGGTAAACTGCAGGCAAAGGACTGTCCAATTTAGATCTGTATTGGGAGTCCAGTGGACATTCTATGGGGATGGTTCCCGTCCGAAGATTCCGTTAATATCTGCTGTCAAGATGACACAGCTATTGGAACGAGGCCATGAAGGATATCTTATCTACGTTGTTGACATGACGGATAAGAGGAAGGAATTGAAGGTTGAAGATGTGCCCGTAGTGGCGGAGTTTCCTGATGTCTTTCCGGAGGAGATTCCCGGATTCCCACCGACGAGAGAGGTCGAGTTTGGGATTGAGCTACTACCAGGGACGTCTGCAATTTCTCGCGCCCCGTATAGGATGGCACCAGCAGAGTTAAGGGAGTTAAAGATACAGTTGCAGGAACTCCTTGATAAGGGCTACATACGCCCTAGCGTATCGCCATGGGGTGCGCCTGTCTTATTTGTTAAGAAGAAAGATGGATCGATGCATCTATGCATTGATTATAGGCAGTTAAACAAGCTACAGTAAAGAACAAGTATCCACTCCCGAGGATCGATGACTTGTTCGATCAGTTGCAGGGTACGAGGCTCTATAGTAAGATCGATCTGAGGTCGGGGTACCATCAGATTCGAGTAAGAGAAGATGATGTTCAGAAGACGGCTTTCAGGACTAGATATGGGCACTATGAATTCCTGGTCATGCCTTTTGGGGTGACGAATGCCCCAGCTGTCTTCATGAGTTTGATGGACAGGGTGTTCCAGCCGTATTTGGATCAGTTCGTCATAGTCTTCATTGACGACATACTTATCTACTCTCGGACGGAAGAAGAGCATGTAAGGCACTTGAGGATAGTACTTCAGATCCTTAGGGATCATCAGCTGTATGCAAAGCTTAGTAAGTGCGAGTTCTGGTTGGACAGCGTGGTATTTTTAGGCCATGTCATATCTAGCCACGGGATAACTGTGGATCCCAGGAAGATTGAAGCTGTGATGGAGTGGGCTGCACCCACTTCTGTACCTGAGATAAGGAGTTTTCTCGGTTTGGCAGGATATTACCGACGTTTCGTCGAGGGTTTTTCGAAGATTGCCAAACCCCTGACACAGCTGACTCAGAAAGGAATCCCCTTCTTTTGGTCCGAAGCTTGTGAGGAAAGCTTCCAAGAGCTGAAGCGTCGTTTGACTACAGCGCCTGTCCTGGTGATTCCGTCTGAGGATAAGAGGTTCGCCTTGTATACGGATGCGTCATTGCAGGGCTTGGGCTGTGTGTTGATGCAAGATAAGCATGTGGTGGCTTATGCATCGAGGCAGCTGAAGCCACACGAAGCCAGGTATCCAGTGCATGATTTGGAGTTGGCGGCCATCATATTCGCCTTAAAGATCTGGAGGCATTATTTGTATGGCACGTCTTTCACCATATATACGGACCATAAGAGCCTGAAGTTCTTATTCACTCAAGCAGAGTTGAATATGAGGCAAAGAAGATGGATGGATTTACTCAAAGATTATGATTGTGAAATCGAGTACCATCCAGGTAAAGCAAACCTGATAGCAGACGCCTTAAGTCGGAAGGTAAAGAGTACTGCAGAGGATGTTATGTGTTTGTCAGCCTTGATGACGTCTTATTGCCAACTGGGCTATGATTTTGATGTAGACACGTCGCCTGTGCGAGTGTCGACCCTATTAGCGGAGCCAGACATATTTGAGGCAATCAGGAAGGCCCAGAAGTCCGATAGTGAGGTTCAGAGATGGACATCATTGATACTTCAGGGTCAGCCATCCAAGTTCAGAGTGGCTGAGGATGATTCCTTGAGACTGGGCAACCGATGGGTAGTCCCAGATGCACCAGGACTGCGTAAAGGAATATTGGAGCGGGTTCACAGTAGTCGTTTCAGTATCCACCCAGGGGGAAAGAAGATGTACAAAGATCTATGCGATCAATTCTGGTGGAGACGCATGAAGCGTGAGGTAATCATTTTTGTTAAAAGATGTTTGATCTGCCAGCAGGTAAAGGCAGAGAGGCAGAGGCCTGGTGGAGAGCTGAAGAGCTTAGAGGTTCCTGAATGGAAGTGGGAGCATATATCTATGGATTTCGTGACCCACTTGCCAAGGACGACCTCAGGATTTGATGCGATCTGGGTGATCGTAGATAGGCTAACGAAGACGGCTCATTTCATCCCTTATAGTATGTCGTATACATACTTAAAGATGGCTCAAATGTATATACGGGATGTTGTGAGATTGCATGGTATTCCAGTCTCGATAGTGTCTGACAGAGACCGGAGGTTCACTTCACATTTCTGGGAGGGTCTCCAGACAGCTTTGGGCACGGAGGTGAGACTGAGTACGGCCTATCACCCTCAGACAGATGGCCAAACAGAGCGTACCATTCAGACGCTCGAGGACATGTTGAGGGCATGTGTTTTGGAGTTTGATACTCCGTGGCAGGATTCAGTGTCGCTGGTGGAGTTCTCCTATAATAACAGTTATCAGGCGAGCATTCAAATGGCCCCTTTTGAAGCTCTGTATGGACGACGATGTAGATCACCACTGTATTGGGAGGACTTGACTAGCAAAGCGGTCGGAGGACCGGATATGATCAGGGATATGGAAGGTAAGATAAAGTTGATACGCCTGAAGATGAAAGCGGCCCAGGATAGGCAAGCGGCCTATGCCAATAAGCGGCGACGACCGCTAGAATTCCAGTTAGGAGATAGGGTCTTCTTAAAGATCTCGCCCTTCAGGGGCGTGGTTCGTTTTGGGATGCGGGGAAAGTTATCTCCGAGGTATGTTGGGCCATATGAAGTTTTACAGCGTATCGGTACTTTGGCATATCGTTTGGCTCTACCGCCATCCTTGTCTGGCATACACGATGTTTTCCATGTCTCTATGTTGAGGAAGTATGAGCCAGACCCGTCCCATGTCTTACAGCCTACTGAAGTACAGTTAGATTCAGATGTGTCCTACGTTGAACGACCTATCAGAATTCTGGATCGAGAGGATCGCAGACTACGAAGCAAAGTTATACCGATGGTCAAAGTTCAGTGGGATCGTCGGGGTGTCGAGGAGGCTACGTGGGAGACGGAACGGCATATGGTGCAGCACTATCCGGAACTATTCTCTGGTATGTTTTTATGTTTAGTTTCGATATGATGATGCATGTGGATTTCGAGGACGAAATCTTATAAGTAGGGGAGTAATGTAATACCCCGAAATGTAATATGATTATGTTCTATGATGATGAATTATGATGTGTCTAAGGGTTATGGTGTATTTAAATTGGGGGCCACGAATTATGTTATGATGATATGATGTGGGGAGCATGTTGGGCATTTTAAGGGATGTATTAATTATATGAAGTTAGAAAATATCGAGTGAGGATATTTTAATACATCGTACTATATACCGGGATACAATTAAACACCCCATGGCACCCCAACCCACACCACCTACCCCCAACCCATGCTGCAAGTGGCTGGGTGCCCATGCCTTTTCCCCCACCCTTTCACTTCACCTCCATCACTCCAATCTCACCCCATTTTCGTCCAAAACACATCCAGCTCCAGCTTAGCAGGTAGGAAGGGAGAAACTTCAAAATTCTTTGCAAGAAACCTTCCAAAAATCGGAGCAAAGGAGGGTGAGAAACCATATTCTGTTTGGTTTAAGTTTTGTTTAAGTTAATGTTTTACTTGGTATGAAAATGGCATGCTAGGTTAGGTTTTTGTCGAACCTTTGATTTAAGCTCATTCATGATGTTCCTATGAAGTTCCTAGCATGTTTATATGAGCATGATATATGTGCTATGTGGTAGTTTTGTTGGCTTGAAACTAAGTGTTCGAAAATCTGGGTAATGCCATGATGCCCTGTTTTCTGTAAGTTGGTTGAGCTCTAAGTTTATGATGATGTTATGATGCATGTTAGCTTAGGTTATGAATAAACCTTTGGCATGAGTACATACCAGGAAGTTTGGTGAACATGCCAACATATTTGTTTAAGCATGAACTACGGGATATGTAGTAGTTTCATTGCTATAAAGATGTGTGTTCAAGAATTCTGGACTGAAGAATCATGCCCTGTTTTCTGAAAAAGCTGGTCGGGTAATGATAAAAAGGGGTAGGTTTAATGCATGTAGGTTTAAGTTATAAGTGAACCTTTAATTTTAATACATGCATGAAAGTATGTGGAAGTTATTGATATTCTTGTTTAAGCACTTTATGTGTGATATGAAGTAGTATGGATGGTATGAAATGGGGTGCTCAAGAATCTGGGGAAGTCCCGATTTTTCAGAGCTCTCGATCGATCGAGATTTAGTTCCGATCGATCGAGCGAGACAGTGGGTCTAATGTATGATTTAAAACTTTGATGTCGATCGATCGAAGGATTTCTCGATCGATCGGTGAAGCTCCTCGATCGATCGGTAAAATGTTCGATCGATCGAGCGAGGCAGGAAGCCAAGACACTGTTAGTGCACAGTGTCTCGAGCGATCGAGACCTAGGGCCGATCGATCGAGACAGGCAGAAAGTTGAAAAATTTAATGATGTTTTATTTTGTTAAGTTTATGATGTAAGATGGTTTTGAGGCATCTAATATGGTATTATGTGGTCTTGTAGAACCATCCCAGGTACCGGCACCATCAAGGAGATAAAGTCTGTTGACTCCTCCTCTTTTTGAAAAGGTACGTAAGAAGCGTACGGGCATCGGACGGTAACACACATCTCTATACTACAACTATGCTTTTATTGCATGAGTATTCACGATGAAATGACGGTGTTTATACGATGTTTACATGATGATGTTTATATGATGTTTATACGATGAAGTTCATATGATGTTTATTGCTTATACGATGCTTATATGATGACATTTATATGATGTATTGTGGTAAGATGCCACGGGGTAAGATGCCCTACATGGTAAGAGGCCATGCGATGTATTGTGGTAAGATGCCACGGGGTAAGATGCCCCATATGGTAAGAGGCCATACGATGATGTTGTGGTAAGATGCCACGGGGGTAAGATGCCCCATATGCATGATTCTAAATCAGGGACAACAATAAGAAGTGAATGTACAACCAGCATATTACTTAACCAATGTTTCATGCATTTACTATGATGTTTTTAATGTTAAGTAAGATTATATATGCTCATGATGTGTTGTCCCTGTAGGTACACTTTTGGACGAAAGGACTAAGGGTCGGGTTGAGACAGTGAGCTACGAGGGACACAGGAATGTATAGAATTCAAGTGATGATTAGTATCTACTCTAGGAGTAGTGTAAATCTAAATGACATTCCTTTAGAATGTAATGAATTGTTTTTGAAGTTTTGTATTTTGGCCTGTAATCCCGTTAGCTCATGTAACAACCAAAACCTTAAGATGTTACTTTAATGCATATTTAGTCCTTCTTATGTCTTTTAATCACTGTTAAGGTGGGAAGACCCCACACATCATAAGGCAATGGCATATAAATAAATGCCTGAAAGTGATTGGTAACGTATACTTCCTGGTTAATCGCATTAACCCTCTTTGGTTGTCCCTGTTTCAGAGCCATGCATAAAAATCATTAATTCTTGACATGAATGATTAAAATCATTATCTTATAAATATCATCATCTTATAATATCATCACCATATAAGCATCATCATCTTGTAAATATCATCATCTTATAACATCATCATCATATAAGCATCACCATCTTGTAAATATCATCATCTTATAACATCATCATCATATAACAGTAAATGTACGACATCTTAGTTAAGTGAACATGCTGGTTATTCTTCTTCTTGTTGTTCCTGATTCATAATCATGCATATGGGCATTTTACCCTGTGGCATCTTACCACGTTATAAACATCGCATGGCCTCTTACCATGTGGGGCATCTTACCCCGTGGCATCTTACCACAAATAAACATCGCATGGCCTCTTACCATGTGGGGCATCTTACCCCGTGGCATCTTACCACAAATAAACATCGCATGGCCTCTTACCATGTGGGGCATCTTACCCCGTGGCATCTTACCACAAATAAACATTGCATCACATCATCGTATAAAACATCGTATAAACATCATCATATAAACATCGTATAAACATCGTCGTATAAACATCATCGTATAAACATCATCATATAAACATCGTCGTATAAACATCGTATAAACATCATCGTATAAACATCGTATAAACATCATCGTATAAACATCGTATAAACATCATCATATAAACATCGTATATATTCATGCGATAAATGCATAGTCATAGTGTAGGGATGTGTTTTACCATCCGATGCCCGTACGTCTCTTACGGAATCTTAGAGCGAGAACCATCCCCATAGAACGTCCATGGAACTCCCATATCGGATTTAAACCGTACAGTTCTCTGCCTGCAGTTCACAACTGCCTTAGTTCCTTATCCTCAAAATAAATGAGGCCATTGTAGACGATCCGATCAGTAATCATACTTCTTCCAGCGGGGGTCGAGACTATAAGAGGCGTGGGCGACGGAGAAGTGCATAAGTGGTACCTTTCCACAAAACCGCTATAACCTCCTCCGGAGCCGCTGAAGCCTGCTCCCTTGTCAGTCATAGACTTGTCCTTGAGGTGGCCCCATGGGCTGACCTCCATGCTGACGCGGCACAAATGGTGGTCGGTGCTGCGCTGTCCTATCTGCAGGCCTCCCCGCAGAACCCTGTTGACTTCCCCGGTTGGGACACTGTCTAGCAAAGTGGCCCTTGTCGCCACAAACATAGCACCCTATACAGTCTTTTGCCAAATGTGGTTGCCCACAAAGAGTGCATTGGATCCTCCCGGATCTGTCTCCCTGAGACTGCCCCCTTCCAGATGGGGCATCACCTCTTCGGTTTCCTTTCCACCTATTGTCGGACTTCTTACCACTAAACCTTGACGCTGATGAGTTCCCCCTTGACTTGAACTGATCATTCCTCGGCTTCAAATTATCCGGAGTGGATTTCTGAGAGGGTGCCGACGGTGGTACAACATCAGGGTATGCACCCACTCCTAGTTCGGCTAGCTCAGCCCTTGAGAGTGCATCATCAAAACAAGTAGGGCCATAAGTGATCACCCTATCGTATAGCTCCGGCCTCAGACCCTTCATGAAATTCCTCATCTTTGCTTGCGTGCTCGTGGCAATGTGAGGTACATATCGGAGCAAGGAGCAAAACTGAAGAGCATAATCCGATACCGACATATTACCTTGCTTGAGGTGAGTGAATTCATCTTCCTTAGCCTGTCGTGCTGCAGCCGAGAAATAACGGTTCAGGAAGCGAGTTCGAAACATTTTCCAGTTAACTTCATGACCTTGAGCCTCTTGCTCTACCACAGTGGTCTTCCACCACATTAACGCCTTCTTGGCCAATTGGAACTCCGCTAACCGTATCCATGCTGTCTTCGCACATGGGGCTGCCACAAAGATTTGCTCTATTCTTTCTAACCATTCCTCCGCTCGTTCCCCAGTTTCGGTTCCTTCAAAGGTTGGGGGTCGATAAGCAAGAAACTGAGTTAAGCTTAGCTCCCCTGGCAATAACCGCTGTTCGGCCGGTTCATCATCAAAAGCTGGCGGGGGTAGGGGATTCGTACGCCCCGCACTTGCATTGACGCTCACTGCGTCACCTACCTCCACATTTGCTGCCATACTGCAACACAAGGATTAACAACAAGATCCAAAAGCAGTTCGTATAATACTTCGTTAGATAAACAAAACATGTTAGCATAACATCATATACTTCATATGCAACTTATGCACAAAACATGTTCGAAAGTAAGCACCTAGCTAACTTATTGCTAAGGCTACCCTTCACTCATCCCGGGTTATCTAACCACTGCTCTGATACCACTAATGTAGGGTCTTCCTACCTTAATATCATTTAGTACACATATATTGGACAAAACATGCATTTAAAACCTCTTAAGGGTTCCGGTTGTAGTTTGAGCTAGGGAGATTACAGGCCAAAAATAAAGTTTTCAAGCTATTTAATTACATTCCCAATAAAGAATGTTAAAGCTATAGATTTACACTACTCCTAGAGTAGAGACTATCAAAAAAATCCTGCATCCTATGTTCATCATGCTCCCTTTAGCTCACTTCCTCAACCCGACCCTAGGCCCCTGGTCCAAAAGTGTACCTACAGGGATAACACATCATGAGCATTCGTATATTTACTTAACATTATATAAAAGCATACAATAATGCATAACATCTTAGTTAAGTAAAAGTTATTGGTCGTCCTCCGACCTCCTTGGTTATCCCGGACTCTTATTCATATATTGGGGTGTCTTACCCCATTGTATGGCATCTTACCATATCATAATCATTGCGTGGCATCTTACCACGTGGGCATCTTTCCCAATCATATGGCGTCTTACCATATTCTAAACATTACGTGGCATCTTACCACGTGGGCATCTTACCCCAATCATATGGCGTCTTACCATATTCTAAACATTACGTGGCATCTTACCACGTGGGCATCTTACCCAATCATATGGCGTCTTACCATATTATAAACATTGCGTGGCATCTTACCACATGGGCATCTTACCCAATCATCTGGCGTCTTACCATATTATAACCATTGCGTGGCATCTTACCACGAGGGCATCTTACCCAATCCTATACTTTGGGTGGTGTCTTACCACATGGGCGTCTTACCCAATCATACACGTCGTATGACCTTATCATAAACTTCGTCATTATAGACGTCCTCATAACATCGTTATCATAAACATCATCTTAAGCATCATCATCGTAACATCATCATAAGCATCATCATTATAAATATCATCATAGATATCATCATCATAACATCATCTTAAACGTCATCATCGTAAACATCATCTTAAACATCATCATAATATGTAAGGGCATGGTTTACCGTCCGATGCTCGTACGTCTCTTACGTACCTTAATTCCCAAAAGTGGAGAATTTGGAGAGCTTTATCTCCTGGATGTTGTGGGCACCTGGGATGGTTCTACACGACCATACAAATTGATATTAGAAGCTAAACATAGTCCAATATCCAAAAATCCCACAAAAAAATCAAAAATCCACTTTTCTTCAGCTCGCGATCGATCGCCACCCAGGCGCGATCGATCGCGAGATCGCACTGGACGAGGGGCCAAAATCTCCTTCTTGGCGATCGATCGCCACTTTTGGCGCGATCGATCGCCAGGCCCGCCGATCGATCGCCCAAAAGTGGCGATCGATCGCCAAATGCTTCTGGCTGGTACTGGACGCTCGCGATCGATCGCCAAGAACGGGCGATCGATCGCCGAGTGCTGTACATCGAATTTTCGCCATTAATGCTCATTTTTCAAGCTCCTTCACATACCACCCCAAAACCAAACTTCCGTAAAACATCAATAACATCATAACCCACCAAAACCAACATAAAACACTTCAAAAATCATACCCCAACCATACACAACACATACCCAAACAAACCCACATAAAACATCAAAAACTTAACCCATTTCAACACCAAACATCATAAAACTTATAGGAATGGTTCCATACCTCTTGTAGGCTCCAAATCCTAGCAAAGATCACACAAACAAAGTTTTTGTGGGACTTTCCTTCTTCCTTTTTGGTGGATTTCGAAAATGGGTAGGGTTTGGGGTTGGGAAGTGATTTGGGGATTTTTAAAAGGTGAATGGTAATGTGGGGGGTTAAAGTGATGTGTAGGGGATTTAAAAAGGGGTTGTAATAACTTAATAAAAATTGTACCCCAAACTTAACATGATGTATAAAATACCCAACTTGGTATTTTAAAGGCACTTTACAACAATGCTCTAAACTTCATTTAAAATCATATCTTCCTCATAATTGATAATTTAACACAATTAATCATGTTAACATCTTAATACCCAACACATAAATCTATCAATACATGATACATCATATAAACATAATTAATGTCCAAGTTACCATTAATTAATTTCGGGGCATCACAATCTTCAACCAACCTAAGACAGAAACAGAGCATGCTTATCTTTTCCCAGATTTTCGAGCATATAGTTTCATAACAAGAAATCTATCACATAAATCATGTAAAAAGCTCGAACAACCATGCTAGTAGTTACTTAATACTACCCTGAAAGCATCTCTACCAAGGTTCCACCCAAACCTATACCTATCATGCAATAAAACATCCCACCAAACCATACCCAACCCAAAAACAGAGTATCAAGTCTTACCCCCTTTTTCCTCCTCTAATTGGCAAGCTTTTGCACAATGATTCACAGCCTTTTTCCTCCTCTATTCTGCAGTTCCAGGGACGAAAAGAGAGGGAGAAGGAGGTGGAGGGAAATGATTGCAAGACAATGGTCATAGCATGGGTTGGGGCAAGTGGAGGTATGGGTGTTGAACAAGTGGGGGCCGACTTTGGGGGGGTGGGGTGGTGAGGGTTGGGTGGTCATGTGGTGTTTAATTGTGTCCCGGTATTTAGCACGATGTATTAAAATATCCTCACTCGATATTTTCTAACTTCATTTAATTAATACATCCTTTAAAACACTCAACATGCCCCCTAAATCATATCATAATTATACTCCCCAATTTAAATACACCACAACCCTTAAACATAACATAAATCGTCATCATAGCACATAATCATATAACATTTCGGGGGTATTACAAGTACTCCTCATCCTCGTGCATCTCCCTAGAGACGTCTCCACATGCGTCTCATCGAAAAGTAAAGCACCCCGTCCAACACTAGAAATGCTCACCATGGCTGATCTGCGATCAACCTCTAAACAATATCAATTTTTTTATTTTTTTTAATAATATTTTGGTTATTCACCCTCTCGGTTTACGGTAATTTCGTAACACAATTTCAAGTTACGGTATTTGACAAAATTTTTTTTTTTTTATAATATTTTGGTATTCTCCCTATCTTTATTGATCTAATGTTACAGACATCCATGGTTTCTCAGTTTCGGTTCCAAAATCAAAACGGAGGTCATACGGTTTAATTCTAGTACTCAAAATAAAAAACGCAGAACGAAAGATTATGAAACCGGAACCATAATAAAAGGTTGATTTTCAGTTTACTATTGATTCACAGTCAAATGTTTTGTATAGTCGGCTTTAGCTTTATTAATGGATCAATTTAATATTATTAATTTAAAATAATTGGGTATGTTATATTCAATATAAGTTGGATAACCTTCAGTATTACATATGAGGTAGGATCAGTTTGTTTGATAATGTCCTTAAGGGTAGTGTCCTTAGGGGCATCATCACCATTCATTTAGAATCTAATTTAAAAAAGAAAAAAAGATTCCAAATGAATGGTGGATGATGCTCCTGAGGGCAGTGCCCTTTAAGGCAGCAACAATGTTTTCGGTAGGATCAAATATTCCTAAAAGAAAAGTGAATGATTATGAGTCACTCAGAAGTTGATTGGAGTGCATGCAGCAGCCTAATTCACGTGGTTGCTCTTCAATATTTTACTTTTTTGACTCTGCAAGCATCGCTGAATTGTGCAGTCTACGCGTGATAGCCACGTTACCTCCAAATCATATCTTTTGGATACATATGATGTAATAATAATTAATTAGTTATTGTTATATGAGATTCATTTTATTTATAATGTTCAGTCTACGCATGGTAGCCACGCTAAATACTCTTTATAATATTCCTTTTAATTTTATTAATAATAATTATTTTATTTAATCAATTATATACCTTAACTATATAAATAATTAATTAATATATTAAGAATTATTTTATTAGTATTAATAATTATTTTAATTTTAATATTAAATAATAAAAAATTGTAAATTAAATAGTTAACTTACAGTTTTGAGTTTAATATTCAAATCAATACATTAAATTTAATACAACATCCATAAAACTACTAACCATTCATTTTAATAAAGATAAAAATTAAAAAAAATTAAAAAAAATTGGCGCAAATGCAAGTGTTGCATTTTTTGGTGGGGCTAGGTAGCCCTGCACCATTTTCATGATGAAAATGATTCAATGTTGAAGTGGATGAGGACACCATTTTAGATGCACCAACCGGATATTGGGTTTGGAGATCCATCAGATACAAGAAATACAAAAAAAAACATAAAACCAAATGTGTTATCGTAAAAATTCATGAAACTTCAATGTGCTAACAAAATAGGCATAAACCGCTTTAAATTTGACATTAACCCTCCTTCAGTATAAAATATGCAAAAAAACAAATTTTTTTGAAAACTTGCACGAAATCTTCCGTGTTAAAAAAAATAGCCAAAAAAACCAATCTATTTTCTTAAATCCTGCACAAAACCCTCTCAATTGTCTAATATGCTCTTCAATTTTTCTGCATTTACATCATTTTCTTCTTTTCTGTAATGATTTGTTCTTTTAGTTTTAAAACAAACAATATTCAGAATTTAAAGTAAATAATTTTTATTGGTGTAAATTTAAAATAGACTATGAATAATATTCTGAATTTTTCTTTTAATCTTTGCATGCTTATTGACCAATTCAAATTCCTTTTTTTTCAAGTTTGTGATATATTAAGTAAACAATTATTGCACATATATTAGATATGCATATTTCCAAAAGATCATAAAATACGTTTTCACAATAATAAATATATATATAAACAAAAACAAGTTATATATAAACACCTATAATATATATGAACATTTATGAATTTGTTTTAGTAAACTTGCATATAGTATTAACGAGATTAAATATAATCTATTTACTTGTAAAATCGAGGGGGTTTTTTGTGTAGAATTTAAGAAAATAGAGGATTTTTGTTTGTCTATTTTGTTTAACCCGGGGGTTTCTTGCAAGGTTTTAAAAAAAAGAAATGAGTTTTTATTTTTTATTTTTTTATAACATGTGGGGTTACATGCTGAGTTTAAGAAAATGGTTTTGTTGCCAATTTTGTTTAAGACTGTGGGTTTCGTGCAATGTTTAAAAAAAAAAGGGTTTTTTTTTTTTGCTTTTTTTTTTTCTATAACACATGAGAATTTTATGTTGAGTTTAAGAAAACAAAGGGATTATTTTTCTTATTTCGTTAATACATTAGGGTTTCATATATTTTTAATATAGCACATGGAGTTTTTATGCTATTTACCCTAAGCTATAAGATAAAAGACCGACGATAACTCTACAAGTCAATAAAAAATACTAGTATTAGCACAATACAGAGTCAATCGTAGACTTCAACTGCTCAATCAGATAGATGCAAAGTTAATATTGAGCTCTAGTAGAATCACTCACTCTTGTATTTGTTGGAATATGCCACAAGTAATATTCATTAGATATTAATTTTGGTATATATTTAGTGTGTGTGTTTATCGTACGCTCCTAAATTAAACACCACTCAATCCAAAAGATCGATAAACAATAATATAGTGGCATGAATATAGTTCGATCCCACGAGAAGGTGTAAAAAACAGTAAAATAAAGGAGTTTATTGAATGCTAATAAAACTAAAAGTACGGCGATTAAACTATTGAAAACGGTTCTTGGTATCAGTTTACACTTGGATATTATCATCTCGATTATTGATTCTCAAAAGACTCAATTTTATTTGAATATTTATCATTTGGAAATTCAATTCAACCCTCACATTATTCCTAGTTAATTAGCTCACGCATTCTAATTTAATTCTTATCCATCGATCAATCTATATGCACACAATTAAGATTGAAATCATGCTAGCATTCAAAACTAAGTATTTAAACAACATAAACACATGCGATTTATATAATCTAGTCAATTATTTTCTCTAAGAACTTAAAAATCTCACACGGGCAAAATTATCAGTCTTAGTTACTTCATAAATTAGATTAATCAAATAATTTCTTATCTGATATCTAATTTGCAGTAGATTGCACGCAAGTTCTTATTTGTCAATCCAATAATCAAACAATACTCATATAAATAAAACCAGAAAAATATTGATACTCAATAAATTGATAATTAAGAACATGGATCTCCCCAAGAATCAATAAATCCAATATATTATCTTCCTCGACCAAGAATTAAAATTTTAGATTCACATAATTAAATTGAAAACCATAAAAATTATTCTAGAAAACATTAAATAAAAGCAAGGTATAAAAAACTAATAAGATCTCCACTAGTCGAGGTAGTCAATCACACCTTCATCTTGATCTTCAAAATCTTGAGAGAAAACTTAAAACTAAGCTATCTATTGTCTGTAAAATGTATCTATACTCTACATTTATGAATAATAAAGTTTGAAACGTGGAGGCTGATGGAGTATGTCACAATCCATCTATGATGGAATTAATCATGTGTAAGGACCTCCTTAGCCCTTAACCCCTAATTAGTGTATTAACCACTATGTGTGGCACATGCTTTCAATAAAAAGTCAATCGGGGAGCTCAGATGATACTTTACCATTGAATGTCAATTACAAAATTTCCTTTAATACTCAATGTTATAAGATCACCATCCTAACAATAAAAGACTCATATGTTTGCCCTTTTACCAACCCCTTGGTGCCACTTTTCACATTGTGAACTTTTATAAAAATTTGGGCAGAGTCTCCCCATAAATAGAGCTATCCCAAACAAAAAAGGCACAACACATAACATAATTCCCGGCCAGGGAACACACAATACTCATCATATGCAGTAATACAAGTAAATTCCCAGCCAGGGAAGACACCACACATATGACGACAACAGTGGGTTTCAACACCCACATAATACACCAATGACTCTCGTATCATTTAGCAATTAACCTCTAATTGCATGCAACCTCAAATGAAAGAGAGAAAGGCTCATGCCTTTATATACAACCCATATACAAGTATAATCGTGCTCACATGCGAGCATCACGAATATGTATATAACCATCATGGGTATATAGGTACTTTATACGATACCGTGCTCCATCAAGCCCTGGTACCACGATCCTGGAAGTACACCCAATCAACAGCTCGAGCTCATCTCCAAAGCCATCGATGTACCTGTTCACCTGCCCCAACAGAGACAGCCCCCAATGGGGTGAGCATACCAATTCCACAATTTCATAATCATAATGACATAATACATAATTTACGAAAATGTAAATATTGTGGAACATATGTGATACTTCCTGGATGGTATCACCCTCATCATAGCGTACCCCTGTAATAATCCTGTTCTCAAAACAGATAAATCATCAAATCCTGAATATGCAGTTAATCATCACATTGGTTAACCCTAGCCAGTTCAAATTAACAACATTTCATAACATCTTACTTTAACTAGCAATGATTAGCAACATTTCATAACATCTTACTTTATCTAGTAATGATTAGCAACATTTCATAACATCTTACTTTATCTAGTAATGATTAGCAACATTTCATAACATCTTACTTTATCTAGCAATTATCATAATTCTAGATATCATATTGAGATTTCCTTAACTTCCGATCCTAGTTAATCACTTCTCTGATTAACTACGTCTCTGTTCCTATTTATTACCAATAGGGAATAAAATACAGATATCCTAGATATCTAATCAAATACCACATTTTCATTTCTTACTTAAGGGTAACGTCATACTATCGGTGTTTGCTCCGTAGCAACCACACCTCATCATTTGCTCGCTTCATAGCGGCACTAAGCATTCCACCATGTGAATCAACACAACATAACCAAGTCCCGATATCATCATAGCAAAGCATTTCATGTATTTTAGATCATGCATCATACTTGTAAAACATCATTTAAACTATGCTCGTACGCTAAACGTACCTTAAATCCTCGAAGTCCGAGCCAAACCTTGCTCGAGTTCCATGCCCCGAGGAATGATGTGCTAACACGATAAATAATTCACAATTATTTACGAACATGTAACCCATGCTTAAGCACATCCATAACCCTCAAAATATTGTCAACACACGACAATAAATCATTTAAAAGACCCGGGGCAGGGTACATGCAGGGAGGGGACGAATGAGACAATATCGAAAATTGCCCAAGAACACCTTCAATAATTCGAACCCTAGCATCACAATTCGAACCCAACCAAGCATCGTAAATCATCTAAAACATGTAATAAACGATCCCTAACGTGAATTATCAACCCATAGCCATAATCCCCAAAATTCGAAATCAAACCACCAAATTAGGGTAAATTCGAACCATAACACCTTAATTCGATCCCAATTAAGCATCATAATACATCTAAAATGTGAATTAAACCATTAAAGCAAGGATCAACACCCCTTGCCTAAAACCCCCAAAAATTCGAACATAAACCCTACGAATTTTGGGAAAAATCGAAACAATAATTCACAATACCATCAAGTTAAGCAGGGAAATACATGACAAGCATGGAAAAGGGGTAAGGAAGGTTATTCAATCGAAAATCGGAAGTAAATCGATCAAAATTCGTTAAACCCTAGAAATTGGGGATCGACGCTTACCTGCAAAATCCGACTTCAAAACGCGATGAAACTTTCAATTGACGGAGGGGAAAGGAGCGCCTGGACGAGACGAAGCCGTGGGTAGGTCGGACGCGCCGAACGGCGGCGGGACGACGGCGGCCGAAGCGTTTTAGCGCGCGGAGGGGGCTGGGCAGACGGGAGGGGCGCGCGGGAGAGAGAGAGGAAAAAGTGGGTTGAAATGAAATTTTAATAAAAATCTCGGGTTCAATTGGTATTTATAGCAAAATACCCCGAAAAACTAATAGCCCCACAAATACATCGTGATTCATTAAAAATCATCTGTTTTCAAAAACTCTCTCTCTAACTCCAAAACCCCCTACCGGTGCTCACACAAGCACCCGAGATCCCGAGGCACATCCAAAACCCAACTCTTAGGTTTTTCACCCAAATGAAAATACAATCTCAACCTCTGGATCCAACGATCCCAACTACCCAAATAAACGAGCCCAGAAGGCCCAACACCTCGATTAAATTCCAAATCGCCACGTAAAACTACTTTAGGGATTATTAACACTACGGGATTAACACCTATAATCCCTGGTCATCACAATATCCCCCACTTAAAAGAATTTCGTCCTCGAAATTGCACCGGTGTATCACATAACACCTAGGCTACACAACAACATGAAGCCATAACCTCGATTCTTGACCATATCAGAATCGTATTAATAAAACGCGAGGATACTTACCTCCCATCAAACTCTGAAACAGAGTGACTTACCAAAACCAACCTATCACCCAAGAGGCAAAACGTACCTCGGTGCGATTCATCCCAAAAATCAGCCTCTCATGACTGCAAAACCACCTATACTTACGACTGTAGATCGGACAGTCATCCTTAGTTCTAATACAACTAGTAAGAACGCATCCTGAATGACACCTCAACCGTGAGAACGTTGACCTCGTGTCAAACTCTGGAGTGGAATAAACTTCCAAATCCATCATAACGCCAAAAAGCGTCAGCACAGCTCAACGCTAATAATCCAAAAGCAGTTAGTCAACTGAAACTGTAAGGATTCGAATCGCTCCTGATTCTATCGTAGATATCATTCCATGACATCTCTACCAAGACTCACGATGTCAAACATACATCGTTACGAGGGAAACACTAGTATTCCACGGTGTACACATACCAAACCTGGTTTCCACTTTCAAACCTCCTCTATCGAAGGGGCAGTCGCATCATCGCAACTCAAATTGGGCAACTCACGGCCACAAATTCACACAAAAGATATCTCATAAGATGTCCACCTCCGGATATCCCAAGAACCACATCTTGGTCATAAATAAACAATCGAGACTCCTCAGAGTTTCAAATTTGAAAGGACATGCAATAAACCCATTGCATCCCAAAATACATGGATTCCCAGATCGAATCAACGACGACTTGATGACTCTCTTGTTGGTACTTCAACATCATGAGCTGTCCCAGACCAGTCTCACCAAGATTTAAACATAAACATATATACGTTTCAGTGAGGCATACTCAACCCCAACTTCAAATGACGTGGTGACTACCAGAGTCCACCACAATCCACCTCGTATCACCTTACGATTTGCCAAACTTGGTTCCAACGAGCAGTATAACGGCTCTAGCAAGCCCATCATGGTGCTGCACACACGCGGCAGACAAACTAGTCGCTGCCTCACTAGGTTCACCTCAAACCTACCAATCAGATGGACGTTTCCGCACGGCATACCATACCATGGGAAGAAAAATCAATAGAGTAGTGGGTCTTTACCCAACATTCCTCCAATGCTGACATACCCTGGACACTCCAATGTCCCCATGTACTTAACATAACCTGATCCTACTCCCTTAGGACCCATCTTACACCCTCATGGGTGGTGTGACCATGTCTACTACATGTCATATCAATAGAAAGCGAGTAATTCCTCCACGATTACTCCTGTCGTAAAAAACATGGCCAAAAAGCCATTCCAACGAGCATACCTCAAGGGTATCACCACTCGAAATATGATTACCTCAAACAATTTCTGCGGTACAATCACATGTACAGCGCGTCCATCCATTCTTCGAGCAACCCGCTCGGTATAAGGGTCACGTCAATTGATGACGCACACACCTCCTTGTGCCCGACACTGGCACCCAAGGCATACAACTGAAAACGTATACTCAACGCATTGTTCATCGTAACGATGATGCATGTCTAATAAGACATCTGACATCTCCTATACCATCGTCATCGCCATCCCGTGAAGACACATGCCCACTCATGGCATCTAAGGTATCGTCAATTAGTGACGATACATGTCAACAATGACATCTAAACAACCCAGTCAACTCGTGACGGTCCATGTACATCAACATATGTCATCCATCATCATGCTAGTAAAATAGTCATAATAAAACATGTATAACAACGCATGCCAGCTATAATAATGCTAAATAGAATAGCAATATCTCATACCTCATCGCTAACAAGATAGCGGCATACCTATCTCCGTCGCTCAATAATAATACGTAATCAGCACCCATCGCTCGAAGGCGGCAAAATCCTGTGCTGATTATATAGCGGCAGAGTCCATCGCTATAGAATCGACGGCATGATACATCGTCATATAATAAGTGGCATGAAACCTCGCTATACACCTGAGCATGAGTCATCGTCCACATAATAGCGGAAAGAGGCATCGCTATCAATACCCGGCGGTATAACCCATCGCCAATCAATATAGCGGAATGAGACATCGCTATCAATACATCTGGCGGAAAGAACCATCGCCAATCAATATAGCGGAATGAACCATCGCTATCAATACGTCTGGCGGAAAGAATCATCGCCAATCAATATAGCGGAATGAACCATCGCTATCAATACATCTGGCGGAAAGAACCATCGCCAATCAATATAGCGGAATGAGACATCGCTATCAATACATCTGGCGGAAAGAACCATCGCCAATCAATATAGCGGAATGAAGCATCGCTATCAACATATCTGGCGGAATAAACCATCGCCAATCCTCATAAAAGAATGAGTCATCGTAAATCCACATAATAATATCGTATGGCCTCTTACCATATGGGCATCTTACCCCGTGGCATCTTACCACAATAACATCGCATGGCTACTTACCATGTGGGGCACCTTACCCCGTGGCACCTTACCACAATAATATAGCATGGCTACTTACCATGTGGGGCACCTTACCCCGTGGCACCTTACCACAATAACATCGCATGGCTACTTACCATGTGGGGCACCTTACCCCGTGGCACGTTACCACAATAATATCGCATGGCTACTTACCATGTGGGGCACCTTACCCCGTGGCACCTTACCACAATAACATCGTATAAACATCATCATATAAACATCATCATTTCATCGTGTAAACATCATCATTATAAACTTATTCCCCATAATCATCATCATAATCATCATCATAAACATCATATCATCTTTACTTATTATTAAACGTCATCATAAACATCATATCATCTTTACTTATCATAAACATCATCATAAACATCATATCATCTTTACATATCATAAACATCATCATAATCATCATATCATCTTTACTTATCATAAACATCATCATAATCATCATATCATCTTTACTTATCATAAACATCATCATAATCATCATATCATCTTTACTTATCATAAACATCATCATAAACTTACTTATCATTATCATCATCATATACATCATATCATCTTTACTTATCATAAACATCATCATAAACTTACTTATGCAATCAATGCAAAGTCATCGTTTAAGAATACGTTACCGTTTGATGCCCGTACGTCTCTTACGTACCTTCCTTGCTTGAACATCACATGAACAAACGCATTAGTATATTCAATAATAATTGAGACCATACCGAAGTATTCCACTGTCGGTTGTCTACCCATTCTGTCCTCAGACAATACATCATATCTTTCTTTTCCCTGATTTTCTTCCAAAATCAGATTCCTTGGCACGTAGCATATAGAGCGTTAGACATCGCTATTAATGCCATCCTATCGTGTTCCACACGATTCCTGCAACCACAATGGTTAGCAATACCACTTTTCATATCATATAAGCACATAAACAATTAGTCATGTCGTATAACATTAATGCCATCATGCATAAATATGTGCTATCAATAACTTCCTAGGCCCTCAACAGCCCCAATGAGCAACCACTGCTCTGATACCACTAATGTAAGGACCCCCTTAGCCCTTAACCCCTAATTAGTGTATTAACCACTATGTGTGGCACATGCTTTCAATAAAAAGTCAATCGGGGAGCTCAGATGATACTTTACCATTGAATGTCAATTACAAAATTTCCTTTAATACTCAATGTTATAAGATCACCATCCTAACAATAAAAGACTCATATGTTTGCCCTTTTACCAACCCCTTGGTGCCACTTTTCACATTGTGAACTTTTATAAAAATTTGGGCAGAGTCTCCCCATAAATAGAGCTATCCCAAACAAAAAAGGCACAACACATAACATAATTCCCGGCCAGGGAACACATAATACTCATCATATGCAGTAATACAAGTAAATTCCCAGCCAGGGAAGACACCACACATATGACGACAACAGTGGGTTTCAACACCCACATAATACACCAATGACTCTCGTATCATTTAGCAATTAACCTCTAATTGCATGCAACCTCAAATGAAAGAGAGAAAGGCTCATGCCTTTATATACAACCCATATACAAGTATAATCGTGCTCACATGCGAGCATCACGAATATGTATATAACCATCATGGGTATATAGGTACTTTATACGATACCGTGCTCCATCAAGCCCTGGTACCACGATCCTGGAAGTACACCCAATCAACAGCTCGAGCTCATCTCCAAAGCCATCGATGTACCTGTTCACCTGCCCCAACAGAGACAGCCCCCAACGGGGTGAGCATACCAATTCCACAATTTCATAATCTGTGACATCCCCGAAATGGTTAAATTGCTATTTGGCTTTAATTGTGTTTACATGATTAATTATGTGGTAATTGATTATGTTTTGGGATTTATTTACCTTATGGAAAATGCATGGTCATATGGATAGGGATGACCCGGGGTTGCATTTTAGGGTGCATGTGGTGCATGTTGGGTAAATATTATTGGAAGCATGATTTATTTGCATTGGTTAGCAATTAATTGGGAATCATGTGTTAATTGATATTATGGTGCATTTTGAGTAAATGCTTTGAAAAATATCATGTTGGGGTGTTTTATACACCATGGAATTATTTTGGGTATACCTTTAATTAAATTAACCCAATCCCCTTTTATCCCCAACCCCACTCTTTTAACCTCACTCTTACTTTACCAAATCAAAACCACAAACCCTTCCCTTCTTCAAATTTCGAGCTCAAGCCTTGGGTGGAAGAGGAACCTTGCAAAAATCTTGATTTGTGGAGCATATTGGGTGATTTGAGATCCCCAAGAGGTATGGGTACCTCATGCTTTAATTTTGTGAAGTTTTGTTGAGTTTGGTTTGATTTTGAAGGGTTTTAAAATGGGTTTTGTTGGGTTGTTGTGGTTTTGGTTAAAGGTTGGATTTATGGTTGTTTTAAGGTGTATTTTGATGGTTTATGTTGTTATTTGAGTTGTTGGTTTGTTGGTTAAGAGTTGGAATGGGTTGGAATGGTTTTGAGATGCAAAAATGGAGGATTTTCGGGTTACAGGGGATGGCGATCGATCGCCCATTCCAGGCGATCGATCGCGCCCAGGCAGTAGGCTTTTCAAGCCTTTGGCGATCGATCGCCACTCTTGGGCGATCGATCGGCGGGTCTGGCGATCGATCGCGCCAGGGGTGGCGATCGATCGCCGAAGGGTGCAAAATTTGGTACTCGGGCAGTAGGGTTTGGCGATCGATCGCCGTGATGGGCGATCGATCGCGAAAGCCAAAATATGGTTTTTTTGGATATTTTTGTGGGATTTTTGGTATTGGACTATTATTGGGTTCTAATATTGGTATTTGTGAATATGTAGAACCAACCCAGGTGGCAACACAGCCGAGGAATTGAAGTCCTACCATATTCCACTTTTGGAAAGGTACGTAGTGGACGTACGGGCACCCAACGGTAACATGTATTTTATATGCTCATTGTTTATGCATTGTGGATGCGAGTATATATGTGGTATTGCATTGTGGATGCATATACATGTTGATTTATGCCATATGAGGTATTGCATTGTGGATGCACATACATGGTAATTTATGCATATTGATGTTAGATGCATATTATGATTATTGGATGCACATCCCATGAGTCGTGGTCATCCTTTGATGATTTTAATGCTTGCCGCTTTTTGTATTGGTTCCGCCAAATGTGAAGCGAGGGGTGGGAGCGCCGCATGTCACATTTGAGCGTGGTTGTCATATGGGGCGAGGAAAGGATATTTGCCGCTCTCTGTGAAGCGAGGGGTGGGAGCGCCGCATGTCCATTGTAGCGAGGTTATCCTATGCCGCCCATATGAATATAAGCGAGGGGCATTAAAATACACTGTGATGGACAGACTAGGGAATGGTGACCAATATGTGGTACAGTTGAGATGGTATATGATGTCATGACATGTTTTGGCCATTAAAAATAATCTGTTGATTATACTCATGAGTTATGGTACAGGGACAACCAAACGGGAAGCGTTTGAAATGCATGGGAAAACAGGAAGTGTTTTATATTGATTATGCATTTACGCTTTATCTTCATATTGTGTTGAATATGAATGATTATTATTGCTCATGTTTGGGGGTTGTCCTTGTAGGTACCTTTTTGGCATGATAGACGGGCTTGAACGGGTTGAGACAGTGAGCTTCACGAGCATCTTTGGTAGATGAAAGGACAGGATTCTTTTGTATAGTGCCTACTCTAGGAGTAGCGTAAAACTATAGCGGAACATTCATTGATTGGAATGTAATTAATCCTTTTTGTAGTCCTTTATTTTGGCATGTAAAGGCTTAAGCTCATAGACTCAACATGTTTATTCTACTCTGATCATATTATTAGCCCTAATTATGCCTTGATTCCGCACTTAAGGATTAGGGTCCTTACATTAGTGGTATCAGAGCAGTGGTTAGAGAACCCGGGAACGAGTGAAGGGTAGCCTTAGCATGGTTGGCTAGGTGCTTACATTTGGAGCATGTTTATGCATGTGGTGCATAATTACTGTATATCCTGTTATACTAACATGCTTATATCACTCCTGTTATCTAACGACATGTTATATATTGCTTTGGATTGTTGTTAACATTTGTGTTACAGCATGGCTGCTAATGAGGAAGTCGGAGATGTTGGGAGTGTAAATGCGAGTATTGGACAAGCTAATCCTCTACCTCCACCGGCTGTGGGAATAGAACCAGTGGTCCAGCTATTGCTACCGGGTGAGATTAGCTTGACGCAGTTTCTGTCTTATCATCCGCCCCGGTTTGAGGGGACAGAGTCCGGAGAAGAGGCTGAAGAGTGGTTAGAAAGACTTGAGCAGATCTTTGTATCGGCTCCTTGTGCTGTGACGGCTTGGCTGAGGCTAGCGGAGTTTCAATTAGCCAAGAAACCTCTGATGTGGTGGAGGAGCACAGTGATGGAGATGAGAGCACTGGGTGCTGTGATTGACTGGACGCTCTTCAGGACCAGGTTCTTGAACCGATACTTCTCCGCGGCAGCGAGACAGACAAAGGAGGATGAATTTGCAAGTCTGAGGCAGGGGAACATGACAGTGGCAGACTATGCCACACAGTACTCATCACTACTTAGGTATGTCCCCCACATTGCCTCTGATGGACGCGCCAAGATGAGAAATTTCATGAAAGGACTGCGACCGGAGCTCTATGACCGGGTTATTATCAATAACCCAACTTCTTTTGATGATGCTCTCACGAGAGCGGAGCTTGCTGAGCTTGGCGTGGGAGCTTATGCCATGCCACCACCGGCACCGCAACAGAGGCAGACTAGTGACAGTTTGAGGCCTCGAGGTGAGCCATTTAAACCCCGTGGTGCCTCTTCATCTTCGCGGTATGGTGGAAAGAAATACTTTGGTCAGAAACAAGATGGCAAGAAAGGAAATTGGTCGGCCAACCGAGGATCTTCACAAGGGGATAGGCCGGGAGAGCCGAGGTGCAACAACTGTGGAGGACCACATTCTTCAAACAAGTGTCCTGCATGTTATGTCTGTGGCAAGATGGGCCACATTGCTCGGTATTGTCCCACCAGGGGAGGCCAGTCAGAGTATCAGGGCAACAGGCCAAGGTTTGAGGACAGGACAGTGCAGCAGAGGCAGCAGTTTGGGCCTCGTCCATCGGGAGGTCAGACAGTGGGACCACCCCAGGGGCAAGTATATGCACTGACCAGGGAGCAGGCTCAGGCAGCCCCGGAGGAGGTGATTGCCGGTACGTGCCATTTATTTACGTACCCTGCTTTTGTTTTGATAGATACAGGTGCCTCCCATTCTTTTGTGTCTGTGGGATTCGTGGAAAGACACCATATGCGCACGTCTCCTTTGCCCACGCCTCTACTAGTCTCGACACCCACTGGAAGAAATGTTGTTGCTGATCAGTGGATGGCAGATTGCCTCATTTATTTTGAGAGCAACGAGTTGAGATCAGACTTGATTGTGCTGGGTATGTCAGACTTTGACTGCATCTTGGGAATTGATGTTCTGAACAGATATCAGGCAGTGGTAGATTGCCGGCAGAGAACAGTGAAGTTCAGACCTGAGTTGGGCAGTCAGTGGACTTTCTTTGGCAGCGGGTCTCGTGCGAAGATTCCGTTGATTTCAGCGATCAAGATGTCTCAGCTGTTGGAACGTGGGCACACGGGCTATCTTATTTATGCCGTGGACACGTCTGGAAAGAGTAAAGAACTGAGGGTTGAGGATGTACCAGTTGTGGCAGAATTTGCTGATGTATTTCCAGAAGAGATCCCAGGATTTCCACCGGCCAGGGAAGTTGAATTTGGGATCGAGTTGCTGCCAGGGACATCCGCTATCTCTCGTGCACCTTATAGGATGGCACCGGCTGAGTTGAGAGAATTGAAAGAACAGTTGCAGGATCTCTTGGACAAGGGGTATATACGCCCGAGCGTGTCGCCATGGGGCGCACCAGTTCTCTTTGTGAAGAAGAAGGACGGTTCGATGCGGCTGTGCATCGATTACCGGCAACTGAATAAGGCTACAGTGAAGAACAAGTATCCTCTCCCAAGGATTGACGACTTGTTTGATCAGTTGCAAGGTACCAGGGTGTATAGCAAGATTGACTTGAGATCCGGGTATCATCAGATTCGGGTCAGAGAGGAAGATGTGCAAAAGACAGCGTTCCGGACTCGATACGGGCATTATGAGTTCTTAGTAATGCCGTTCGGTGTGACGAACGCCCCGGCCGTCTTTATGAGTCTGATGAACAGAGTGTTTCAGCCGTATCTTGATCAGTTCGTCATCGTGTTTATTGACGACATTCTTATCTACTCCCGGAGTGAGGAAGATCATGTGAAACACTTGAGGACAGTGCTTCAGATTCTTAGAGAGCATCAGTTGTATGCTAAGCTCAGTAAATGCGAGTTTTGGCTGAGCAGTGTAGTGTTTCTGGGGCATGTCATTTCGAGCAGCGGGATATCAGTGGACCCCAAGAAGATTGAGGCTGTGATGGAGTGGGCTGCCACCACTTCTGTGCCTGAGATCCGGAGTTTTCTTGGTTTGGCCGGGTATTATCGGCGCTTTGTTGAGGGCTTTTCGAAGATTGCCAAGCCGTTGACTCAGTTGACTCAGAAGGGTATGCCTTTCTTTTGGTCAGAAGCTTGTGAGGGGAGCTTCCAGGAGTTGAAGCACCGGTTGACGACGGCGCCAGTGTTAGTGATCCCGACGGAGAACTCCAGATTTGTTCTGTATACTGATGCATCACTGCAGGGCCTCGGATGTGTTCTGATGCAAGATAAGCATGTGGTAGATTATGCATCGAGGCAGTTGAAGCCGCATGAGACCAGATATCCAGTTCATGACTTGGAATTGGCGGCTATCATCTTCGCCCTGAAGATCTGGAGGCATTACTTGTATGGTACCTCCTTTACCATTTATACGGATCACAAAAGCCTCAAGTTTCTATTCACTCAGGCGGAGCTGAACATGAGACAGAGAAGATGGATGGACCTACTCAAGGACTATGACTGCGAGATTGAGTACCATCCGGGGAAAGCCAATTTGACAGCAGACGCTTTGAGCCGGAAAGTGAGGAGTTCTGCTGAGGACGTCATCCATTTGTCGGCTATGATGACCTCCTATTGCCATCTCGGCTATGATTTTGATATAGATGCATCGCCAGTGTATGTCTCTACCTTACTAGCTGAGCCAGATATTTATGAGAACATCAGGAGAGCTCAGAGGTCAGATGCCGAGGTTCAGAGATGATTGTCTATAGTGCATCTTGGTCAGCCGACGAAGTTCAGAGTGGCCGACGACGGATCTTTGAGATTGGGTAACCGCTGGGTAGTTCCGAGTACGCCGGAGTTGCGTAAGGGAATCTTGGAGCGAGCTCACAGTAGCAGACTTAGCATCCACCCAGGCGGGAAGAAGATGTACAGAGATCTGCGTGGTCAGTTTTGGTGGAAGAGAATGAAATCTGATGTCGTCGCTTTTGTGAAGAGGTGTTTGATCTGCCAACAGGTTAAGGCAGAGAGGCAGAGACCTGGCGGCGAGTTGAGAAGCTTGGAGATACCGAAGTGGAAGTGGGAGCACATTTCCATGGACTTCGTGACTCATTTGCCGAGGAGTGCTTCAGGCTTCGATGCTATTTGGGTGATTGTGGACAGATTGACCAAGGTAGCCCACTTTATCCCTTATAGCATGACATTTACATTCTTGAGGATGGCGCAGTTGTATGTTAGAGATGTGGTGAGATTGCATGGGATCCCCGTTTCTATTGTGTCAGATCGAGATCCGCGATTCACATCTCATTTTTGGGAAGGCCTTCAGTCAGCTTTGGGAACTGAGGTCAGGTTGAGCACTGCTTATCATCCTCAGACGGATGGCCAGACCGAGCGCACTATTCAGACGCTCGAGGACATGTTAAGAGCTTGTGTATTGGAGTTTGATGCCTCTTGGCAGGATTCAGTGCCTTTGGTAGAGTTTTCGTATAACAATAGCTACCAGGCGAGTATTCAGATGGCTCCGTTTGAAGCTCTTTATGGCAGACGATGTAGATCGCCCTTGTGTTGGGATGATTTGGACAGTAGATCAGTCGGAGGGCCTGAGTTGATCCGGGAAATGGAAGAGAAGATAAAGACTATAAGGCAGAAAATGAAAGCGGCCCAAGACAGACAGGCAGCTTATGCAAATAAACGGCGGAGACCGTTAGAGTTTCAGTTGGGAGATAAGGTCTTTTTGAAGATCTCGCCTTTCAGGGGCGTTGTGCGGTTTGGGATGCGCGGGAAACTGTCTCCGAGGTATGTTGGACCGTACGAGATCTTGCAGCGCATTGGCACATTGGCTTACCGACTGGCTTTGCCGCCTTCTTTATCTGGGATACATGATGTGTTTCATGTATCGATGCTGCGAAAGTATGAGCCGGATCCGTCTCACGTGTTACAGCCTTCCGAAGTTCAGTTAGAGTCAGATATATCTTATGTGGAACGGCCTGTTAGAATTCTGGACAGAGCAGACCGTAGACTTCGGAACAAAGTGATACCGATGATCAAAGTTCAGTGGGATCGCAGGGGTGTCGAGGAGGCTACGTGGGAGACGGAGCAGCATATGGTGCAGCACTACCCGGAACTATTCTCTGGTATGAGTTTATGTTTAGTTTCTGTTGGGGTAAGTGCATGTGATTTCGAGGACGAAATCTTATAAGTAGGGGAGTATTGTGACATCCCCGAAATGGTTAAATTGCTATTTGGCTTTAATTGTGTTTACATGATTAATTATGTGGTAATTGATTATGTTTTGGGATTTATTTACCTTATGGAAAATGCATGGTCATATGGATAGGGATGACCCGGGGTTGCATTTTAGGGTGCATGTGGTGCATGTTGGGTAAATATTATTGGAAGCATGATTTATTTGCATTGGTTAGCAATTAATTGGGAATCATGTGTTAATTGATATTATGGTGCATTTTGAGTAAATGCTTTGAAAAATATCATGTTGGGGTGTTTTATACACCATGGAATTATTTTGGGTATACCTTTAATTAAATTAACCCAATCCCCCTTTTATCCCCAACCCCACTCTTTTAACCTCACTCTTACTTTACCAAATCAAAACCACAAACCCTTCCCTTCTTCAAATTTCGAGCTCAAGCCTTGGGTGGAAGAGGAACCTTGCAAAAATCTTGATTTGTGGAGCATATTGGGTGATTTGAGATCCCCAAGAGGTATGGGTACCTCATGCTTTAATTTTGTGAAGTTTTGTTGAGTTTGGTTTGATTTTGAAGGGTTTTAAAATGGGTTTTGTTGGGTTGTTGTGGTTTTGGTTAAAGGTTGGATTTATGGTTGTTTTAAGGTGTATTTTGATGGTTTATGTTGTTATTTGAGTTGTTGGTTTGTTGGTTAAGAGTTGGAATGGGTTGGAATGGTTTTGAGATGCAAAAATGGAGGATTTTCGGGTTACAGGGGATGGCGATCGATCGCCCATTCCAGGCGATCGATCGCGCCCAGGCAGTAGGCTTTTCAAGCCTTTGGCGATCGATCGCCACTCTTGGGCGATCGATCGGCGGGTCTGGCGATCGATCGCGCCAGGGGTGGCGATCGATCGCCGAAGGGTGCAAAATTTGGTACTCGGGCAGTAGGGTTTGGCGATCGATCGCCGTGATGGGCGATCGATCGCGAAAGCCAAAATATGGTTTTTTTGGATATTTTTGTGGGATTTTTGGTATTGGACTATTATTGGGTTCTAATATTGGTATTTGTGAATATGTAGAACCAACCCAGGTGGCAACACAGCCGAGGAATTGAAGTCCTACCATATTCCACTTTTGGAAAGGTACGTAGTGGACGTACGGGCACCCAACGGTAACATGTATTTTATATGCTCATTGTTTATGCATTGTGGATGCGAGTATATATGTGGTATTGCATTGTGGATGCATATACATGTTGATTTATGCAATATGAGGTATTGCATTGTGGATGCACATACATGGTAATTTATGCATATTGATGTTAGATGCATATTATGATTATTGGATGCACATCCCATGAGTCGTGGTCATCCTTTGATGATTTTAATGCTTGCCGCTTTTTGTATTGGTTCCGCCAAATGTGAAGCGAGGGGTGGGAGCGCCGCATGTCACATTTGAGCGTGGTTGTCATATGGGGCGAGGAAAGGATATTTGCCGCTCTCTGTGAAGCGAGGGGTGGGAGCGCCGCATGTCCATTGTAGCGAGGTTATCCTATGCCGCCCATATGAATATAAGCGAGGGGCATTAAAATACACTGTGATGGACAGACTAGGGAATGGTGACCAATATGTGGTACAGTTGAGATGGTATATGATGTCATGACATGTTTTGGCCATTAAAAAAAATCTGTTGATTATACTCATGAGTTATGGTACAGGGACAACCAAACGGGAAGCGTTTGAAATGCATGGGAAAACAGGAAGTGTTTTATATTGATTATGCATTTACGCTTTATCTTCATATTGTGTTGAATATGAATGATTATTATTGCTCATGTTTGGGGGTTGTCCTTGTAGGTACCTTTTTGGCATGATAGACGGGCTTGAACGGGTTGAGACAGTGAGCTTCACGAGCATCTTTGGTAGATGAAAGGACAGGATTCTTTTGTATAGTGCCTACTCTAGGAGTAGCGTAAAACTATAGCGGAACATTCATTGATTCCTATTTGTAGTCCTTTATTTTGGCATGTAAAGGCTTAAGCTCATAGACTCAACATGTTTATTCTACTCTGATCATATTATTAGCCCTAATTATGCCTTGATTCCGCACTTAAGGATTAGGGTCCTTACATAATCATAATGACATAATACATAATTTACGAAAATGTAAATATTGTGGAACATATGTGATACTTCCTGGATGGTATCACCCTCATCATAGCGTACCCCTGTAATAATCCTGTTCTCAAAACAGATAAATCATCAAATCCTGAATATGCAGTTAATCATCACATTGGTTAACCCTAGCCAGTTCAAATTAACAACATTTCATAACATCTTACTTTAACTAGCAATGATTAGCAACATTTCATAACATCTTACTTTATCTAGTAATGATTAGCAACATTTCATAACATCTTACTTTATCTAGTAATGATTAGCAACATTTCATAACATCTTACTTTATCTAGCAATTATCATAATTCTAGATATCATATTGAGATTTCCTTAACTTCCGATCCTACTTAATCACTTCTCTGATTAACTACGTCTCTGTTCCTATTTATTACCAATAGGGAATAAAATACAGATATCCTAGATATCTAATCAAATACCACATTTTCATTTCTTACTTCAAGGTAACGTCATACTATCGGTGTTTGCTCCATAGCAACCACACCTCATCATTTGCTCGCTTCATAGCGGCACTAAGCATTCCACCATGTGAATCAACACAACATAACCAAGTCCCGATATCATCATAGCAAAGAATTTCATGTATTTTAGATCATGCATCATACTTGTAAAACATCATTTAAACTATGCTCGTACGCTAAACATACCTTAAATCCTCGAAGTCCGAGCCAAACCTTGCTCGAGTTCCATGCCCCGAGGAATGATGTGCTAACACGATAAATAATTCACAATTATTTACGAACATGTAACCCATGCTTAAGCACATCCATAACCCTCAAAATATTGTCAACACACGACAATAAATCATTTAAAAGACCCGGGGCAGGGTACATGCAGGGAGGGGACGAATGAGACAATATCGAAAATTGCCCAAGAACACCTTCAATAATTCGAACCCTAGCATCACAATTCGAACCCAACCAAGCATCGTAAATCATCTAAAACATGTGATAAACGATCCGTAACGTGAATTATCAACCCATAGCCATAATCCCCAAAATTCGAAATCAAACCCTCACCAAATTAGGGTAAATTCGAACCATAACACCTTAATACGATCCCAATTAAGCATCATAATACATCTAAAATGTGAATTAAACCATTAAAGCAAGGATCAACACCCCTTGCCTAAAACCCCCAAAAATTCGAACATAAACCCTACGAATTTTGGGAAAAATCGAAACAATAATTCACAATACCATCAAGTTAAGCAGGGAAATACATGACAAGCATGGAAAAGGGGTAAGGAAGGTTATTCAATCGAAAATCGGAAGTAAATTGATCGAAATTCGTTAAACCCTAGAAATTGGGGATCGACGCTTACCTGCAAAATCCGACTTCAAAACGCGATGAAACTTTCAATTGACGGAGGGGAAAGGAGCGCCTGGACGAGACGAAGCCGTGGGTAGGTCGGACGCGCCGAACGGCGGCGGGACGGCGGCGGCCGAAGCGTTTTAGCGCGCGGAGGGGGCCGGGCAGACGGGAGGGGCGCGCGGGAGAGAGAGAGGAAAAAGTGGGTTGAAATGAATTTAATAAAATCTCGGGTTCAATTGGTATTTATAGCAAAATACCCCGAAAAACTAATAGCCCCACAAATACATCGTGATTCATTAAAAATCATCTGTTTTCAAAAACTCTCTCTCTAACTCCAAAACCCCCTACCGGTGCTCACACAAGCACCCGAGATCCCGAGGCACATCAAAAACCCAACTCTTAGGTTTTTCACCCAAATGAGAATACAATCTCAACCTCTGGATCCAACGATCCCAACTACCCAAATAAACGAGCCCAGAAGGCCCAACACCTCGATTAAATTCCAAATCGCCACGTAAAACTACTTTAGGGATTATTAACACTACGGGATTAACACCTATAATCCCTGGTCATCACATCATGTTTCCTAAAATTGCAGGATTCTTCGGCGTGAAGGCGCCAAGGATGAGGCGTGAACACGCCGTGTTGCTGCCCGGGACAATGTTTTCTCATGCTGACAGGTGTGAGGCGCCTGGGTTGCTGCCAAGCGACTTCTTTCTGTAAGGAATCCAACAAGCAAATACGCAGCGGAAAACAAATTTTGATTCCTAACCGAGGACCTATACAGAGTATTCATATCGGAATGTTAAAAGAGTCTCACCCTTGTAGCGTGTTTGATGAAGAATCCTTGTTGTAGCACCACGAGTCACAAACAAAAGTTTGCACCTTTGTCTCTACGGTATCCACACGATCATATCGAACAAGGGACATTCAAGAACAAGTTGCTAGACTTATTCTTGAACCAAAACCAAACTCACGGTTCAAAACCGATCAACGGCGGCCAATCAATTCACCAAGCAGACGGCGGCGGCCGTGAGAGGAGAAAGATGAGGCGGCCGAGAGCTTTATGTAATATATTAGGTTTTGATATGTAGTGTTTATCTCATTAATCACCTTGTTATCAAATTATATATGTATGATTTAATTAAGGTTCAAGACTTTCTTAAAGCCTCATGGGCCCAAACCCATGATTTAATTAAATCATCATAATCAAGTAATTAAGACTTTTCTTAATTAATTAATTCATCCAATGAATTTAATTCCCCTTATCGATTTAATCTGTAAGGACCCCATATACTTAACCCTTGATTAGTGTATTAATCATTATGTGTGGCACATGCTTTCAATAAAATTATTCGGGAAACTCAGATGATACTTTACCATTGAATGGCAATTACAAAGTTTTCTTTAACATACAGTGTTATAAGCTCATCATCCTAACAACAACAGACTCATAGGGTTCGCCCATCACACCACTTTTTACATTGTGGACTTTTATAAAAATTTGGGCAGAGTCTCCCCATAAATAGAGCTATCCCGAAATAAAAGCACAACGCATAACATAATTCCCGGCCAGGGAAAACATAACACTCATCAGAATACAGCAATATCAAGTAAATTCCCCGCCAGGGAAGACACCACACATATGACAACCAAAGTGGTTTCAACACCCACATAACACACGAACGACTCTCATATCATTTAGCAATTCTACCTCTAATTGCATGCAACATAGAATGAAAGAGAGAAAGGCTCATGCCTTTATATACAACGCATATACAAGTAATCTTGCTCACATGCGAGCATCATGAATATGTATATAACCCTCATGGGTATATAAGTACTCTATACGATACCGTGCTCCATCAAGCCCTGGTACCACGATCCTGGGAGTACATCCAATCAACAGCTCGAGCTCATCTCCAAAGCCATCGATGTACCTGTTCACCTGCCCCAACAGAGACAGCCCCCAACGGGGTGAGCATACCAATTCCACAATTTCATAATCATAATGGCATAATACATAATTTACGAAAATGTAAATATGGTGGAACATATGTGATACTTCCTGGATGGTATCATCCTCATCATAGTGTACCCCTGTAATAATCCTGTTCTCAAAACAGATAAATCATCAAATCCTGAATATGCAGTTAATCATCATATTGGTTAACCCTAGCCAGTTTCAATTTAACAACATTTCATAACATCTTTCTTTATCTAGCAATTATCATAATTCTAGATATTATAATGAGATTTCCTTAACTTCCGATACTAGTTAATCACTTCTCTGATTAACTACGTCTCTGTTCTTATTCATTACCAATAGGGAATAAAATACAGATATCCTAGATATCTAATCAAATACCACCTTTTTCATTTCTTACTTCAAGTAGCATCATACTATCGGTGTTTGCTCCGTAGCAACCACACCCCATCATTTGCTCGCTTCATAGCGGCACTAAGTATTTCACCATGTGAATCAACATAACGTAATCAAGTCCCGGTACCATCATAGTAAAGCATTTCATGTATTTTAGATCATGCGTCATACTTGTAAAACATTATTTAAACTATGCTCGTACGCTAAACGTACCTTAAATCCTCGAAGTCCGAGCCAAACCTTGCTCGAGTTCCATGCCCTGAGGAACGATGTGCTAACACGATAAATAATTCACAATTATTTACGAACATGCAACCCATGCTCAAGCACATCCATAACCCTCAAAATATTGTCGACACACGACAATTAAACATCTAAAAGACCCGGGGCAGGGTACATGCAGGGAGGGAAAACGAATGCAACATATCGAAAAATTGCTCAAGAACACCTTCAATAATTCGAACCCAACCAACACAAATCAAACCCAAATAATCACCATAATTCATCTAACACATGAATTAATCAATTAACAACAACAATAATCGCCTCACATGCCAAACCCCCAAAATTCGAATTCAAAGCCCTAATTTCGAATTCAATTCCTCAAATTTGAACACAATCAAGCATCATAATGCATCAACAACATGAATTAATCAATCCATAACAAGAATCATCACTCCTTGTCAAAAATCCCCAAAATTCGAACCCTAACTCACGAAATCGAGCTGAAATTCGAACCAAATTTAACCAATATTTTCGAACCAAAAAGTCTGAAATAATCGACTCAAAACCAGCTTAAAAACGCCCCAAAAACATCAGAAAAATCGTACCAAAAACATACCAAAATCGCGTCCCAAAAATCGGATGAAATCCAGTTTTCGAACCCTACGCTTTTCTGGCAAATCCGAGCTCGATTCTCGACCAAACTTCAAATTGTTGGTATGTATAGAAGCGCCTGGAAGAGACGATTCCAACGGCGGGTGGCACGCGCCGAACGGCGGCCGGACGGCGGCGGTCGAAGCACTTTTGTGCGCGGGGGTCAAAGGGGATCGGGAGTGGTCGCGGGCGAGGAGAGAGAAACGGGTGAGGAGAAATGGTTCCGATAATTAAAATCTCGGGTTCAACTGGTATTTATAGCAAAAATACCCCGAAAAACTAATATCCCCACAAATACATCATGATTCATTAAAAATCATCTGTTTTCAAAAACTCTCTCTCTAACTCAAAAACCCCCTACCGGTGCCCACACCAAGCACCCGAGATTCTGAGTCACACTAAAAACCCAACTCACAGGTTTTCACCGAAATGAGAATACAATCTCAACCTAGGGATCCAACGATCCCAACTGCCCAAATAAATGAGCCCAGAAGGCCCGACACCTCGATTAAACTCCAAGTCGACACGTAAAACCACTTTAGGGGTTATTAACACTCCGGAATTAACATCCCTAATCTCAGGTCATCACAATATCCCCCACTAAAAGAATTTCGTCCTCGAAATTAGCACCGGTGTATCACGTAACACCCGGGCTACACAACAACATGAAGCCATAACCTCGATTCCTGACCATATCAGAATCGTCTTAAAAAAAACCGCGAGGATACTTACCTCTCTTCAAACTCTGAAACAGAGCGACTTACCAAAACCAACATATCACCCAAGAGGCAAACGTACCTCGATGCGGGTCATCCCAAAAGTCAGTCTCTCATGACCGCAAAACAACCGATACTTACGACTGTAGATCGGACAGTCATCCTTCGTTCTAATACAACTAGTAAGAACGCATCCTGGATGACACCTCAACCGTGAGAACGTTGACCTCGTGTCAATCTCTAGAGTGGAATAGACTTCCAAACCCATCATAACGTCGAAGAGCGTCAGTACAACTCAACGCTAACAGTCCAAAAGCAGTTAGTCAACTGAAACTGCAAGGATTCGAATTGCTTCCGATTCCATCGTAGATATCATTCAAAGACATCTCTATCATTACTCACGATGTCTAACATACATCGTTACGAGGGAAACATTAGCATACCATGGTGTACACATACCAAACCTGGTTTCCACTTTCAAACCTCCTCTTTCAAATGAGCAGTCGCATCATTGCAACTCAATTTGGGCAACTCACGGCCACAGATTCACACAAAGACATCTCACAAGATGTCCACCTCCGGATATCCTAAGAATCACATCCTGATCATAAATAAACAATCGAGACTCCTCAGAGTTTCAAATTTGAAAGGACATGCAATAAACCCAATGCATCCCAAATACATGGATTCCCAGACCAAATCAACGACGAATTGATGACTCTCTCGTTGGTACTTCAACATCATGAGCTGTCCCAGACAAGTCTCACCAAGATTTAAACATAAACATATATACGTTTCAGTGAGGCATACTCAACTTCAACTTCAAATGACGTGGTGACTACCAGAGTCCACCACAATCCACCTCGTATCACCTTACGATTTGCCAAACTTGGTTCCAACGAGCAGTATAACGGCTCTAGCAAGCCCATCATGGTGCTGCACACACGCGGCAGGCAAACTAGTCGCTGCCTCACTAGGTTCACCTCAAACCTACCAATCAGATGGACGTTTCCGCACGGCATACCATACCATGGGAAGAAAAGTCAATAGAGTAGTGGGTCTTTACCCAACGTTCCTCCAATGCTGACATACCCTGGACACTCCAATGTCCCCATGTACTTAACATAACCTGATCCTACTTCCTTAGGACCCATCTTACACCCTCATGGTTGGTGTGACCATGTCTACCACATGTCATATCAATAGAAAGCGAGCAATTCCTCCACGATCACTCCTGTCGTCAAATTACATGGCCAAAAAGCCATTCCAACGGTACCACCACTCGTGATATGATCCCTCAAACAATTTCTGCGGTACAATCACATGTACAGTGCGTCCATCCATTCCTCGAGCAACCCGCTCGGTATAAGGGCCACGTTAATCGGTGACGCACACACCACCTTGTGCCCGACACTGGCACTCAAGGCATACAACTGAAAACGTATACTCAACGCATTGTTCATCGTAACGATGATGCATGTCTAATAAGACATCTCCTAAACCATCGTCATCGCCACCCCGTGACGACACATGCCCACTCATGGCATCTAAGGTATCGTCAACTAGTGACGATACATGTCAACAATGACATCTAAACAACCCAGTCAACTCGTGACGGTCCATGTACATCAACATATGTCATCCATCATCATGCTAGTAAAATAGTCATAATAAAACATGTATAACAACGCATGCCAGCTATAATAAAGCTAATAGAATAGCAATATCTCATACCTCATCGCTAACAAGATAGCGGCATACCTGTCTCCGTCGCTCGATAATAGTGCAAAATCAGCACTCATCGCTCGAAGGCGGCATAATCCTATGCTGAGTACATAGCGGCACAATCCATCGCTATAGAATCGACGGCATGATACCTCGTCATATAATAAGTGGCATGAAACCTCGCTATACACCTGAGCCTGAATCATTGTCTACATAACAGCGGAAAGAGGCATCGCTATCAACATATCTGGTGGCACTAATCATCGCCAATCCTCATAGAAGAATAAGTCATCGTAAATCCACATAATAGCGGAATGGGGCATCGCTATTAACATATCCGGCGGCATAAACCATCGCCAATCCTCATAGAAGAGTGAGTCATCGTAAAATAGCGGAATGAGGCATCGCTATCATCATATCCGGCGGCATCAATCATCGCCAATCCTCATAAAAGAATGAGTCATCGTAAATCCACATAATAGCGGAATGGGGCATCGCTATTAACATATCCGGCGGCATAAACCATCGCCAATCCTCATAGAAGAGTGAGTCATCGTAAAATAGCGGAATGAGGCATCCTATCATCATAAACATCATCATAATCATCATATCATCTTTACTCATCATAAACATCATCATACACATCATATTCACATATATACTCACAACAAACTATGTTAATTAGAAATGGGACTGTCCGGGTTCCATTATGACAGCGGCACAATTGGCCCCCTCGCTCGACATAACACATCGTATGATACCCATCGCTACGCCTTGATAGCGGATGTACCCCATCGCTCATCAGCGGATGATACCCATCGCTACACCTTGATAGCGGATGTACCCCATCGCTCATCAGCTATGTGAGCGGCAAGACCTTCCTCGCTTGCCCATAATGACCACCGGACATTCTACCATTCTAAGTAACATAGTTAAACATACATTATCATCATATAAACATCATCATCTTATAGCATCATTATCTTAGAGATAAAACAGTAATTATACGAAATCATAGTTGAGTAAGCTTGCTAGTTATTCATTAACTTCTTTTCTTTTTCCCTGGTTCATATTCATGCATATGGGCATCTTATCCTATGGCATCTTACCACCTTATAAACATCATATCATTCTATAAACATCATATTAACATCATCATTACTTATCATAATCGTCATCGTAAAAACATCATCATGTATCTTGTCATCTTTATTCATTATAAAATCATCTTCATTGTGAACTTACTTATCATAACATCATCTTAAACATCTTATCATTTTTTATTCATTATACACATCATCATGGCATCGTAAATTCTTATGCAATCATAGTATGATCATAATATAAGAGTATGGCCTCTTACCATATGGGCATCTTACCCCGTGGCATCTTACCACATCATAACATCGTATCACATCATCATAAACTTACTTATCAAAATCATCATCATCATGACATCATCATTATAAACTTACTTATCATAATCATCATCATAAGCATTATCATCATAAACTTATTTATCATAATTATCATCGTAAGCATCATCATCATAAACATCATCATCATCATAAACTTATGCAATTAATATATAGTCATAGTTAGGAGGGTGTTACCGTCCCATGCCCGTACGCTTCTTACGTACTTTCTTGCTTGAACATTACATGAACAAACGCATTAGTATATTCAATAATAATTGAGACCATACCGAAGTATTCCACTGTCGGTTGTCCACCCAGTGTGTCCTCAGACAACACATCATATCTTTCTTTTCCCTGGTTTTCTTACCAATCAGATTCCTTGGCACGTAACATATAGAGTGTTAGACATTACTATTAATGCCATCCTATCGTGTTCCACACGATTCCTGCAACCACAATGGTTAGCAATACCACTTGTCATAACATAAAAGCACATAAACAATTAGTCATGTCGTATAACATTAATGCCATCATGCATAAATATGTGCTATCAATAACTTCCTAGGCCCTCAACAGCCCCAATGAGCAACCACTGCTCTGATACCACTAATGTAAGGACCCCATATATTTAACCCTTGATTAGTGTATTAATCATTATGTGTGGCACATGCTTTCAATAAAATTATTCGGGAAACTCAGATGATACTTTACCATTGAATGGCAATTACAAAGTTTTCTTTAACATACAGTGTTATAAGCTCATCATCCTAACAACAACAGACTCATAGGGTTCGCCCATCACACCACTTTTTACATTGTGGACTTTTATAAAAAATTGGGCAGAGTCTCCCCATAAATAGAGCTATCCCGAAATAAAAGCACAACGCATAACATAATTCCCGGCCAGGGAAAACATAACACTCATCAGAATACAGCAATATCAAGTAAATTCCCCGCCAAGGAAGACACCACACATATGACAACCAAAGTGGGTTTCAACACCCACATAACACACTAACGACTCTCATATCATTTAGCAATTCTACCTCTAATTGCATGAAACATAGAATGAAAGAGAGAAAGGCTCATGCCTTTATATACAACGCATATACAAGTAATCTTGCTCACATGCGAGCATCATGAATATGTATATAACCCTCATGGGTATATAAGTACTCTATACGATACCGTGCTCCATCAAGCCCTGGTACCACGATCCTGGGAGTACATCCAATCAACAGCTCGAGCTCATCTCCAAAGCCATCGATGTACCTGTTCACCTGCCCCAACAGAGACAGCCCCCAACGGGGTGAGCATACCAATTCCACAATTTCATAATCATAATGGCATAATACATAATTTACGAAAATGTAAATATGGTGGAACATATGTGATACTTCCTGGATGGTATCATCCTCATCATAGTGTACCCCTGTAATAATCCTGTTCTCAAAACAGATAAATCATCAAATCCTGAATATGCAGTTAATCATCATATTGGTTAACCCTAACCAGTTTCAATTTAACAACATTTCATAACATCTTTCTTTATCTAGCAATTATCATAATTCTAGATATTATAATGAGATTTCCTTAACTTCCGATACTAGTTAATCACTTCTCTGATTAACTACGTCTCTGTTCTTATTCATTACCAATGGGGAATAAAATACAGATATCCTAGATATCTAATCAAATACCACCTTTTTCATTTCTTACTTCAAGTAACATCATACTATCGGTGTTTGCTCTGTAGCAACCACACCCCATCATTTGCTCGCTTCATAGCGGCACTAAGTATTTCACCATGTGAATCAACATAACGTAATCAAGTCCCGGTACCATCATAGTAAAGCATTTCATGTATTTTAGATCATGCATCATACTTGTAAAACATTATTTAAACTATGCTCGTACGCTAAACGTACCTTAAATCCTCGAAGTCCGAGCCAAACCTTGCTCGAGTTCCATGCCCTGAGGAACGATGTGCTAACACGATAAATAATTCACAATTATTTACGAACATGCAACCCATGCTCAAGCACATCCATAACCCTCAAAATATTGTCGACACACGACAATTAAACATCTAAAAGACCCGGGGCAGGGTACATGCAGGGAGGGAAAACGAATTCAACATATCGAAAAATTGCTCAAGAACACCTTCAATAATTCGAACCCAACCAACACAAATCAAACCCAAATAATCACCATAATTCATCTAACACATGAATTAATCAATTAACAACAACAATAATCGCCTCACATGCCAAACCCCCAAAATTCGAATTCAAAGCCCTAATTTCGAATTCAATTCCTCAAATTCGAACACAATCAAGCATCATAATGCATCAACAACATGAATTAATCAATCCATAACAAGAATCATCACTCCTTGTCAAAAATCCCCAAAATTCGAACCCTAACTCACGAAATCGAGCTGAAATTCGAACCAAATTTAACCAATATTTTCGAACCAAAAGTCTGAAATAATCGACTCAAAACCAGCTTAAAAACGCCCCAAAAACATCAGAAAAATCGTACCAAAAACATACCAAAATCGCGTCCCAAAAATCGGATGAAATCCAGTTTTCGAACCCTACGCTTTTCTGGCAAATCCGAGCTCGATTCTCGACCAAACTTCAAATTGTTGGTATGTATAGAAGCGCCTGGAAGAGACGATTCCAACGGCGGGTGGCACGCGCCGAACGGCGGCCGGACGGCGGCGGCCGAAGCACTTTTGTGCGCGGGGGTCAAAGGGGATCGGGAGTGGTCGCGGGCGAGGAGAGAGAAACGGGTGAGGAGAAATGGTTCCGATAATTAAAATCTCGGGTTCAACTGGTATTTATAGCAAAAATACCCCGAAATACTAATATCCCCACAAATACATCATGATTCATTAAAAATCATCTGTTTTCAAAAACTCTCTCTCTAACTCAAAAACACCCTACCGGTGCCCACACCAAGCACCCGAGATTCTGAGTCACACTAAAAACCCAACTCACAGGTTTTCACCGAAATGAGAATACGATATCAACCTAGGGATCCAACGATCCCAACTGCCCAAATAAATGAGCCCAGAAGGCCCGACACCTCGATTAAACTCCAAGTCGACACGTAAAACCACTTTAGGGGTTATTAACACTCCGGGATTAACATCCCTAATCTCAGGTCATCACATAATCTTTTGTGCGACCCGATAGGATCTTGTAATGTTGGCAGTGACATAAAATCTCATTTTATGTCACAAGCAATGAGCGATATCTAACAACACATCAAGGCTACCCAAATTACAAGAATGTCATTGACTCGACATAACCTTAGAACTTGTGATAATATTAACCATGTAACTTAATCCCTTTGTCCATGTGTTTAGATTGAACACGAGTCATGGAATAGTCATACTCGTATATTCAATCTCTATTTCTTGATCCCCAAGTAGAACTAGAATAAACGAATAAGCTCGATATCACATATCGACTCATTCGAGCACGGCCATGCATTTTAGTCTTACTTGATCAAGGGCCCAAACACTTCTCCTGTTATATAGGAGGGACAAATCCTATTTTGATCAATCAACATCCCTCTACATAATTCGTAGTGTATCCAATAGTTGCCTTTATAGTTTACCCTGTTACAGGTAACGTTTGACAATATCAAGATACATAACTCCTTATGTTGGGATCTCTGATGATCTCAAGTCGTAAGGATTACATACATTATTATCACTATGAGAATTGCTTATGACACTCTTATAACTATCCATGTAGCATTCTCATGGTGGGTCTGTCCAGTACATTGTTCTCTAACATGTACCCATGTGTTGATTTGATATCTCATATCCATGAATTAATTCATCAATCAAAACATACTAGTCTCAATGTATTATCATTATCCTGATTTATGATAATACTTGACTAGGGACAATCTTTAAGAATAATATAATATTATTCTAAGGACATTAACTTATATATCAGTTCATATTGCACAGATATTCGAATAATATATAATAATGATTTGCCATTTATAAAATCATAATACATTGTATGTCATAAACAATCATTTAATGACTTGTCTTAGGGCATATCCCAACAAATCTCCCACTTGCACTAAGACCAATCAGACTTATACTTAATGCCTAGAGATCTAGTATGACGATCATGCTTCTGCTGTGGCAGTGGCTTCGTCAATGGGTCAGATACATTATCATTTGTTGTTGCTTTGCATATCTTTACATCTCATCTTTCAACGATTTCTCGAATGAAATGAAAACGCCGAAGTATGTGCTTGGATCTTTGGTGAGATCTAGGTTCCTTAGCCAATACGATGGCTCCATTGTTGTCAGAATAGAGTTCAATCGGATCTAGAATGCTAGGCATCACCCCAAGTTCAGAAATGAACTTCTTGATCCAAACAACTTCCTTTGCTGCATCTGAGGCAGCAATATATTCAGCTTCAGTTGTAGAATCAGCTACTGTCTCTTGCTTTGAACTCTTCCAACTCACAGCACCTCCATTTAGGCAAAACACATATCCTGATTGCGATCGAAAATCATCTTTGTCGGTTTGGAAACTTGCATCAGTGTAACCTATTACATTGAGATCTTCCTCACCTCCATAAATCAAGAATGTATCCTTAGTTCTTCTCAAGTATTTCAGGATGTTCTTGACTGCAATCCAGTGACTTTCACCTGGATCAACTTGATATCTGCTCGTCATGCTCAAAGCATACAAAACGGGACGAGTACATATCATGGCATACATGATAGATCCAATAGCTGACGCATATGGAATCTTGCTCATGCGTTGTCTCTCATCTGGTGTTGAAGGACACTGATCCTTCGAGAGATGTATCCCATGTATCATAGGCACGAATCATTTCTTTGATTCTTGCATGCTAAACCATTTTAGCACTTTGTCTATGTATGTACTTTGACTTAGGCCAAGTAATCATCTCGATCTATCTCTATAGATCTTGATTCCTAATACATAGGTGGCTTCACCCAAGTCTTTCATAGAAAAGCAATTCCCTAGCCAAATCTTTACAGATTGTAAGGCAGGGATATCATTCCCAATTAGAAGTATGTCATCTACATACAATATTAGGAAGATAATTATGCTCCCACTGACCTTCTTGTCGACACAAGGTTCATCTACGTTTTTGATGAAACCAAACTCTTTGACTGCACATCAAAACAGAGATTCCAACTCCGAGAAGCTGGCTTCAATCCATAAATGGATCGTTGTAGCTTGCATATCTTTTGTAGGGTCTTCCTACTTTAACATCATATCAACAACATATTAAGGACTAAATATGCATTAATGACATCTTCGGGTTCCGGTTGTAGTTTTGAGCTAATTAGATTACATGCCAAGAACAAATTTTTCAAAGTTAAAATTAATTACATCCTCAAAATGAAGTGTATCGATAGAATTATACTACTCCTAGAGTAGAGACTATCCCAAAAGAAATCCTGTAATCTATCTTCTTTTATCCTCCCTTAGCTCACCGTCTCAACCCGACCCTTAGCATTGGTCCAAAAGTGTACCTACAGGAACAACCTATCATGAGCATGTACATCGTTACTTAATATCATATGGCATATAAATAAATGTACAGAAATAATTGATAACATATACTTCCTGGTTAATCGTATTATCCTTCTTTGGTTGTCCCTGTTTCATAGTTATGCATATAATCATTAGTTCAAGACGTAAATGATTAACATCGTACTTCACATATATGCACACAACAATCCATGTTACTTAGTAATGGGACTATCCGGGTTCTATTATGACAGCGGTACAATTGCCCCCCCTCGTCGACATAACACATCGTATGATACCCATCGCTACGCCTTGATAGCGGATGTATCTCTTTGTTCAGCGGATGATACCCCTCGCTACTCCTTGATAGCGGATGTACCCCCTCGCTTAGCGGATGATACCCCTCGCTACGCCTTGATAGCGGATGTACCCCATCGCTTAGTTATGTGAGCGGCAAGAACCTTCCTCGCTTGCCCATAATAGCCAACGGACATTCAACCATTCTAAGTAGCATAGTTAAACATACATTATTATCTTATGAGCATCATCATCTCCAAACATCATCATCTTATCATAACTGTCATCGTAACATCATATCATCTTTGTTTATCACAACATCATCATCATAACTTATTCATCATAATCATCATCATAAATACTTATGCAATCAATGCAAAGTCATAGTTTAGGAATATGTTACCGTTTGATGCCCGTACGTTTCTTACGTACCTTTTCAAAATATGGTGAAGTCGTAGCACTTTATCTTCTCGAAGTCGTGGGTCCTTGGGATGGTTCTACACAACCATACAATTCAATATTAGAAGCTAATCATAGTCCAATATTCAAAAACCCCACAAAAAAATCAAAAATACCCATTTTTACATCTCGCGATTGATCGCTGCCCAGGCGCGATCGATCGCGAGATCACACTGGACGGGGGGTGAAAATTTCCTTCTTCGGCGATCGATTACCATAGTTGGCGCGATCGATCGCGATCATCACCGAGCGATCGCCCAAAAGTGGCGATCGATCGCCAATGGCTTCTGGAGCCTACTGTTGGCTCGCGATCGATCGCCAAAAACGGGCGATCGATCGCCAGCCTCTGCACTTCGAAAATCCACCATTTTTACACATTAAAACTTCACCAAGCTCAACCAACATTTATTCCATCAATTCAACAACATAAAAACACTTAAAACCTTCCTCAAACATCATTAAACCACCAAAAACAAACATCATTTCAAAAGTCATCCCAACCCCCAACAAACCCATTTCAAAACCCTTCAAAACCATTCCAAACTTAAATCAAACATTTCAAGAACATCAAGGAGTGATATACAAACATCTTAGGTCTTAAATCTTACCAAGAAGTGCAAGAACAAAGCTTTTACAAGGACTTCTTGTCCACTTTGGTGCCAAAATCGGGTTTGAGGGAAAAAGTGAGGGTTTGGGAAGAGATTTGGGGATTTGAGTGTAAAGAGTAAAGTGAGGTAAAAATGGTGGGTTAAGGGTTAAATCCTTATATTTAACTTGTACCCCAAATAATTAACATGATGTATATAAAATGCATTAACATGGTAAGCATTTACAAAATGCAACCAACTTCATTAAATCCATACCATCCTCATAATTAAAATCAACATCCTTAAATCATGATAATTCTTCATTTTCCACACATAACTTAATCATCGCAATAATTCATCATATAAACATAATTAATGTCCAAATTGCCATTAATTAATTTCGGGGCATCACATTACTCCCCTACTTATAAGATTTCGTCCTCGAAATCGCATGCACTTACCCAAAATGAAACTAAACATAAATCATACCAGAAAATAGTTCCGGGTAGTGCTGCACCATATGCCGTTCCGTCTCCCACGTAGCCTCCTCGACACCCCGACGATCCCACTGAACTTTGACCATCGGTATAATCTTGATTCGTAGCCTGCGATCCTCACGATCCAGAATTCTAACCGGTCGTTCAATATAGGATACATCTGAACTTAATTGAACCTCTGAAGGCTGCAATACATGAGACGGATCTGGTTCATACTTCCTCAACATAGAAACGTGAAAGACATCATGAATACCGGATAAGGACGGTGGTAGAGCCAAGCGGTAAGCCAAAGTACCGACACGCTGTAATATCTCATATGGTCCAACATACCTCGGAGATAACTTTCCCCCCATACCAAACCGAACGACACCCCTGAAGGGTGAGATCTTCAAGAAGACCTGTGACATCCCCGAAATGGTTAAATTGCTATTTGGCTTTAATTGTGTTTACATGATTAATTATGTGGTAATTGATTATGTTTTGGGATTTATTTACCTTATGGAAAATGCATGGTCATATGGATAGGGTTGACCCGGGATTGCATTTTAGGGTGCATGTGGTGCATGTTGGGTAAATATTATTGGAAGCATGATTTATTTGCATTGGTTAGCAATTAATTGGGAATCATGTGTTTATTTGATATTTGGTGCATTTTGAGTAAATGCTTTGAAAAATATCATGTTGGGGTGTTTTATACACCATGGAATTAATTGGTATGCATTTGATTTAATAAACCCACCCTTTTATTTCCAACTCTCACTTCACTTTACCAAAATCATTTCCAACACCCAAACCCTTCCCTCTTCTTCTCATTTTCGAGCTCAAGCCTAGGGTTGAGGAGAAACCTTTCAAAACTCTTGATTGTGGAGCATATTGGGTGATTTGAGATCCCCAAGAGGTATGGGTACCTCATGCTTTAATTTTGTGAAGTTTGGTTTGAGTTTGGTTTGGTTTTGAATGGTTTTAAAATGGGTTTTGTTGGGTTGTTGTGGTTTTGGTTAAAGGTTGGATTTATGGTTGTTTTAAGGTGTATTTTGATGGTTTATGTTGTTATTTGAGTTGTTGGTTTGTTGGTTAAGAGTTGGAATGGGTTGGAATGGTTTTGAGATGCAAAAATGGAGGATTTTCGGGTTACAGGGGATGGCGATCGATCGCCCATTCCAGGCGATCGATCGCGCCCAGGCAGTAGGCTTTTCAAGCCTTTGGCGATCGATCGCCACTCTTGGGCGATCGATCGGCGGGTCTGGCGATCGATCGCGCCAGGGGTGGCGATCGATCGCCGAAGGGTGCAAAATTTGGTACTCGGGCAGTAGGGTTTGGCGATCGATCGCCGTGATGGGCGATCGATCGCGAAAGCCAAAATATGGTTTTTTTGGATATTTTGTGGGATTTTTGGTATTGGACTATTATTGGGTTCTAATATTGGTATTTGTGAATATGTAGAACCAACCCAGGTGGCAACACAACCGAGGAATTGAAGTCCTACCATATTCCACTTTTGGAAAGGTACGTAGTGGACGTACGGGCACCCAACGGTAACATGTATTTTATATGCTCATTGTTTATGCATTGTGGATGCGAGTATATATGTGGTATTGCATAGTGGATGCATATACATGTTGATTTATGCCATATGAGGTATTGCATAGTGGATGCACATACATGGTAATTTATGCATATTGATGTTAGATGCATATTGTGATTATTGGATGCACATCCCATGAGTCGTGGTCATCCTTTGATGATTTTAATGCTTGCCGCTTTTTGTATTGGTTCCGCTAAATGTGAAGCGAGGGGTGGGAGCGCCGCATGTCACATTTAAGTGTGGTTGTCATATGGGGCGAGGAAAGGGTATTTGCCGCTCTCTGTGAAGCGAGGGGTGGGAGCGCCGCATGTCCATTGTAGCGAGGTTATCCTATGCCGCCCATATGAATATAAGCGAGGGGCATTAAAATACACTGTGATGGACAGACTAGGGAATGGTGACCAATATGTGGTACAGTTGAGATGGTATATGATGTCATGACATGTTTTGGCCATTAAAAATAATCTGTTGATTATACTCATGAGTTATGGTACAGGGACAACCAAACGGGAAGCGTTTGAAATGCATGGGAAAACAGGAAGTGTTTTATATTGATTATGCATTTACGCTTTATCTTCATATTGTGTTGAATATGAATGATTATTATTGCTCATGTTTGGGGGTTGTCCTTGTAGGTACCTTTTTGGCATGATAGATGGGCTTGAACGGGTTGAGACAGTGAGCTTCACGAGCATCTTTGGTAGATGAAAGGACAGGATTCTTTTGTATAGTGCCTACTCTAGGAGTAGCGTAAAACTATAGTGGAACATTCATTGATTGGAATGTAATTAATCCTTTTTGTAGTCCTTTATTTTGGCATGTAAATGCTTAAGCTCATAGACTCCACTCGTTTATTATACTCTGATCATTGTTATTAGCTCTATTATGCCTTAATTCCGCACTTAAGGATTAGGGTCCTTACATTAGTGGTATCAGAGCAGTGGTTAGAGAACCCGGGAACGAGAGAAGGGTAGCCTTAGCATGTTTGGCTAGGTGCTTACATTTGAAGCATGTTTATGCATGTGGTGCATATTTTGTATATTTGGTTATACTAACATGCTTATATCACTCCTGTTATCTAACGACATGTTATATATTGCTTTGGATTGTTGTTAACATTTGTGTTACAGCATGGCTGCTAATGAGGAAGTCGGAGATGTTGGGAGTGTAAATGCGAGTATTGGACAGGCTAATCCTCTACCTCCACCGGCTGTGGGAATGGAACCAGTAGTCCAGTTATTGGGGTGAGATTAGCTTGACGCAGTTTCTGTCTTATCATCCGCCCCGGTTTGAGGGGACAGAGTCCGGAGAAGAGGCTGAAGAGTGGTTAGAGAGACTTGAACAGATCTTTGTATCGGCTCCGTGTGCTATTACTGCTTGGCTGAGGCTGGCGGAGTTCCAGTTGGCTAAGAAACCATTGATGTGGTGGAGGAGCACAGTGATGGAGATGAGAGCACTGGGTGCTGTGATTGACTGGACGCTCTTCAGGACCAGGTTCTTGAACCGATACTTCTCCGCGGCAGCGAGACAGACAAAGGAGGATGAATTTGCAAGTCTGAGGCAGGGGAACATGACAGTGACAGACTATGCCACACAGTACTCATCACTACTTAGGTATGTCCCCCACATTGCCTCTGATGGACGCGCCAAGATGAGAAATTTCATGAAAGGACTGCGACCGGAGCTCTATGACCGGGTTATCATCAATAACCCAACTTCTTTTGATGATGCTCTCACAAGAGCGGAGCTTGCTGAGCTAGGAGTGGGAGCTTATGCCATGCCACCACCGGTACCGCAACAGAGGCAGACTAGTGACAGTTTGAGACCTCGGGGTGAGCCATTTAAACCCCGTGGTGCCTCTTCATCTTCGCGGTATGGTGGAAAGAAACACTTTGGACAGAAGCAGGATAACAAGAGGGGTAATTGGTCGGCCAATCGAGGATCTTCACAAGGGGAGAGGCCGGGAGAGCCTAGGTGCAACAATTGTGGAGGACCGCATTCTTCAAATAAGTGTCCTGCATGTTATGTCTGTGGCAAGATGGGCCACATTGCTCGGTATTGTCCCACCAGGGGAGGCCAGTCAGAGTATCAGGGCAACAGGCCAAGGTTTGAGGACAGGACAGTGCAGCAGAGGCAACAGTTTGGGCCTCGTCCATCGGGAGGTCAGACAGTGGGACCACCCCAGGGACAGGTATATGCACTGACCAGGGAGCAGGCTCAGGCAGCTCCAGAGGAGGTGATTGCCGGTACGTGTCATTTATTTACGTACCCTGCTTTTATTTTGATAGATACAGGTGCCTCCCATTCCTTTGTGTCTGTGGGATTTGTGGAAAGACACCATATGCGCACGTCTTCTTTACCCACGCCTCTTCTAGTCTCGACACCCACTGGAAGAAATGTTGTTGCTGACCAGTTTATGGCAGACTGCCTCATTTATTTTGAGGGCAACGAGTTGAGATCAGACTTGATTGTACTGGGTATGTCAGACTTTGACTGCATCTTGGGTATTGATATTCTGAACAGATATCAGGCAGTAGTGGATTGCCGACAGAGGACAGTGAAGTTCAGACCTGAGTTGGGCAGTCAGTGGACTTTCTTTGGCAACGGGTCTCGTGTGAAGATTCCGTTGATTTCAGCGATCAAGATGTCTCAGCTGTTGGAACGTGGGCACACGGGCTATCTTATTTATGCCGTGGACACGTCTGGAAAGAGTAAAGAACTGAGGGTTGAGGATGTACCAGTTGTGGCAGAATTTGCTGATGTATTTCCAGAAGAGATCCCAGGATTTCCACCGGCCAGGGAAGTTGAATTTGGGATCGAGTTGTTGCCAGGGACATCCGCTATCTCTCGTGCACCTTATAGGATGGCACCGGCAGAGTTGAGAGAGTTGAAAGAACAGTTGCAGGATCTCTTGGACAAGGGGTATATACGCCCGAGCGTGTCGCCATGGGGCGCACCAGTCCTCTTTGTGAAGAAGAAGGACGGTTCGATGCGGCTGTGCATCGATTACCGGCAACTGAATAAGGCTACAGTGAAGAACAAGTATCCTCTCCCAAGGATTGACGACTTGTTTGATCAGTTGCAAGGTACCAGGGTGTATAGCAAGATTGATCTGAGATCCGGGTACCATCAGATTCGGGTCAGAGAGGAAGATGTGCAGAAGACAGCGTTCCGGACTCGATACGGGCATTATGAGTTCTTAGTGATGCCGTTCGGTGTGACGAATGCTCCAGTTGTCTTCATGAGTCTGATGAACAGAGTGTTTCAGCCGTATCTTGATCAGTTCGTCATCGTGTTCATTGACGACATTCTTATCTACTCCCGGAGTGAGGAAGATCATGTGAAACACTTGAGGACAGTGCTTCAGATTCTCAGAGAGCATCAGTTGTATGCTAAGCTCAGTAAATGCGAGTTTTGGCTGAGCAGTGTAGTGTTTCTGGGGCATGTCATTTCGAGCAGCGGGATATCAGTGGACCCGAAGAAGATTGAGGCTGTGATGGAGTGGGCTGCCCCCACTTCTGTGCCTGAGATCCGGAGTTTTCTTGGTTTGGCCGGGTATTATCGGCGCTTTGTTGAGGGCTTTTCGAAGATTGCCAAGCCGCTGACTCAGTTGACTCAGAAGGGTGTGCCTTTCTTTTGGTCAGAAGCTTGTGAGGAGAGTTTCCAGGAGTTGAAGCACCGGTTGACGACGGCGCCAGTGTTAGTGATCCCGACGGAGAACTCCAGATTTGTTCTGTATACTGATGCATCACTGCAGGGCCTTGGATGTGTTCTGATGCAAGATAAGCATGTGGTAGCTTATGCATCGAGGCAGTTGAAGCCGCATGAGACCAGATATCCAGTTCATGACTTGGAATTGGCGGCTATCATCTTCGCCCTGAAAATCTGGAGGCATTACTTATATGGCACTTCATTCACCATATACACGGATCACAAGAGCCTCAAGTTTCTATTCACTCAGGCGGAGCTGAACATGAGACAGAGAAGATGGATGGACCTACTCAAGGACTATGACTGCGAGATTGAGTACCATCCGGGGAAAGCCAATTTGACAGCAGACGCTTTGAGCCGGAAAGTGAGGAGTTCTGCTGAGGACGTCATCCATTTGTCGGCTATGATGACCTCCTATTGCCATCTCGGCTATGATTTTGATATAGATGCATCGCCAGTGTATGTCTCTACCTTACTAGCTGAGCCAGATATTTATGAGAACATCAGGAGAGCTCAGAGGTCAGATGCCGAGGTTCAGAGATGGTTGTCTATAGTGCATCTTGGTCAGCCGACGAAGTTCAGAGTGGCCGACGACGGATCTTTGAGATTGGGTAACCGCTGGGTAGTTCCGAGTACGCCGGAGTTGCGTAAGGGAATCTTGGAGCGAGCTCACAGTAGCAGACTTAGCATCCACCTAGGCGGGAAGAAGATGTACAGAGATCTGCGTGGCCAGTTTTGGTGGAAGCGAATGAAGTCTGATGTCGTCGCTTTTGTGAAGAGGTGTCTGATCTGCCAGCAGGTTAAGGCAGAGAGACAGAGACCTGGCGGCAAGTTGAGGAGCTTGGAGATACCGAAGTGGAAGTGGGAGCACATTTCCATGGACTTCGTGACTCATTTGCCGAGGAGTGCTTCAGGCTTCGATGCTATTTGGGTGATTGTGGACAGATTGACTAAGGTAGCCCACTTTATCCCCTATAGCATGACCTTTACATTCTTGAGGATGGCGCAGTTATATATTAGAGATGTGGTGAGATTGCATGGGATCCCCGTTTCTATTGTGTCCGATCGAGATCCGCGATTCACATCTCATTTTTGGGAAGGCCTTCAGTCAGCTTTGGGAACTGAGGTCAGATTAAGTACTACTTATCATCCTCAGACGGATGGCCAGACCGAGCGCACTATTCAGACGCTCGAGGACATGTTAAGAGCTTGTGTATTGGAGTTCGATGCTTCTTGGCAGGATTCAGTGCCTTTGGTAGAGTTTTCGTATAACAATAGCTACCAGGCAAGTATTCAGATGGCTCCGTTTGAAGCTCTTTATGGCAGACGATGTAGATCACCCTTATGTTGGGACGATTTGGACAGTAGATCAGTCGGAGGGCCTGAGTTGATCCGGGAAATGGAAGAGAAGATAAAGACTATAAGACAGAAAATGAAAGCAGCCCAAGACAGACAGGCAGCTTATGCAAATAAACGGCGGAGACCGTTAGAGTTTCAGTTGGGAGATAAGGTCTTTTTGAAGATCTCGCCTTTCAGAGGCGTTGTGCGGTTTGGGATGCGCGGGAAACTGTCTCCGAGGTTTGTGGGACCGTACGAGATTTTGCAGCGCATTGGCACATTGGCTTACCGACTGGCTTTGCCGCCTTCTTTATCTGGGATACATGATGTGTTTCATGTATCGATGCTACGAAAGTATGAGCCGGATCCGTCTCACGTGTTGCAGCCTTCCGAAGTTCAGTTAGAGTCAGATATATCTTATGTGGAACGGCCTGTTAGAATTCTGGACAGAGCAGACCGTAGACTTCGGAACAAAGTGTTACCGATGATCAAAGTTCAGTGGGATCGCAGGGGTGTCGAGGAGGCTACGTGGGAGACGGAGCAGCATATGGTGCAGCACTACCCGGAACTATTCTCTGGTATGAGTTTATGTTTAGTTTCTGTTGGGGTAAGTGCATGTGATTTCGAGGACGAAATCTTATAAGTAGGGGAGTATTGTGACATCCCCGAAATGGTTAAATTGCTATTTGGCTTTAATTGTGTTTACATGATTAATTATGTGGTAATTGATTATGTTTTGGGATTTATTTACCTTATGGAAAATGCATGGTCATATGGATAGGGTTGACCCGGGATTGCATTTTAGGGTGCATGTGGTGCATGTTGGGTAAATATTATTGGAAGCATGATTTATTTGCATTGGTTAGCAATTAATTGGGAATCATGTGTTTATTTGATATTTGGTGCATTTTGAGTAAATGCTTTGAAAAATATCATGTTGGGGTGTTTTATACACCATGGAATTAATTGGTATGCATTTGATTTAATAAACCCACCCTTTTATTTCCAACTCTCACTTCACTTTACCAAAATCATTTCCAACACCCAAACCCTTCCCTCTTCTTCTCATTTTCGAGCTCAAGCCTAGGGTTGAGGAGAAACCTTTCAAAACTCTTGATTTGTGGAGCATATTGGGTGATTTGAGATCCCCAAGAGGTATGGGTACCTCATGCTTTAATTTTGTGAAGTTTGGTTTGAGTTTGGTTTGGTTTTGAATGGTTTTAAAATGGGTTTTGTTGGGTTGTTGTGGTTTTGGTTAAAGGTTGGATTTATGGTTGTTTTAAGGTGTATTTTGATGGTTTATGTTGTTATTTGAGTTGTTGGTTTGTTGGTTAAGAGTTGGAATGGGTTGGAATGGTTTTGAGATGCAAAAATGGAGGATTTTCGGGTTACAGGGGATGGCGATCGATCGCCCATTCCAGGCGATCGATCGCGCCCAGGCAGTAGGCTTTTCAAGCCTTTGGCGATCGATCGCCACTCTTGGGCGATCGATCGGCGGGTCTGGCGATCGATCGCGCCAGGGGTGGCGATCGATCGCCGAAGGGTGCAAAATTTGGTACTCGGGCAGTAGGGTTTGGCGATCGATCGCCGTGATGGGCGATCGATCGCGAAAGCCAAAATATGGTTTTTTTGGATATTTTGTGGGATTTTTGGTATTGGACTATTATTGGGTTCTAATATTGGTATTTGTGAATATGTAGAACCAACCCAGGTGGCAACACAACCGAGGAATTGAAGTCCTACCATATTCCACTTTTGGAAAGGTACGTAGTGGACGTACGGGCACCCAACGGTAACATGTATTTTATATGCTCATTGTTTATGCATTGTGGATGCGAGTATATATGTGGTATTGCATAGTGGATGCATATACATGTTGATTTATGCCATATGAGGTATTGCATAGTGGATGCACATACATGGTAATTTATGCATATTGATGTTAGATGCATATTGTGATTATTGGATGCACATCCCATGAGTCGTGGTCATCCTTTGATGATTTTAATGCTTGCCGCTTTTTGTATTGGTTCCGCTAAATGTGAAGCGAGGGGTGGGAGCGCCGCATGTCGCATTTAAGCGTGGTTGTCATATGGGGCGAGGAAAGGGTATTTGCCGCTCTCTGTGAAGCGAGGGGTGGGAGCGCCGCATGTCCATTGTAGCGAGGTTATCCTATGCCGCCCATATGAATATAAGCGAGGGGCATTAAAATACACTGTGATGGACAGACTAGGGAATGGTGACCAATATGTGGTACAGTTGAGATGGTATATGATGTCATGACATGTTTTGGCCATTAAAAATAATCTGTTGATTATACTCATGAGTTATGGTACAGGGACAACCAAACGGGAAGCGTTTGAAATGCATGGGAAAACAGGAAGTGTTTTATATTGATTATGCATTTACGCTTTATCTTCATATTGTGTTGAATATGAATGATTATTATTGCTCATGTTTGGGGGTTGTCCTTGTAGGTACCTTTTTGGCATGATAGATGGGCTTGAACGGGTTGAGACAGTGAGCTTCACGAGCATCTTTGGTAGATGAAAGGACAGGATTCTTTTGTATAGTGCCTACTCTAGGAGTAGCGTAAAACTATAGTGGAACATTCATTGATTGGAATGTAATTAATCCTTTTTGTAGTCCTTTATTTTGGCATGTAAATGCTTAAGCTCATAGACTCCACTCGTTTATTATACTCTGATCATTGTTATTAGCTCTATTATGCCTTAATTCCGCACTTAAGGATTAGGGTCCTTACAAGACCTTATCTCCTACTTGGAATTCTAGCGACCGTCGCCGTTTATTGGCATAGGCTGCTTGCCTATCTTGGGCCGCTTTCATCTTTAAACGTATCATCTTAATCTTTTCTTCCATGTCTTTAATCATATCCGGTCCTCCGACTGCTTTACTCGTCAAGTCCTCCCAATACAGCGGTGACCTACATCGTCGTCCATATAGAGCTTCAAAAGGAGCCATTTGAATGCTCGCCTGATAACTGTTATTATAGGAGAACTCCACCAGTGGTACCGAATCCTGCCACGGAGTATCAAATTCCAAAACACATGCCCTCAGCATGTCCTCGAGCGTCTGAATAGTGCGCTCTGTTTGACCGTCTGTCTGGGGGTGATAGGCTGTACTCAGTCTTACCTCCGTGCCCAAAGCTGTCTGGAGACCCTCCCAGAAATGTGAAGTGAACCTCGGGTCCCTGTCAGACACTATCGAGACTGGAATGCCATGCAATCTCACCACATCCCGCACATATAGTTGGGCCATCTTTAAATATGTTGTGGGGTCTTCCCACCTTAACAGTGATTACTAAACATAAAAAGGATTAATCATGCATTGATAACGTCTTAAGGATTCGGTTGTTACATGAGCTAATAGGATTACAGGCCAAAAAGTTACAAAACTTTAAAATAATTCATTACATTCCAAAAGAATGTCATTTAGATTTACACTACTCCTAGAGTAGATACTAATCATAACTTGAAATCCTAAACGTTCCTGAGTCCCTCGTAGCTCACTGCCTCAACCCGACCCTTAGTCCTTTCATCCAAAAGCGTACCTACAGGGACAACACATCATGAGCATATACAATTTTACTTAACAACATATAAACATTATAGTAAATGCATGAAATCTTAGTTAAGTAAATATGCTGGTTATTCATTAACTTCTTATTGTTGTCCCTGATTCATAATCATGCATATGGGGCACCTTACCCCGTGGCACCTTACCACAATAACATCGCATGGCTACTTACCATGTGGGGCACCTTACCCCGTGGCACCTTACCACAATAACATCGCATGGCTACTTACCATGTGGGGCACCTTACCCCGTGGCACCTTACCACAATAACATCGCATGGCTACTTACCATGTGGGGCACCTTACCCCGTGGCACCTTACCACAATAACATCGTCATATAAACATCGTTTACACATCATCATATAAACATCGCATAAACATCATGATTTCATCGTATACATATTCATGCTATAAATGCATAGACATAGTGTAAGGATGTATTTTACCGTCCGATGCCCGTACGTCTCTTACGTACCTTTTCAAAAAGAGGAGGAGTCAACAGACCTATCTCCTTGATTGTGCCGGTACCTGGGGTGGCTCTACACAATCACATAATACAATATTAGGCACCTCATATTAATCCGGAAACAAAACTTAAATTAAAACCACATAAATCCTTAAACATCATCTCGCGATCGATCGTCCAAGAGCCCCGATCGATCGCGAGATGCTACTGCCTCGCATACCAAAAAAATTTAATCCGCGATCGATCGCCTCAAAATTGGCGATCGATCGCCACAACTCACTGGAACGTCGCGATCGATCTTGCCTTCTTGGCGATCGATCGCCAACCCTGTTCCTTTGAGCGATTTTCCAGAATTACTTGGCACCGTTAATCATACCCTTAAAACTAACATGTAAGACATAATACATGCCAAAGCCAACATGCTAGTAGTTGCACTACACTACCCTGAGTGTATCCAATTCGAATTTACGCCTTAAACATGAGTCCACATGCATAAACGTCGACCACTTATACAAGCACCGGGTCAACTTTTCTGGAAACAGGGCATCACAACTTCTACCCAGATTTTCGAGTACTACTTTTTATAGCAACGATTCTCACATATAAACCATACAACATGTTCCAACATATATGCTAGGGGCTTCATAAAACATCTATGTAAGCACGTAAATTCAAGTTTTCATAAAACTTAAGCTAGCATGCATCCTAACATCCTCATAAACTTTGAGTTCATCCAACTTACAGAAAAACAGGGCATCCCATCATAACCCAGATTTTCGAACACCTAGTTTCCAAGTCGGAAATCTAACACATAAAGCTTGCAAGTTACTTAACAAGACATGCTAGAAGGTTCATAAACATCATATAAAAGTACTCATAACAAGAGTTCATCAAACCCTACACTATCATACCAAATATACTACAAAGAAAACATGTGCTAGAACTCTGAAATCTGGGAAAAGAATGACTCCTCACCACTTTTTGGCACGACTTTCCTTCAAGAAAAAGAACAATAAAACGTGATCCTCTTCTTCCTACTTGCTGTCTGAGTGTTTTTAGAGGGTTTGGAGAGAAGGAGGAGAGTTTGGAGGAGATGGAGTGAGTAAAGAAGATGGACCAAAAGTCCTCCCTGGCCACTCTGCTTTCCGAAAATAGGGGTAGGGGTATGGGTTGTGGCCAAGTGGGGGGAGGGTGGTTGCATGTAGTGTGGGGTCCTCGTTTACTTAATCCATTATGTATTCATTAACATACATATGTGAGTCTGAATTAAGTAATATACCATGCACGGATTAAGAGTTCATGCTAGTTAAGTTGTTTACAAGGTTATCAAAAACCTATCAAACTATACATATCATGTACATAAACAACCTAATTCAAAAGAACTCCTAGGCAGTGGTTCCCCTCGCAGCGGAAATCATGACTCACGCTCCCCACGTCTATGAGTCCCTACAGAAACATTCACAACGTGAGTATAGATAACAACTATCTCAGTGCAATATCAAACACAATATCAATATCAATGATAAAGCACAATAAATCAAATGATGTGAATGTTCTGTATCATGCATCCACAAATGCACTATGTCATGACATGTCTCAACAAGTTCCCTATTATCACGAGTCCCATATGATATGCCTATTCAGCTCAATATGTCAGTGAAACCACATCACATCTTCATATTAGCAGCACATATCATAATACCATACTCATCTGTGATAATAGCCGGAGTATATACCCACACCAGGCGTATATCTCTCAAGCCAAAGCATATGTAATATATCTATCGTGGCAACGATCCTAGCCCAAGCATATGCCCCACACTAGCATATCTATCCAGGCACCGATCCCAGTCAAAGCATATGCCCAACACTAGCATATCTATCGTGGCAGTCAAAGCATATACCCCACCAGGTATATCTATCAAGACAATGATCGTACCAAAGCATATACACATATCTATCAAGGCATCCATACCAATCATATAAAATCTATGTATGCACATGCATATGATACTACCAATCATATGACACAACGATAACATAAATCATATGATATCAAAACCATAATAGCATCATCATATCATATCTATACTCCGTACGTCAACACGTACCTGTACTGCGACACAAACGAGATAAAGCAGTTGTCAATAGCTAAGTGCCTCGTTGTCCTGTCCCCTGTGATGGTGCTACAACAATGCCAACAATATATCATGTTATCATAGGCATTAAAATCAAAATCCACAAAATATTTTATTTTTCAAAATATTAACACTGGCGATCGATCGCCATCAGCACCGATCGATCGCCAAAACTCTCTGTCCCCTCGCGATCGATCACCTTGGCGATCGATCGCCACAAACTTTCACCGCCTTAAAATTTACCCTGCATCGGCGATCGATCGCCACAAAGCTCGCGATCGATCGCCGATGTCCAGAAAGTTTTGACAATGGCGATTTTCAAGTTTATCTCCATGGTTCTTCTCCCACACATCATATTAAACCATTTCAACATGATTTTTGAAATCTCTAGGAACAGAATAACATGTTTCTATCATTAAAGAATCCAATTCATAGCATATACACAAGTTATGAATCTCCACATAAACATTTCATATGCTATTTCTCATATCTCAACACCAATGACAAAAACAAGTATATAACCATGAAGTTCTTACCAAGATGGTACAATTCTACTTCACATACCCTCCTAGCTCAAGTTACAATTGAAAACCAAGCTTACACCACAAGAAAGTTGAAAGAGAAGGAGAGGAGCTTGGTAGAGATTTGTAGGTGTAAAATGGTGTGTTATGTGATTACACCTCCCTTATCCACTTAATATAGATCATTATTCCCTTAAGTCACTTGCTATCATACCATTTCAAGGTAATTACAAGTTAAGTAACATGTACATGAAATGAACCTCACATTCAAATGAAACTCTAATTCACATTAAAGTCATATGCATACTCAAATGCAAACTCATATGCACATGTTGATGCACCTTCAACTCTTAATCCATAATTCATATGCATTACACACCATGTTTCATGCCTTCCCATATTTCATTTCATATATGAATTAATTCATTCTTGGTTCCACTCGAACCCCCATTATCACATCGTCAAGTGATATAATTACACCATAATCATATCATACGTGTATTAAACAAATCGAGGCATTACAATTCTCCCCCACTTATTGAATTTCGTCCTCGAAATTGTAGATACATAACATGCATATCAAAATACGCAACTCAACAATACTACGATATGACAATAGGAAACATGATCATGTATGCAACAGTATCATAAAACTGTAAAATCATACCAGTAAACAAATCCGGATACCGTTGCATCATATGCTGCTCCGTCTCCCACGTTGCCTCTTCGACACCCCGTCTGTCCCACTGTACCTTCACCATAGGAATCACTTTGTTACGCAACCTGCGTTCAGCTCGATCCAAGATCATAACCGGTCGTTCCTCATACGACACATCTGTATCCAACTGTACCTCAGGTAGCTGTAAGACATGACTCGGATCTGGTTCATACTTCCTCAACAGTGACACATGAAAAACATCATGAATACTACTCAAGGCCGGTGGTAGTGCTAAGCGATATGCCAACGTACCAATACGTTGCAACACCTCATATGGACCAACATATCGTGGAGACAATTTTCCACGCTTACCAAACCGTACTACACCTTTAAAAGGTGAGATTTTCAAGAATACACGGTCACCAATTTGAAATTCAAGTGGTCTACGTCGCTTATTGGCATAAGCAGCCTGTCTATCCTGAGCAGCTTTCAGTTTCAATCGAATTACCTTGATTTTCTCTTCCATGTCATGAATCATATCCGGTCCATGTAAGGAAGACTGATCCACATCATCCCAATACAATGGCGATCTACATCGTCGCCCATACAAAGCCTCAAATGGTGCCATCTGTATACTAGACTGATAACTGTTGTTATATGAAAATTCTACTAATGGCAATGACTCTTGCCATGAGTTATCAAACTCTAATACACAAGCACGCAACATATCCTCAAGCGTCTGTATCGTACGCTCTGTTTGTCCATCCGTCTGCGGATGATATGCTGTACTCAACCGCACTTCAGTTCCCAACGCCGTCTGTAACCCTTCCCAGAAATGAGAAGTAAATCTCGGATCTCTATCCGATACAATGGAAACTGGAATACCATGTAGCCTCACTACATGTTGAATGTACAACTGCGCCATTCTCAGATATGTATATGTCATACAATATGGCACAAAATGAGATACTTTGGTGAGTCTGTCAACAATTACCCAAATTGCATCGCAACCAGAAGACGTCCGTGGCAAATGAGTCACAAAATCCATCGTGATATGTTCCCATTTCCACTGAGGAATTTCCAAACTATGTAATTCACCTCCTGGTCTTTGTCTTTCCGCTTTCACTTGTTGACAAATCAAACATCGTTTCACAAAGTTCAATACATCCTGTTTCATACGTTTCCACCAAAATTGGGTACGTAAATCATGGTACATTTTCTTCCCTCCAGGATGTATACTGTATCTACTACAATGAGCACGTTGTAGTAGTTCTTGGCGTAGTCCCAACGAAGCAGGTACTACCCAACACGTCTTGTATTTCAAAATTCCATCACTTGTAAGTACAAATTGAGATGTTTGTCCTTGATTTATCTTTTCCTTCCAATGTTGTACCTCATCATCACTCCCTTGTGCCGTTCTTATTTTGTCAAAAATGTCAGGTTCAACCAACAATGTTGATACCCGTACCGGCACCGACTCCATATCAAAATCATAACCCAAAGTACAACAAGAAGTCATCAAAGCAGATAAATGAATCACCTCATCAGCCGTATGATGTACCTTTCGACTCAAGGCATCTGCTGTAAGATTAGCCTTTCCTGGATGATATTCAATCTCACAATCATAATCTTTCAACAGATCCATCCATCTCCTTTGTCTCATATTCAACTCCGCTTGAGTGAATAGAAATTTTAGGCTTTTATGATCTGTGTATATGGTAAAAGACGTACCATATAAATAATGTCGCCATACCTTCAAGGCAAAGACAATGGCAGCCAATTCCAGATCATGTACTGGATATCTCATTTCATGTGGCTTCAACTGTCGTGATGCATAAGCCACTACATGTTTGTCCTGCATCAAGACACAACCTAATCCAAGTAATGATGCATCAGTATAAACTGCAAACCTGTCATGCTCAGATGGAATGATCAAGACTGGAGCTGTAGTCAATCGATGTTTTAATTCTTGAAAACTACGCTCACAAGCCTCTGACCATTGAAATGATACTCCCTTCTGTGTCAAATGTGTCAATGGTTTGGCAATCGCTGAAAATCCTTCAACGAATCGTCTATAATAACCTGCCAAACCCAAGAAACTACGAATCTCTGGCACAGAAGTAGGTGCTGACCAATTCAACACTGCTTCCACTTTCTTTGGATCAACTGATATACCTTCCTCTGATATGACATGACCCAAAAATCCAACACTAGTCAACCAAAACTCACACTTACTGAGTTTGGCATACAACTGATGTGTCCTCAACAATTGCAACACCATATGCAAATGTTGAACATGTTCGGCATCACTCCGTGAATAGATCAATATATCATCGATAAAGACAATGACAAATCGATCAAGGTAGTCCTGGAAAACCCGATTCATTAAACTCATAAAGACAGCAGGAGCATTTGTCACTCCAAATGGCATTACCAGAAACTCATAATGCCCATAACGAGTTCTGAATGCTGTCTTCTGTATATCTCCTTCCCTCACACGTATTTGATGATATCCTGACCTCAAGTCAATTTTAGAATATATCCTTGATCCCTGCAACTGATCAAATAAATCATCAATACGGGGAAGAGGATATTTGTTCTTTATGGTTACTTTGTTCAACTGTCTATAATCAATACACAGCCGCATTGTCCCATCCTTCTTCTTAACAAATAAGACCGGAGCACCCCAAGGCGATACACTAGGACGTATGTACCCCTTGTCCAGTAAATCTTGCAATTGAGTTTTCAATTCTTTCAACTCAGTTGGTGCCATCCGATAAGGAGCACGTGAAATTGCAGAAGTACCCGGTATCAAATCAATACCAAATTCCACTTCTCGACTCGGTGGGAATCCAGGTATCTCATCTGGAAACACATCCGCATATTCTGCAATCACTGGTATCTCCTCCACTTTCCTTTCTCTTTTCTGTTCTATGACATCAAGGGCATAAATCAAATAACCCGCATGTCCACGTTCTAACAAACGCGACATTCGGATTGCCGATATCAATGGAATCCTTGCCCTCGATCCCTGGCCATAAAAGTACCATTGATTTCCAGTATCAGACTGAAACCTCACAACCTTATGACAACAATCCACAACAGACTGATATCTACTCAATACATCAATCCCAATAATACAATCAAAATCTGTCATGTCTAACACAATCAGATCAGCTTGTAATCCAAACTCAGTCTCAAACTGAATATCACAGTCAGACACACTCTGACAAGCCATTACAGTAGTTCCCATGGGTGTCGAAACATAAAGAGGCATCAACAGTGGAGACGAGCATATATGATACCGATCAACAAAAGTTTGTGCAACAAAAGAATGTGATGCACCAGTATCAATCAAAAGTAAGGCTGGATAAGTAAACAAAGTACACTTACCCGCTATCACAGCATCAGGAACTGCCTCTGCTTCCTCCCTGTTTAGTGCATACACCTGAGCCTGAGGTGTTCCTGCCCTCTGTCCGCCACCAGACTGTACTACACTCTGTGGTCTCTGCTGCACTGTATTCTCTGACATGGGTCCTCTCCTCTGTTGTCCGCCCACTTGAGGACAATCACGGATCACATGTCCTGGTTTCCCACAACGGAAACAAACTACTGTATCAAACTGTGGACAATTCTTTTGATAATGTGGCCCTCCACATTTAAAACACTGTAATCCTCGTCCACTACTGCTACTACTACCTTGGGACTGTCCCTTAGCCCTTCTGTCATCCCCTTTCCTTGGTCCAAACCGTTTCCCACTAAACCTAGATGACGATGCACCACCTCGTGGTGATTTAAAGGAATCTCCTCTAGGTCGCATACTGTCAGATGTAGGTGGTTGGGCTTGTCCAACATCTTTATACACCCCTACCGCAATCTCAGCCATCTCAGCTCGAGTCAAAGCTTCTTCATAAGATGTAGGGTTATTGGACATGACCCTATCAAACAATTCAGGCCTCAACCCTTTCACAAATTGTCTGATTTTTGCCTTTGTATTGACAGCAATATGTGGCACATAGCGAAGCAAAGAGGAATAGTGAACAGCATAATCAGATACTGTCATGGCTCCTTGTCTCAGGTTTGTAAATTCATCCTCTTTCCTCTGCCTTGCCGCAACAGAGAAATAATGCTCCAGAAACTTTGTTCTAAACACATCCCAGTTCACTGTCTGTCCTTGAGCCCTCAACTCAAGTACTGTGGATTTCCACCACATCATAGCTTTCTTGGCCAACTGATATGCAGCTAAACGTAACCAAGCAGTCTTGGCACACGGTGCTGATACAAATATCTGTTCTATACGTTCCAGCCATTCCTCTGACAGTTCCCCTGACTCAGTCCCCTCAAACCTAGGTGGCTGATAACTCAGAAACTGGGTCAAAGTCAATTCTCCAGGCAACAATACCTGTTCCACTGGCCCTTGTTCAATCGGTGGTGGTGGCACAGGCACCATCCGTACACTCGCATTGCCACTCATGGCATCCCCAACATCCTCATGTAACCCTCTGTCTGTCATAGCTGTAGATCAAGGGTTAACAATAACAATCACAAATATATAACATGTTAGAATACCATCATATTTCAAATACTAACATGCTATTACCATTCTCAAAGTGTTTAGGTAACTCCCTAATACACTTCCTCTACCCATATTCACCCCGTTCTCGAACCACTGCTCTGATACCACTAATGTGGGGTCCTCGTTTACTTAATCCATTATGTATTCATTAACATACATATGTGAGTCTGAATTAAGTAATATACCATGCACGGATTAAGAGTTCATGCTAGTTAAGTTGTTTACAAGGTTATCAAAAACCTATCAAACTATACATATCATGTACATAAACAACCTAATTCAAAAGAACTCCTAGGCAGTGGTTCCCCTCGCAGCGGAAATCATGACTCACGCTCCCCACGTCTATGAGTCCCTACAGAAACATTCACAACGTGAGTATAGATAACAACTATCTCAGTGCAATATCAAACACAATATCAATATCAATGATAAAGCACAATAAATCAAATGATGTGAATGTTCTGTATCATGCATCCACAAATGCACTATGTCATGACATGTCTCAACAAGTTCCCTATTATCACGAGTCCCATATGATATGCCTATTCAGCTCAATATGTCAGTGAAACCACATCACATCTTCATATTAGCAGCACATATCATAATACCATACTCATCTGTGATAATAGCCGGAGTATATACCCACACCAGGCGTATATCTCTCAAGCCAAAGCATATGTAATATATCTATCGTGGCAACGATCCTAGCCCAAGCATATGCCCCACACTAGCATATCTATCCAGGCACCGATCCCAGTCAAAGCATATGCCCAACACTAGCATATCTATCGTGGCAGTCAAAGCATATACCCCACCAGGTATATCTATCAAGACAATGATCGTACCAAAGCATATACACATATCTATCAAGGCATCCATACCAATCATATAAAATCTATGTATGCACATGCATATGATACTACCAATCATATGACACAACGATAACATAAATCATATGATATCAAAACCATAATAGCATCATCATATCATATCTATACTTCGTACGTCAACACGTACCTGTACTGCGACACAAACGAGATAAAGCAGTTGTCAATAGCTAAGTGCCTCGTTGTCCTGTCCCCTGTGATGGTGCTACAACAATGCCAACAATATATCATGTTATCATAGGCATTAAAATCAAAATCCACAAAATATTTTATTTTTCAAAATATTAACACTGGCGATCGATCGCCATCAGCACCGATCGATCGCCAAAACTCTCTGTCCCCTCGCGATCGATCGCAACACCTTGGCGATCGATCGCCACAAACTTTCACCGCCTTAAAATTTACCCTGCATCGGCGATCGATCGCCACAAAGCTCGCGATCGATCGCCGATGTCCAGAAAGTTTTGACAATGGCGATTTTCAAGTTTATCTCCATGGTTCTTCTCCCACACATCATATTAAACCATTTCAACATGATTTTTGAAATCTCTAGGAACAGAATAACATGTTTCTATCATTAAAGAATCCAATTCATAGCATATACACAAGTTATGAATCTCCACATAAACATTTCATATGCTATTTCTCATATCTCAACACCAATGACAAAAACAAGTATATAACCATGAAGTTCTTACCAAGATGGTACAATTCTACTTCACATACCCTCCTAGCTCAAGTTACAATTGAAACCAAGCTTACACCACAAGAAAGTTGAAAGAGAAGGAGAGGAGCTTGGTAGAGATTTGTAGGTGTAAAATGGTGTGTTATGTGATTACACCTCCCTTATCCACTTAATATAGATCATTATTCCCTTAAGTCACTTGCTATCATACCATTTCAAGGTAATTACAAGTTAAGTAACATGTACATGAAATGAACCTCACATTCAAATGAAACTCTAATTCACATTAAAGTCATATGCATACTCAAATGCAAACTCATATGCACATGTTGATGCACCTTCAACTCTTAATCCATAATTCATATGCATTACACACCATGTTTCATGCCTTCCCATATTTCATTTCATATATGAATTAATTCATTCTTGGTTCCACTCGAACCCCCATTATCACATCGTCAAGTGATATAATTACACCATAATCATATCATACGTGTATTAAACAAATCGAGGCATTACATGTAGGGTGCTTTTGTGGTGTTTAATTGTATCCCGGTATTTCTTATGATGTATAAAAATAATTTCCCTTGATATTTCACAATTGCACTACATCATCACAACAATTGAAAACCCGTAACATGCAACCTAAACCATATCATCATATCATAATTATAACCCCCCATTTAAAATACCATGTCCCTCTTAAATACATCATAATTCATCATCGTAGCACATAATCATATAACATTTCGGGGGTATTACATTACTCCCCTACTTATAAGATTTCGTCCTCGAAATCCACATGCATCATCATAACGGAACTAAACATAAATACATACCAGAGAATAGTTCCGGATAGTGCTGCACCATATGTCGTTCCGTCTCCCATGTAGCCTCCTCGACACCCCGACGATCCCACTGAACTTTGACCATCGGTATAACTTTGCTCCGTAGTCTGCGATCCTTCCGATCCAGAATTCTGATTGGTCGTTCTTCGTAGGACATATCTGAGTCTAACTGAACTTCTGTAGGCTGTAAGACATGAGACGGATCTGGCTCATACTTCCGTAACATATAGACATGGAAAACATCGTGTATGCCAGATAAAGATGGCGGTAGAGCCAAACGATATGCCAAAGTACCGATACGCTGCAAAATTTCATATGGCCCAACATACCTCGGAGATAACTTTCCCCGCATCCCAAAACGAACCACGCCCCTGAAGGGCGAGATCTTTAAGAAGACCCTGTCTCCTAACTGGAATTCTAGTGGTCGTCGCCGCTTATTGGCATAGGCCGCTTGCCTATCTTGGGCCGCTTTCATCTTCTGGCGTATCAACTTTATCTTACCTTCCATATCTCTGATCATATCCGGTCCTCCGACCGCTTTGCTGGTCAAGTCCTCCCAATACAGTGGTGATCTACATCGTCGTCCATAGAGAGCTTCAAAAGGGGCCATTTGAATGCTCGCCTGATAACTGTTATTATAGGAGAACTCCACCAGCGGTACTGAATCCTGCCACGGAGTATCAAACTCCAAAATGCACGCCCTCAACATGTCTTCGAGCGTCTGAATGGTACGCTCTGTTTGGCCGTCTGTCTGAGGGTGATAGGCCGTACTCAGTCTCACCTCTGTACCCAAAGCTGTCTGGAGACCCTCCCAGAAATGTGAAGTGAACCTCGGGTCCCTGTCAGACACTACCGAGACTGGAATTCCATGCAACCTTACCACATCCCGTATATACATCTGGGCCATCTTCAAGTACGTATATGACATACTGTAAGGGATGAAATGAGCCGTCTTCGTCAGCCTATCCACGATCACCCAGATCGCATCAAATCCTGAGGCCGTCCTCGGCAAGTGGGTCACGAAATCCATAGATATATGCTCCCACTTCCATTCAGGCACCTCTAAGCTCTTCAGCTCTCCACCAGGCCTCTGCCTCTCTGCCTTTACCTGCTGGCAGATCAAACATTTTTTAACAAAAATGATTACCTCACGCTTCATGCGTCTCCACCAGAATTGATCGCATAGATCTTTGTACATCTTCTTTCCCCCTGGATGGATACTGAACCGACTACTGTGAGCTCGCTCCAATATTCCTCTACGTAGTTCTGGTGTATCTGGGACTACCCATCGGTTGCCCAGTCTCAAAGAATCATCCTCAGCCACTCTGAACTTGGATGGCTGACCCTGATGTACCAATGACGTCCACCTCTGAACCTCACTATCCGACTTCTGGGCCTTCCTGATTGCCTCAAATATGTCTGGCTCTGCCAAAAGGGTCGACACTCGCACAGGCGACGTGTCTACATCGAAATCATAGCCCAGATGGCAATAAGAAGTCATCAAGGCCGACAAACACATGACATCCTCTGCAGTACTCTTCACCTTCCGACTTAAGGCGTCTGCTATCAAGTTTGCTTTACCTGGATGGTACTCAATTTCACAATCATAGTCTTTGAGTAAGTCCATCCACCTTCTTTGCCTCATATTCAACTCTGCCTGAGTAAATAAGAACTTCAGGCTCTTATGGTCCGTATATATAGTGAAGGACGTGCCATACAAGTAATGCCTCCAGATCTTCAAGGCAAATATGATGGCCGCCAGTTCCAAATCATGCACTGGATACCTAGCCTCGTGTGGCTTCAGCTGCCTCGATGCATAAGCCACTACATGCTTATCTTGCATTAACACACAGCCCAAACCCTGCAGTGACGCATCCGTATACAAGGCAAATCTCTTATTCTCAGTCGGAATCACTAAAACAGGTGCTGTAGTCAAGCGACGCTTCAGCTCTTGAAAACCTTCTTCACAAGCCTCAGACCAATAGAAGGGGACTCCTTTCTGAGTCAGCTGCGTCAGGGGTTTGGCAATTTTTGAGAAACCTTCGACGAAACGTCGGTAATAACCTGCCAAACCAAGGAAGCTCCGTATTTCTGGTACAGAAGTGGGTGCAACCCACTCCATCACAGCTTCGATCTTCCTGGGATCCACAGATATCCCCTGGCTAGATATGACATGGCCTAAGAATACCACGCTGTCCAACCAGAACTCGCACTTACTAAGCTTTGCATACAACTGATGGTCCCTAAGGATCTGAAGTACCGTCCTCAAGTGCCTTACGTGCTCTTCTTCAGTCCGTGAGTAAATAAGTATGTCGTCAATGAAGACTATGACGAACTGATCCAAATACGGCTGAAATACCCTGTTCATCAAACTCATGAAGACAGCTGGGGCATTCGTCACTCCAAAAGGCATAACCAGGAATTCATAGTGCCCATATCTTGTCCTGAAAGCCGTCTTTTGAACATCGTCTTCTCTTACTCGAATCTGATGGTACCCCGACCTCAGATCGATCTTACTGTAGAGCCTCGTACCCTGCAACTGATCAAACAAGTCATCGATTCTCGGAAGTGGATACTTGTTCTTGACTGTGGCCTTATTCAGTTGCCTATAGTCAATGCATAGGCGCATCGATCCATCTTTCTTCTTAACAAATAAGACAGGCGCACCCCATGGCGATACGCTAGGGCGTATGTAGCCCTTGTCAAGGAGCTCCTGCAATTGCATCTTCAACTCCCTTAACTCAGCTGGTGCCATCCTATATGGGGCACGAGAAATTGCAGACGTCCCTGGTAGTAGCTCAATCCCAAACTCGACCTCTCTCGTCGGTGGGAATCCGGGAATCTCCTCCGGAAAGACATCAGCAAACTCTGCCACTACGGGCACATCCTCAACCTTTAACTCCTTCTTCTTTTCCGTCACATCAATAGCATAAAGAAGATATCCTGAATGACCTTGTTCCAATAACTGTGCCATCTTGACAGCCGATACCAACGGAATCTTTGGGCGAGAACCATCCCCAAAGAATGTCCACTGGACTCCCACATCAGATCTGAATCGGACAGTCCTTTGCCTGCAGTTAACGACTGCCTGATACTTGTTCAGAACATCGATGCCCACAATGCAATCGAAGTCTGTCATTCCTAGCACAATCAAATCTGATCTTAACTCATTATCCTCAAAATAAATGAGGCCATCATAGATAATCTGATCCGTAACCAAACTTCTTCCTGCGGGGGTCGAGACTAAAAGAGGCATGGGCGACGGAGAAGTGCATATGTGGTGCCTTTCAACAAAACTCGTCGACACAAAAGAGTGTGACGCACCTGTGTCTATCAATATAAGAGCAGGGTGGGTAAATAAAAGACACGTACCCGCTATCACCTCCTCTGGAGCCGCTGTAGCCTGCTCCCTTGTCAAAGCATACACCTGACCCTGAGGTGGCCCCGTGGGCTGACCTCCATACTGCCTCGGTGCGAAAGGTGGTCTGTGCGGTGCTGCTCTGTCCGCAGGTCTCCCCGCAGAGTTCTGCTGTCTTCCCCTGTTGGGACACTGTCGAGCGAAGTGGCCTCTGTCGCCACAGACATAGCAGCCAACGCAGTCCCTTGCCAAATGTGATAGTCCACATATAGTGCACTGAGCTCTTCCAGATCTATCTCCCTGAGGCTGTCCTCTCCCAGATGGAGTGTCATTCCTTCCCTTCCCTTTCCATCGATTCTCGGGCCTCTTGCCACTGAATCTCGATGCTGACGTGTTCCCCCTAGGCTTAAACTGATCACCCCTGGGCTTCAAGTGGTCAGAAGTAGATTTCGGAGGGGGTGCTGGAGGTGGCACTGCATCAGGATATGCACCAACTCCCAACTCAGCTAACTCAGCTCGTGAGAGTGCATCATCAAAACAAGCAGGGCCATAAGTGATCACCCTGTCATACAGTTCAGGCCTCAAGCCCTTCATGAAGTTCCGCATCTTCGCTTGAGTGCTTGCAGCAATGTGTGGCACATAACGTAGCAAGGAGCAGTAATGCAAAGCATAATCAGATACAGGCATGGTACCTTGTCTTAAACTGGTAAACTCATCTTCTTTGGCATGTCTTGCAGCGGCTGAGAAATAGCGGTTCAGAAACCGCGTTCGGAACATCTTCCAATTCACCTCTTGTCCCTGAGCCTCTTGCTCAATTACTGTGGTTTTCCACCACATCAGTGCTTTCTTGGATAGCTGAAATTCTGCTAACCGGATCCAGGCCGTCTTTGCACAGGGTGCTGCCACAAATATCTGTTCGATCCTCTCTAACCATTCCTCTGCTTTCTCCCCTGATTCAGTTCCCTCGAACATCGGAGGCCGATACATCATAAACTGAGCCAAGCTCAATTCCCCAGGTAGCAACTGCTGTTCAGAGGGTTCCTCACCCAAGGCTGGGGGTGGCAATGGATTCGTACGCCCAGCACTTGCGTTTACACTAATGGCGTCTCCCACTTCTATATTTGCTGCCATGCTGCAACACAAGGGTTAATAACAACACCAAAAGCAGTTCATAAAGCACATCGTTAGATAATTAAACATGTTAGCATAACTTAGAAACTTCATATGCAACATACATATAAAACATGTTCAAAAGTAAGCACCTAGCCAACTTATCGCTAAGGCTACCCTTCACTCATTCCCGAGTTATCTAACCACCGCTCTGATACCACTAATGTGGGGTCTTCCCACCTTAACAGTGATTACTAAACATAAAAAGGATTAATCATGCATTGATAACGTCTTAAGGATTCGGTTGTTACATGAGCTAATAGGATTACAGGCCAAAAAGTTACAAAACTTTAAAATAATTCATTACATTCCAAAAGAATGTCATTTAGATTTACACTACTCCTAGAGTATATACTAATCATAACTTGAAATCCTAAACGTTCCTGAGTCCCTCGTAGCTCACTGCCTCAACCCGACCCTTAGTCCTTTCATCCAAAAGCGTACCTACAGGGACAACACATCATGAGCATATACAATTTTACTTAACAACATATAAACATTATAGTAAATGCATGAAATCTTAGTTAAGTAAATATGCTGGTTATTCATTAACTTCTTATTGTTGTCCCTGATTCATAATCATGCATATGGGGCACCTTACCCCGTGGCACCTTACCACAATAACATCGCATGGCTACTTACCATGTGGGGCACCTTACCCCGTGGCACCTTACCACAATAACATCGCATGGCTACTTACCATGTGGGGCACCTTACCCCGTGGCACCTTACCACAATAACATCGCATGGCTACTTACCATGTGGGGCACCTTACCCCGTGGCACCTTACCACAATAACATCGTCATATAAACATCGTTTACACATCATCATATAAACATCGCATAAACATCATGATTTCATCGTATACATATTCATGCTATAAATGCATAGACATAGTGTAAGGATGTATTTTACCGTCCGATGCCCGTACGTCTCTTACGTACCTTTTCAAAAAGAGGAGGAGTCAACAGACCTATCTCCTTGATTGTGCCGGTACCTGGGGTGGCTCTACACAATCACATAATACAATATTAGGCACCTCATATTAATCCGGAAACAAAACTTAAATTAAAACCACATAAATCCTTAAACATCATCTCGCGATCGATCGTCCAAGAGCCCCGATCGATCGCGAGATGCTACTGCCTCGCATACCAAAAAAATTTAATCCGCGATCGATCGCCTCAAAATTGGCGATCGATCGCCACAACTCACTGGAACGTCGCGATCGATCTTGCCTTCTTGGCGATCGATCGCCAACCCTGTTCCTTTGAGCGATTTTCCAGAATTACTTGGCACCGTTAATCATACCCTTAAAACTAACATGTAAGACATAATACATGCCAAAGCCAACATGCTAGTAGTTGCACTACACTACCCTGAGTGTATCCAATTCGAATTTACGCCTTAAACATGAGTCCACATGCATAAACGTCGACCACTTATACAAGCACCGGGTCAACTTTTCTGGAAACAGGGCATCACAACTTCTACCCAGATTTTCGAGTACTACTTTTTATAGCAACGATTCTCACATATAAACCATACAACATGTTCCAACATATATGCTAGGGGCTTCATAAAACATCTATGTAAGCACGTAAATTCAAGTTTTCATAAAACTTAAGCTAGCATGCATCCTAACATCCTCATAAACTTTGAGTTCATCCAACTTACAGAAAAACAGGGCATCCCATCATAACCCAGATTTTCGAACACCTAGTTTCCAAGTCGGAAATCTAACACATAAAGCATGCAAGTTACTTAACAAGACATGCTAGAAGCTTCATAAACATCATATAAAAGTACTCATAACAAGAGTTCATCAAACCCTACACTATCATACCAAATATACTACAAAGAAAACATGTGCTAGAACTCTGAAATCTGGGAAAAGAATGACTCCTCACCACTTTTTGGCACGACTTTCCTTCAAGAAAAAGAACAATAAAACGTGATCCTCTTCTTCGTACTTGCTGTCTGAGTGTTTTTAGAGGGTTTGGAGAGAAGGAGGAGAGTTTGGAGGAGATGGAGTGAGTAAAGAAGATGGACCAAAAGTCCTCCCTGGCCACTCTGCTTTCCGAAAATAGGGGTAGGGGTATGGGTTGTGGCCAAGTGGGGGGAGGGTGGTTGCATGTAGGGTGCTTTTGTGGTGTTTAATTGTATCCCGGTATTTCTTATGATGTATAAAAATAATTTCCCTTGATATTTCACAATTGCACTACATCATCACAACAATTAAAAACCCGTAACATGCAACCTAAACCATATCATCATATCATAATTATAACCCCCCATTTAAAATACCATGTCCCTCTTAAATACATCATAATTCATCATCGTAGCACATAATCATATAACATTTCGGGGGTATTACATATGTGAAAGTCATACTGTAAGGGATGAAATGGGCTACCTTTGTCAGCCTATCCACGATCACCCAGATCGCATCAAATCCAGAGGCCGACCTTGGCAAGTGGGTCACGAAGTCCATAGATATATGCTCCCACTTCCATTTAGGTACCTCTAAGCTCTTCAGTTCACCACCATGCCTCTGTCTTTCTGCCTTTACTTGCTGGCAGATCAGACATCTCTTAACAAAAGCAATCACTTCACGTTTCATGCGTCTCCACCAAAATTGACCACATAGGTCCTTGTACATCTTCCTCCCTCCTGGGTGGATACTGAACCGGCTACTGTGGGCACGGTGCAAGATTCCTTGGCGTAATTCTGGTGTCCTTGGCACCACCCAACGGTTGCCAAGTCTTAAGGAACCATCCTCAGCAACTCGGAACTTTGATGGTTGCCCTTGGAGTACTATCGATGACCACCTCTGAATTTCATCATCCGAACTCTGAGCTTTTCTAATAGCCTCAAATATATCTGGCTCAGCCAATAAGATCGACACTCGCACCGGCGATGTGTCCACATCAAAATCATAGCCCAGATGGCAATAAGAAGTCATCATAGCTGATAAACATATGGCGTCCTCAGCAGTACTCTTCACCTTCCGACTTAATGCGTCTGCTATCGAATTTGCTTTACCAGGATGGTACTCAATCTCACAATCATAATCCTTGAGCAAGTCCATCCATCTTCTTTGACGCATGTTAAGTTCAGCCTGAGTGAATAGGAACTTCAGGCTCTTATGGTCCGTATAGATGGTGAACGTCGTACCATAAAGATAATGACGCCAAATCTTCAAGGCGAAAATGATGGCCGCCAGTTCCAGATCATGGACTGGGTATCTGGTCTCATGAGGCTTCAACTGCCTCGAAGCATAAGCCACCACGTGCTTATCTTGCATCAACACACAACCCAAACCTTGCAATGATGCATCCGTGTACAAGGCAAACTTCTTATTCTCAGAAGGAATTACCAACACTGGCGCTGTTGTCAAGCGACGCTTCAACTCTTGGAAGCTTTCCTCACAAGCTTCGGACCAATAGAACGGGACTCCTTTCTGAGTCAGCTGTGTCAACGGCTTAGCGATTTTAGAGAATCCCTCGACGAAACGTCGGTAATAACCCGCTAAACCAAGGAAGCTCCGTATTTCGGGCACAGAAGTGGGTGCAGCCCACTCCATAACAGCTTCAATCTTTCTGGGATCCACAGATATCCCACTGCTAGATATAACATGGCCCAAGAATACCATACTGTCCAACCAAAACTCGCACTTGCTAAGCTTTGCATATAATTGATGATCTCTAAGGATCTGAAGTACTGTCCTCAAGTGCTCAACATGTTCTTCTTCAGTCCGGGAGTAAATAAGTATATCATCAATGAAGACTATGACGAACTGGTCCAAATATGGTTGGAATACCCTGTTCATTAAACTCATGAAAACAGCTGGGGCATTCGTCACCCCAAAGGGCATGACTAAGAATTCATAGTGCCCATATCTGGTCCTGAAAGCTGTCTTCTGTACATCATCCTCCCTTACCTGAATCTGATGGTACCCCGACTTCAAATCGATCTTACTGTAGAGTCTAGTACCCTGCAACTGATCAAATAAATCATCGATCCTCGGAAGCGGATACTTGTTCTTTACTGTGGCTTTGTTCAGTTGTCTGTAATCGATGCACAGACGCATCGAACCATCTTTCTTTTTGACAAACAAAACTGGTGCACCCCAGGGTGATACGCTAGGGCATATGTAGCCCTTGTCAAGGAGTTCTTGCAACTGAACTTTTAATTCCTTTAGCTCCGTTGGTGCCATCCTATACGGGGCACGAGAAATGGCTGACGTCCCCGGTAGTAATTCGATTCCAAACTCGACCTCTCTCGCCGGTGGGAATCCGGGAATCTCTTCAGGAAATACATCAGGAAACTCCGCCACTACGGGCACATCTTCAACCTTTAGTTCTTCCTTCTTTCCAGAAATATCAACAGCATAAATAAGATATCCTGTATGGCCTCGTTCCAATAATTGTGTCATCTTGACCGCGGATATCAACGGAATCTTTGAACGAGAACCATCCCCATAGAACGTCCACTGAACTCCCTTATCAGATCTGAATCGGACAGTCCTCTGCCTGCAGTTCACAACTGCCTGGTACCTATTCAGAACATCAATACCCAATATACAGTCAAAGTCTGACATTCCCAGAACGATTAAATCCGACCTTAACTTGTCATCCTCAAAATAAATGAGGCCATCATAGACAATCTGATCAGCAATCAAACTCCTTCCAGCGAGTGTCGAGACTACAAGAGGCGTGGGCGACGGAGCAGTGCATATGTGGTGTCTTTCCACAAAACTCGTCGACACAAAGGAGTGTGACGCACCTGTGTCGATCAATATAAAGGCAGGGTGCGTAAATAAAAGACACGTACCCGCTATGACCTCCTCCGGAGCCGCTGCAGCCTGCTCCCTCGTCAATGCAGACACCTGTCCCTGCGGTGGCCCCGTAGGCTGACTTCCATACTGCCTCGGTACATATGGGGGTCTATGCTGTGCTGCTCTGTCCGTAGACCTCCCCGTAGAGTTCTGCTGCCTTCCCCTGTTGGGACACTGTCGAGCAAAGTGGCCTCTGTCGCCACAAACATAACATCCTACACAATTCTTCGTCAGATGTGGTTGCCCACAAAGAGAGCATTGAACCTCCCCAACACTGCCTCCCCGAGACTGTCCTCTTCTTGGTGGGGCGTCATTCCTGCGGTTTCCTCTCCATCGGTTCTCGGGTCTCCTTCCACTGAATCTAGACGCTGAAGTGTTCCCTCCAGGCTTAAATTGATCACCCCTTGGCTTCAAATGGTCGGGAGTAGATTTCTGAGGGGGTGCTGGAGGTGGTACAGCATCAGGGTATGCACAAACCCCAGTTCGGCTAACTCAGCCCGTGTAAGTGCATCGTCAAAGCAAGTAGGGCCATATGTAATCACCCTATCATAAAGTTCTGGCCTCAGGCCCTTCATAAAGTTCCTCATTTTTGCTTGAGTGTCGGCGGCGATATGAGGTACATATCTGAGTAGAGAACAGTAGTGGAGGGCATAATCTGACACCGGCGTGGTACCTTGCTTCAATTTAGTAAACTCATCCTCTTTAGCCTGACGTGCAGCCGCTGAAAAGTATCGGGCCAGAAATCTAGTTCTAAACAGTTTCCAGTTTACTTCTTGACCCTGTGCCTCTTGTTCAATCACGGTGGTCTTCCACCACATCAGTGCTTTCTTAGCTAATTGGAACTCTGCTAGCCTTATCCAGGCCGTCTTTGCACACGGGGCTGCCACAAATATTTGCTCTATTCTTTCTAGCCATTCCTCGGCTCGCTCCCCTGTTTCAGTCCCTTCAAATGTCGAGGGCCGATACGCTAGGAATTGAGTCAAACTCAACTCTCCCGGCAATAACTGTTGCTCGGACGGCTCTTCGCCTAGGGCTGGCGGGGGTAGGGGATTCGTGCGCCCCGCGCTAGCGTTAACACTTACCGCGTCGCCAATGTCGATATTTGCTGCCATACTGCAACACAAGGGTTAACAACAAGACCCAAAAGCAGTTCATATATACATTGTTAGAAAGCCATAGCATGTTATCATAACAGTCATATACTTCATATGCAACATAACATGTCAAAAGTAAGCGCCTAGCCAATCTATTGCTAAGGCTACCCTTCACTCATCCCCGGGTTATCTAACCACTGCTCTGATACCACTAATGTAGGGTCTTCCTACCTTAACATCATATCAACAACATATTAAGGACTAAATATGCATTAATGACATCTTCGGGTTCCGGTTGTAGTTTTGAGCTAATTAGATTACATGCCAAGAACAAATTTTCAAAGTTAAAATTAATTACATCCTCAAAATGAAGTGTATCGATAGAATTATACTACTCCTAGAGTAGAGACTATCCCAAAAGAAATCCTGTAATCTATCTTCTTTTATGCTCCCTTAGCTCACCGTCTCAACCCGACCCTTAGCATTGGTCCAAAAGTGTACCTACAGGAACAACCTATCATGAGCATGTACATCGTTACTTAATATCATATGGCATATAAATAAATGTACAGAAATAATTGATAACATATACTTCCTGGTTAATCGTATTATCCTTCTTTGGTTGTCCCTGTTTCATAGTTATGCATATAATCATTAGTTCAAGACGTAAATGATTAACATCGTACTTCGCATATATGCACACAACAATCCATGTTACTTAGTAATGGGACTATCCGGGTTCTATTATGACAGCGGTACAATTGGCCCCCCTCGCTCGACATAACACATCGTATGATACCCATCGCTACGCCTTGATAGCGGATGTATCTCTTTGTTCAGCGGATGATACCCCTCGCTACTCCTTGATAGCGGATGTACCCCCTCGCTTAGCGGATGATACCCCTCGCTACGCCTTGATAGCGGATGTACCCCATCGCTTAGTTATGTGAGCGGCAAGAACCTTCCTCGCTTGCCCATAATAGCCATCGGACATTCAACCATTCTAAGTAGCATAGTTAAACATACATTATTATCTTATGAGCATCATCATCTCCAAACATCATCATCTTATCATAACTGTCATTGTTTATCAAAACATCAGCATCATAACTTATTCATCATAATCATCATCATAAATACTTATGCAATCAATGCAAAGTCATAGTTTAGGAATATGTTACCGTTTGATGCCCGTACGTTTCTTACGTACCTTTTCAAAATATGGTGAAGTCGTAGCACTTTATCTTCTCGAAGTCGTGGGTCCTTGGGATGGTTCTACACAACCATACAATTCAATATTAGAAGCTAATCATAGTCCAATATTCAAAAACCCCACAAAAAAATCAAAAATACCCATTTTTACATCTCGCGATCGATCGCTGCCCAGGCGCGATCGATCGCGAGATCACACTGGACGGGGGGTGAAAATTTCCTTCTTCGGCGATCGATCGCCATAGTTGGCGCGATCGATCGCCCAAAAGTGGCGATCGATCGCCAAAGGCTTCTGGAGCCTACTGTTGGATCGCGATCGATCGCCAAAAACGGGCGATCGATCGCCAGCCTCTGCACTTCGAAAATCCACCATTTTTACACATCAAAACTTCACCAACCTCAACCAACATTTATTCCATCAATTCAACAACATAAAAACACTTAAACCTTCCTCAAACATCATTAAACCACCAAAAACAAACATAATTTCAAAAGTCATCCCAACCCCCAACAAACCCATTTCAAAACCCTTCAAAACCATTCCAAACTTAAATCAAACATTTCAAGAACATCAAGGAGTGATATACAAACATCTTAGGTCTTAAATCTTACCAAGAAGTGCAAGAACAAAGCTTTTACAAGGACTTCATGTCCACTTTGGTGCCAAAATCGGGTTTGAGGGAAAAAGTGAGGGTTTGGGAAGAGATTTGGGGATTTGAGTGTAAAGAGTAAAGTGAGGTAAAAATGGTGGGTTAAGGGTTAAATCCTTATATTTAACTTGTACCCCAAATAATTAACATGATGTATATAAAATGCATTAACATGGTAAGCATTTACAAAATGCAACCAACTTCATTAAATCCATACAATCCTCATAATTAATATCAACATCCTTAAATCATGATAATTCTTCATTTTCCACACATAACTTAATCATCGCAATAATTCATCATATAAACATAATTAATGTCCAAATTGCCATTAATTAATTTCGGGGCATCACATCTTTCCAGCATCCTTTGGATCGACAAAACCCTCGGGCTGTGTCATGTACACATCCTCAAGCAGATTTCCATTAAGGAAAGCTGTTTTGACATCCATCTGCCAGATTTCATAATCATGAAATGCAGCTATTGTAAGTAAGATCCTAATGGATTTAACCATGGCAACTGGTGAAAAAGTTTCATCATAGTCAATACCATGAATTTGTTTGAAACCTTTTGCTACCAGTCGACCTTTAAAGGTTTGTACATTACCATCCATGTCGGTCTTCTTCTTGAAAATCCATTTGCACCCTATGGGTCTCACCCCTTCAGGTGGGTCAACCTAAGTCCATACTTGGTTTGCATACATGGATTCCATTTCAGATTTCATGGCTTCTTGCCATTTCTCAGAATCAGTGCCCTTTATAGCTTCTTGATAAGATGACGGCTCATCCTCATCAATAAGTAGTAAGTCACCTTGTTGAGTCACAAGAAATCCATATCTTTGTGGCTCCCGGTGTTCTCTTACAGACCTACGCTGGGCTTGTGTCTCTTGAGCATGCACTTTATCCACAACAGCTTGTGGTGTCTGCTCTGTTTCCATCTCAATATCATGTTCAGTGTTTTCTTATGGTTGAACTTCACTAAGTTCTATATGTCTCCCACTGGTTTTTCTAGAAATAAATTCTCTTTCAAGAAAGACACCAGTCCGAGCAACAACCACTTTGTTCTCGGTGGGATAATAGAAATAGTATCCTTTCGTTTCCTTAGGATACCCCACAAATAAACACTTATCAGATTTGGGTCCAAGTTTGTTAGAGGCGTGACGTGTCACGAAAGCCTCACAACCGCAAATCTTCATAAAAGACATACTAGGACTTTCCCAGTCCATATCTCATATGGTGTCTTTTCTACTGATTTAGATGGAACACGGTTCAGTATGAATATTGCTGTTTCTAAAGCATGTCCCCAAAAGGATATCGGAAGATCTGCATGACTCATCATTGATCTAACCATGTCCAACAAGGTTCGATTTCTCCTCTCGGATACACCATTCCATTGTGGAGTATACGGAGGAGTGAGTTGTGGGACTATCCCACACTCCTTTAGATAGTCATGAAACTCTTGGCTTAGGTATTCACCTCCTCAATCTGATCGAAGGATTTTGATACTTTTACCAAGTTGGTTTTGTACTTCATTCTTGAAATCCTTGAACTTTTCAAAGGTTTCATGTTTATGTTTCATTAGGTACACATACCCATATCTACTGAAGTCATCAGTAAATGTAACGAAGTATTGAAAACCATCTCTAGCATGTGTGCTTATTGGTCCACATACATCACTATGTATGAGACTCAATAAATCATTTGTCCTTTCAACATGTCCCTTGAAAGGAGCTTTAGTCATCTTGCCCATTAAACAAGATTCACATGTTTCATATGATTCAAAATCAAATGAATCCAATACTCCATCCTTATGAAGTTTTGATATGCGATTCTCGTTTATATGGCCCAAGCGACAATGCCAGAGATAAGTTGGATATAATCATTATTCTTAATCCTTTTAGTATTTATGTTATAGACAGGCATATCAAGATTTAATACATAAAGACCATTAATCATTTGTGCACTAGCATATATCATTTAAATAAATGGAGCAACAATTGTCCTTTATAATAAATGAAAATCCAAACTTGTCCAAACAAGAGATAGAGATAATGTTTCTAGTAATTGAATGCACATAATAACAGTCTTTAAATCTAAAGATAAACCGGAAGGCAAAGATAATGAATAATCTCCTATAGTTAAGAAGCAACTCTTGCTCCATTTCCTACTCAGAGATCTACTTCGCCTTTTGCCAATGTCCTACTCCTTTTAAGATCCTGCACATTAACACAAATGTGAGATCCACATCCAGTATCTAATACCCATGATGAAGAAGTAGATAAATTGACTTCTATAACAAAAATACCTGAAGTGGAAGTCACACTTCCCTTCGTCTTCTTAAGATCCTCCAGATAAACTTTGCAATTTCTTTTCCAATGTCCGGTCTCACCGCAATGGAAACAGTTTCCCTCTTTTGCCACTCCTCCCTTTGGCTTTAGTGCAGCAGTATGAGGCTTAGATTTGACAAAGACTTTCTTGTTCTTCTTTAAGCCTTTTGCTTTAGCCCTTCCTTTGCTCTTATTCACAATAAGAACATTTGTAGGTTTAGACTTCTTGCTGTTAGCTTCAAAAGTTCTCAGCATGCCAAGCAACTGTGGTAGAGTCTTTTCAATTTCAATCATATTGTAATTCAAGACAAATTGACTGAAGCTTTCAGGCAACGATTGCAAGATCACGTCAGTGGCCAACTCTTGGTCCAAAGGAAAACCCAGCTTCTCCAGATTCTCAATGTACCCAATCATCTTGAGTACATGAGTTCCAACCATACTTCCTTCTACCATTCTACACTGGAATAACGCTTTAGAGACGTCATACATCTCTTGTCTTGCTTGTTGTTGGTACAGTTGCTTTAGATACTCGATCATATCGAACGCCTCCATTTCCTCATGTTGCTTCTGAAGCTCAGAGTTCATGGTGGCAAGCATAAGGCACCCAACATCAAGTGCGTCATTTTGATGCTTCTTGTAAGCATCTTTATCGGCTTTAGCAGCCGTCAAGGGAGGTTCCCAAGCAGGTAAGGGTTCCTCTAGGACAATCCTCAAATTCCTATACCAGTCTAGGAAATTTGTCCCATTCAGTTTGTCCTTCTCAAGGACCGATCACAATGATAGTGCATTTGTAACGTTGTTTGTTGCCATGGATATCTACAATATAAATATGCAAAATAATTTTATGATTTTAATCATTTAATATGGTCTTATATTAAATGACACTCCCACTATTTTGTTTAAAATTATCAACCCTCGAAAACTTTAGTGGGCCAAGATCCATATTTCACTTAATCTTGAGTTAGCTTTGGCTAATCGCCCAAGACTCAGTTATTTAGGTAGACAACTCTTTGTCAATTACAATCACATGCAATTCTTGGATGGTTGGACGAACAACGCTTTGTTCAAATTCATCTAATGAATTATTTTCCAACCCCATGCCTCTAGGTTCCCAATCCTATTGAGATAACGCTAGTTAAGTTGAACCCAATTTTAAATCTTACTAAGATTGTCACGGTGCTTTGCTTTGGCAAACCCACACATGTTCAATCGAAGTCTTGATGAGTATTTTTAATTGGAAGGCATCTTAAACTTAATATTATAAGAGGGATTTATTGATCTCATGATTTTATTAATATTGAAAATATGTCCGGTACATATATGAATATATACATATCTACATATATATATATATAAGCATCAATATTAAATAAAACATTAAACATGCATCTCATACATCAACATAATGAAAACGTGACATGGTTATAGCCCCAACTAAAGATTTCTCAAGCCAATGAGAAAATCTAAAAGGTCAACCTAAGGGTAACTTCACCAAGCACCTTGACCGCTTTATTTTTAAACAGAAAATATTTCAAAGTGTAGTGTGAAGCGATTCTACCGCAAGTGCACGGTTGTCAAGTTTTAGTATAGTGAAATTTAAGTAAGGGTTGTCGAATCCACATGGACTAATGTATAAATACCAAATAAGACTAGCAAAATTATATTTAGCCTACGATTAAGGAAGGTGATTAACTAATGCAAACTTAAACTAAGGAACGAAAATTTAACAAGAAACAATAAAATGAATGGTTCCGGATATGCAAAGGTAATTCGCTCGAGAAATTTATCAAGCTCTTCGTTCAACTGTGTTATCTTTAATGATTCATCTGAATAAGCAAATTATCAACCAATTGATTCTAAAGGTGAAAGGTTTTCACTGTTATTCAATACACTCTCTCAAGCTGTAAAGAAACTAATATCAAACTAGAACAAGTCACTCTCGTGCACCTATTTACTATTTCGATATTGCATAAATCTTCAAAACCTCGTTACTCTAAATTAATCAATTCAAAGTTCTCACGTATGTGATTTCATCTCTCGATCTCAATCTTAAACATACTTCATGAATTAATAGAGTGTGCTATAACGTTATCTCTCGATCTCGGTTATAACTCTCAGAGTCAATCAAAGTTAGCTAGGCTTTGATCTTAACAAGCAATTAATTCATGAACAATAGGAATCAATACACTCAAACACAATTGAATCAATAAATCAAACACAATGATACTAAATCTCAATAAAATAAACTAGATTTAATTCAAATCAATTACACAAGACGTTTAATTGTCTCTCGACCTCAAAAACATCAAATGGAACTGAAAATCAAAGAAATCAAAGTTTAGAAATACGATAAACGGTGGATGAATCCGTGCGTTGCACCGTGATTTCTTCTCTTGCTCCTCCTTGCACTCCGGAAAATGGTTGCTTCAAGCTTGGATGATGAAGGGAGAAGATGGCTCTCCTTTGCGGCGACTAGGCGGCGGCTAGGGTTCTCTTCTTGTGGAGAAATTTCGTCTGATCTGAGATATCTAAGAGAATGAATGATTTCCCCCTTTAAACCCCCGAAGATCACGATAAACATGGAAAATAAAATCTTCAGGATTTCGCGTCTCGATCGATCGAAAGGTTTTTTCGATCGATCGGTGCACTGTACACTTCAGCATTTTCAACTCTGCCTCGCTCGATCGATCGAGATATTTTTCCGATCGATCGACAATTCTCAAAATTTGTTGCTGAAGTCTCTGCCTCGATCGATCGGTGCTTTGAAAATTTCGCTTCTCAACACTCTGCCTGGGTCGATCGATCGAGAATAAATCTCGATCGATCGAAGCCTTGAAAAATTCACTTTCTTCATTTGATCTCTTTTTCGCCTCGATTTCGCCCGTTTTCTTCATTTTAGCTCATTTCTTCCACTTCCGACCTATTTTCCTGAAACAAACAAATAAACACCAAAAAGCATAATATCATCCAGGAAAAAGTACAAAAAATGAGAAGAAATTACAGCTAAAAACACTTAAAATCTAGGCCTATCAACTCCCCCAAACTTAGACTTGATCGTCCTCGAGCAAGCAATAAGCTCAAAAAGAAGAGTTAAACTTAATACTATGCATGAATCATCTTTACAACACACGTAAAAACTCAGAAATCCTACTTACACATTGATAAGTGTCATTCAAAATTCAACAAGAAGCAATTTCTCCTAAGTTAAACTGTTAGGATCGGGGTAGTGTTTAGAGGGGGGGGGGGGGGGGTGGGGTTGAATAAACACTAGATACAATTTCGATTTCTTTTCTGGTTAACTGTAAACTGTTAAGTATTACAGCTGCTTCTCAATATCAGGCAAGTCAGTAGACACTTATTATAGTGCGGAAGACGTCTACAAAACTTGTGAGGAATAAAACTGAAGCAATAAAGCAATAAATAAATAACAAGAGAGTTGTTTCTGGAAGTTCGAAGCACAACGCTTCTACGTCTCCCCTTCTTCCTTTGCAGGAAGGATTCACTAGAAGACTTGGTTTACACTTTTACAGTATACAACCTTCTTAGGCACTAACACACTTGGCCTAAACTCCTAGCAATCACACTCTTCTTAACTTTTGGTTACAATGGATTCTATGAAACTCTTTACAGAATACACTTTCTAGCTTTGAGAGTTTTTGAGCAGCAGACTTCAATTGGAGATAATCTATTACAGATTCAGTTTGCTGTTTGTCTGCTCTTTGCTGAACGTTTGGAATAACAGTCTTATGACTTTCTTGTTTGCTTTGAAGTATATCTCTTAGTTGAAAATCGCTCAGCTACTCTTCATTCTCTGCTTGGATGTATTTATAGGTTTGGATGTCCAACGGTAGCCTTTTTGTATATGGAAGAGATTAGCTTTCCAATTTCATATTGTCTTCTTTCCTATTTTGTAAAGCAACGGCTCTTTTCACTCTGACGGTAATGGCGGCGGAGATATAGCAGGGTGCGCCGCTCTGTTGTACCTTTGTCAGAGAATGTTGTACTGATTTTGTCTCGTTGCTTAGTGCTCTAACTGGAAGCTCAGACTTCTGCTGGTTTTCTTTGTTCAACTGGTCGTTCATCCACTTATGACCAGTTGATGTCCTTGTTCAGTGAGAGACTATTCAGTTGATAGTTGTCCAGTAGATGTCCATCCAGTTTAAGTTTTTCCGGTTGATAACTTGCACGGTTGATGGCTTCACCCGGTTGATGTCTTGTCTGGTTGATGTCTTCATCCGGTTGATGTCTTATCCAGTTGATATCTTCATCCGGTTGATGTCTTATCCAGTTGATGTCTTCATCCGGTTGGTGACTTCATCCGGTTGATGTCTTTATCCAGTTTGTAGGCATCCAGTTTATGTCTTTACCCGGTAGAAGTCTTTATCCAGTTGATGACTTCGTCCGGTTGATGTCTATCCAGTTTATGTCTTGTCCAGTTGATGTCTATCCAGTTGGTAGGCATCCATTTTATGTCTTCACCCGGTAGGAGTCTTTATCCAGTTGGTCTTTAATATCCGGTAGGACTTCATCCAGTTGGTCTTTGTTATCCGGTAGGACTTCATCCAGTTGGTCTTTAATATCCGGTTTGTAATTACCAAAACTTTAGAAATCGTTTTCCCAACAATTTCCCCCTTTTGGTGATGACAAAACTTAGCAATGATCTATTTCCTACTGGAGTAAATAAGATGAGAATCCTGAAATTACTTGAAGACATAATGGAAAATAATTTTAATTAAATATAAGCAGATTACAAGTTGTAATCAAACTGGACAATTGAGAGAGATTCATCTTTATTTAAGATGAATTCTAATAACTTGAATAGAATCTAAGACCAATATAGTTTACATAAAATAGCTGATACATGACAAATCTTTAAACAAGCATTGTAGACCCGGAGAGCTTCGATCCACCTGGTGTCAGAGAGGAAGAGCTCGATCCACCTTATTTCAGAGAGGAGGAGCTCGATCCACCTTGTTTCAGAGAGAACCTAATTAGAATACTCTATCTCTGCCGGTCTACCTTGTTTCAGAGAGAAGGTCGGGAAGAGTCGTACGTATATTCATCAGGCAGCTTCCATGGTTCATGGATTCACCTAACGAGAATAGTCTATCTCTGTCTTCCCCCTTTTTGTCATCAGCCCCCAGACATCTGCTGTTAGTAGTTCCTGACTGATGAGGAGCACCAGAACAGGATCAAAGCGCTGAAGCTTAACAGAGCTGGGTTAGATAAGTAATCAACCCATGAGGGGTTGATTTAGATAAGTAATAAACCCATGAAGCGGAAAAAGATCTATCAGAAAACCAGGGAATTTTGAATAGCTTGAAAGTAATCATGTTGAGTGAATGTGTGTTCTGTGAACAAACAAGAGTCGCTATTTATAGAAATGAAAAGGTTGCAATTAATGTGAATGTATTTAAGTGGATCAGTAAATACAAAGAAAAAGTCAACAAAAACAGTAAATAGATAAGAGTAATTAAGGAGGAGTCAGAAAACGATACTATTTGCGCCCGAACCAATGTTTGGAATAGTCGCGTTTTTCGGCAGGCGGTTGGCGTGGACTCCGAGATCTTGGTTGAGCAGTTGGTCTGGGCTGAGTGGGTGCTCCAGTTGCAGGGGATGAATGAGCAGCTGAACTTGAAGCCCGCTGTGTTGAGGGAGCAGTTCGACTGGGTTCAGGTAGTCTACGAATAATTTGAGGAGCTGCAGGCAGGCTGTTGCAAATATCTTGAATTTGAGAGGCAAATGCTGCCTGCATGGTGGCCAACTGATCGGTCAATGTTTTCTTGGCGTCGTCAATCTTTTCTCCAAGAGCCATTGAGGTGGCAGCATGAAGAGATTCATTGTTTTGATTGATCTGAAGACGCGCCTGGCCAATTCTAGTAAAAGCATCCGCCACTGCATTCTCAGCAAATGTTTGAAGTCTGGTGACAGTAGTCGTTAAACTACTTAAGTCCCGGTAGACTTGCTGGAATTGTGAGTCCGTGTGCTGCTAATGAGTGCCTAGAATGAGAGTTGCAGTTCGCTCTTCCTGTTTAAGCTTATGAACATCGCTTGCTAGTGCTGATATAGCAGTGGAGAGATTGGCTAGCTGTCCAGCAATGTTCGGAGGCTCGTCCATAGGGTTGGTAAAGACAAAAAAATCTTCAGAAAGCTCTTGAACCATGGACGGATCTGCAGCAATCAGTGGAGCATCAGTAGTACGGACAAGAGCGCTGAGATGAGCAGCGTCAACTGCAGTGGAGGGCAACATAGAAGCTTCAACAATTGGTGCAGCTGTAGACTGTGAGATAGTGACAGCCAAATGGGCAGTTTCTTCATTTGGTGGAGCAGCCAAAGTAGTAGTGGGTTGATCAACCACAGCAGCAGACGTCTGGGTGTGATCATTTGAGTGTGAAGACTCGCTGGGTTCATGATTGGCAGAGGATATTGTAACCTGCTGAACCACTGTCTGTATGACTGCATCCACATTGGTGTGATCAACAGCCATTGGTTGGGGCTGTTGATCATTATGAGAGCTGGGAGGAGAGGAGACGCTGGGAGCAGTTGGAGAGGAGAGTTCTTTAACCGAGGAGGCTGCCTCCAAGGCAGTTGGTGCGGCCTCTGCTCCAGGGGAAGTAGTCTCCATAGCAGTAGAAGTTAGCTCCACAGAAAATGGGACAATCTCCAAATTGGCAATGACCGTGTGTAGATCCGACTGATCAGGGCTGGCAACAGTTTCAGTAGAGGAGCAAGAGTGAATCCCAGTGGATATGCGAGTATCATGAAGAGCAAGCTCAGCCATTCGAGCTTGGGACCAAGAGCATTTAGAACAGCTCTATCATGATTCGCTGTTCCTGAACCGTCAAATTGTTGAAGGCGAGTTTCAACCAGGGCCTGAAGTTCACCCACATAGATCATCAGGCTGAAGACATCTCGCAGCTTCAAGCTTGTTTCAGGGTCTGAGATTTGAAGATATACCAGTATTTTGTTCTCATCTGCTCTAGCCTGATCCAGAATTTGATCAAAATCATCTAATCGAACCTTGATACGGGCCTTTACCCATCGATCAAAAATCTCCAACTGTGGTTGCAGTTTGGCTTTCACTGTATCCATTACCAATTGAATCTCGAAGGCAACAGGAGTGGACACTGGAGCCGTAAGAGATTTTCCTTTTCCAGCAGGGGTGGTCTTGGGATGACAGTATGGACATAATGACTTGGGTGTCCTGAAGCTGATAGAGCCTGGTGCTTGCTGAGAGCTCACCAGTGCTGACTGAGTGTCAGCTGGAACCACTGAAGGCGCAGGCACCATGGCTAATGAAGCAGTTGGTTCCTCAGTTGAAGGGATGGCAGGGCTGGGTTCCCTATCAGGATTTACATCTGTAGGACCGGCGGAGGAGATAGTGTCGGAGGCTGCAATGTCTAGCTGTCGGGAGGCCTGAGGAGCAGCTTTTCGTGTTCTGGGCTTCATAGGAGGGGGAGGAGGGGGAGAAGACTCAGCGGATTCCGATACAGTCTGTTCAGAGTCACTGATTACCTGAGTCAAGCGACGCTTTGTCACTCCGCCTTCTCTGCCACTTCGTTGGCGATGAAGCTGAAGATACTTGTGAGTGATGAGCCTCCCTGGATGAAGGTGTGAGAGAGCTCCTGTCTTAATGTGTTTGCTCTGAAAAAGACTGCTGAGTGGGAGAGCAAAACCGGATTGACCCTTGCCAGATACTACGAGACTAGTCAGTATTTGAAATAACACAGCTGACCAGTTTATCTCCAACCCTTTGCATATAGCGCACATAACGTCAAACTTTTCAGGGGTAATCATGTCAAATGATCCTGCCTTACAGAGGAGCCCCTTGGAGATTATGTCAGCCAGTTGTCTATAATGACTCTTCATCAATACTTTCCGGAAAGGAGGATGTGGAAGTCGATGAGCAGAGTCCGAAACTGTGAGACGCATCTCTTCTCTTAGTTCTGCCGGAATAGTCGAAAAATCAGTGAGTCCGGTAGAGGGTAGGCACAGGTGAGTGGCAAATTCTGGTTGGGTGATGGTGACCGACTGTCCAGAGACGGATGCCACCACTATGTCATCCACCACCTTGGCCGTAGCAAAGAACTCTTGTAGTTCGTTCTTGTAAAAGGAGGGGGTCTGGCTCAAGATTACCAGGAGTCCGGAGGTATCCAGTCTTTGTATCAACTCCTTGGTCTCATCATCAGAGGATGTGGATATTGAATGAAAATCGACGTGAATAGCATTGGTGATGAAACTCGGCTGAACATTCTTCGACATTTTGAGTGAGTAAGAGGAAGAAGCAGCAGCAATTTGTTAGAGTAAGGTTTTCTGAAAGAGAAAAATAATCGCAGTGATTTGTTGGAGAAGAAGAGTAGTGAAACTAATGGCGGTGAAAAAGAAAGTATATGTAACGTCGTACTGTAGATGAGCGGACACATGTATACGTGGCGATCATCTAACGATTTAAAAAGATTTAGCAATTAAATAAAAGGACAGGATTTAGGCGGGAGTGAAATAATTTATTTTTATACAAAAGTAATTTTGAATTCCGACGTTCATTAGGTTAATAAGTATCGAGGGTTATTTTTGTCAAAGCATATTTGGTAACATCAGCTGGTATGTAGGGTTCGACTGGTAGGAAAACATCCACTGGATGTGGAGTCCTACTGGTTCGGTTACACCTACTGCAGCTGACCATTGTATTACCAGCTGAGCTTAAATAACCATGATAGAATTAAAACAGAAATTCCCCCTAAATTTATGCACAAAAACTAACTAATTCCCCCTGAATTCATTACCCAAACAAAATAATCAAGAAGTAAATTCAATTAAACCAAGAATATTTCGAAAATAAGAAAACTTAGCGTCCGGTAGTGGTTTTGTGAAGATGTCTGCTGCCTGTTGTTCTGTAGAAATATACTCCAGCCGAATTTCTTTCTTCATGACATGATCTCTGATAAAATGATGACGGATGTCAATATGTTTAGTACGAGTATGAAGAACTGGATTGTATGTTATGTCAATGGCAGATGTATTGTCACAGAAAATAGGAGCCTCTGTGGACTCAATTGCATAGTCTCTGAGTTGTTGCTGAATCCAGAGCAGTTGAGCACAGCAGCTTCCAGCAGCAAGGTACTCTGCTTCTGCAGTGGAAGTTGCAATGGATGTCTGTTTCTTGCAACCCCATGATATCAATCGATCACCAATGAATTGACAATACCCACTGGTGCTTTTCCTGTCAATTTTGCATCCAGCATAGTCAGCATCTGAGTATCCAATAAGATTGAAGGTTGAGTCTCTTGGATACCATAGACCGACATTCTCAGTGCCTTTCAAATATTTTAGGATCCTTTTAACTGCAGTGAAGTGCGACTGCTTGGGATTTGCTTGAAACCGGGCGCACATACACACTGCAAACATAATATCTGGTCGGCTGGCTGTCAAATATAGTAAAGATCCGATTATGCCTCGATACATTGTAACTTCGACTGGTATTCCTGAATTATCCAAGTCGAGTTTGGCAGATGAGCTCATTGGTGTAGCAGCAGCTGAGCTGGTACTCATTCCATATTTCTTCAGTAGCTCTTTAGTGTATTTAGACTGATTTATCAGGATTCCTTCACTAGCTTGCTTGACTTGCAATCCTAAGAAAAATGATAGTTCTCCCATCATGCTCATCTCAAATTGGTCCTGCATAATTTTAGAGAATCTTTCGCACAATTTTGAGTTAGTACTTCCGAAGATAATATCATCAACATAAACTTGAACAAGCAGAGTATGATCTCCCTTTGTAAATTTAAAAAGGGTCTTGCCCACCGTGCCAATAATAAAATTGTGTTCTGTCAAGTATTTTGATAAGGTTTCATACCAGGCACGGGGGGCTTGCTTTAGACCATACAAGGCTTTATTGAGACGGAACACATGAGATGGCTGCTGATGGTTTTCAAATCCAGGAGGTTGTTCAACATAGACTTCTTCCTGGAGTTTGCCGTTAAGAAATGCACTCTTAACATCCATCTGATAGACTTTAAAGTCTTTAAACGCAGCAAATGCAAGAAATATGCGAATTGCTTCTAGTCGAGCTACAGGGGCAAAGGTTTCATCGAAATCAATGCCTTCTTCCTGTCTGTAGCCCTGTGCAACTAATCTTGCCTTATTTCTGATTACTGTACCGTTTTCGTCTAATTTATTTCTAAACACCCATTTGGTGCCAATTACAGTGTGATGCTTTGGTCGTGGTACTAGATACCATACTTTGTTTCTCTCAAACTGATTTAGTTCTTCCTGCATTGCTTCTACCCAACTTGGGTCTAATATAGCGTCATCAATCTTCTTAGGTTCTATATGAGATATGAATGCAGCATGAAGAAATTCATTAATCATTTGTCATCTGGTGCGTAGAGGAGCAAGAGGGTTACCGATGACCTGCTCAGGTGGATGATCCTTCTTCCACCGGAGCGAAGGTCCAAGAGGATTGAGTTCTTCAGTTGACTGGATGTGAGTAGGCAAATCAGAGGTTCTGATTGACTCATCTTTCTCATTTGTTCCTTCTGCTGCAGCAGGGGTAGATGCTACTGTTTCATTTGAAGCTGGTTGCAGTGCTTGTTGGCCAGCAGACTCCTCTGCTTGAGCTTCAGGAACTTTTGGTTCTAAGGAGCAGTCAGTCCTGCTTCTGTAATCAATCTCATCATCAACATTTTCGTCAATGAAGTGCTTTCCAGTCGATTACTCAAGTTGTTGATTTGTATATCAGATAGTATACAGTCAGTAGGTTCATCAAATTTTACATGCACTGATTCTTCTACATTAAGAGTTCTATTATTAAATACTCTGAATGCCTTACTAACTGTAGAATAGCCAAGGAATATTCCAGCATCAGATTTGGCATCAAAAGCAGTGAGATGAGTCTTTCCATTGTTGTGAATAAAACATTTGCAACCAAACACATGGAAATAGGAAATATTTGGCTTACTGCCATTCCAGATCTCATGAGGGGTTTTGTTTGCTCGCTTATTAATCATTGATCTGTTCTGCGTATAACATGCTGTGTTGACAGCTTCTGCCCAAAATCTCTGCGATATTTCTGATTCCGCGAGCATAGTTCGCGCAGCTTCTTTCAAAGTGCGGTTCCTACGCTCAGCAACTCCGTTTTGTTGAGGAGTTCTAGCTGCAGAGTATTCGTGTTTAATACCAAGGTCATCTAGATATGATTCGAGTGATTGATTGGTGAACTCAGTACCTTTATAACTGTGAATTCTATCTATCCCACACGATTTCTCATTTTGGAGTCTTTTCAGTAATTTGATCAGCTTTGGAGTAGCCTGATCAACAAGACCCACGTGAAACGAGTGTAATCGTCTATTACCACTAGGGTATACTTCATTCCCCCTAGACTTGTTACTGGTATTGGACCAAACAGATCCATATGCAGCAACTCTAGGCACCGAGAAGAAGATTTACTCCCTTTGTTCTTAAAGGAGGATCTGATTTGCTTACCAAGTTGGCATGCTGCTCAGATCTTGTCTTTTGAGAACTCAATTTGGGGCAGTCCAATAACTAGATCAAGTTTACGCAGACTGGCAATAGTTTTAAAGTTTAAGTGACTCAACCGTTTGTGCCAAAGCCAATTTTTGGAAGAATTCAGGGCAGCTAAGCAAGTAGAAGAGGTAGGCTGATTAAGATTCCAATCAATTTTATATGTGTTATCATGCCTTCTACCTACAAGTAGTATACTGCCATCAATAGATTTAATTGTGCATGAGTGCTGATTGAATTCTACGGAATGACCATTGTCGCACAGTTGACTTATGCTGATCAAGTTATAGCATAGATTTTCAACTAAAAGAATATCTTTAATGATAATGTTACCGTAGATAATCTTACCCTTACCCATGGTTCTACCTTTCGCGTTATCTCCAAAGGTTATTCTGGGTCCGGTGGAGTCCACCATTTCAGACAATAAGCTCGCATTCCCTGTCATATGTCTAGAGCATCCGCTGTCTAGGAACCATTCTGAGCTCCGAACTGGATGCATTCTAGTTTCCTGCAATTAAAGCGATAGAATGATTGGTACCAATCCTACTTGGGTCCTGGTAGGATTAGTCCTTTCGGAACCCACACTTGTATGACCCTGAATGACTTAGGTCGGTGTGTGTTCTGAAATGTGTGTGCATTTATAAATATAGGTGATGATTTTGACTGTGGAGTGTGATAATATGTGTATGCATGTGCTTTTGGTTTGTAGTTCCTGTTATTTAGCATATACCTCTTCTGGACAGGTTTACAGTTGTAGTACCAGTTGGGTTTAACCTCTCTAGCTGCTCGACCAGTGGGTTTAAGTTCATTTCTGAACTTTTGCCTCGGTTTAGCCTCTTTGAGTGGTTCTACATAACCGATACCTCTGTGCTGTGCCTGTTCCTTGATGAGTGTTGCTTTAACAGGTTCTTTAACCAGTTCGTAAGGGTCATATACTGTGCTAGATCTTACAAAGTTCATTGATTGAACCTTGCCTTTTGTTAGACACAGTTGAGGTTCATTACCAGATGAACTGTTGTCATTGCTATTATAGCCTATGCCTGTTAAATCACCAGCAAGCCTTATAGACTCAAGCATTTCATCCTTTCTGGTAGTCGACGCATTCCAAGTGCTAACCAGTTTGCTAAGTTTCTGGTAAGCATTCTTGGCTTCATCTCTTTCCTTCACTAGGAGACTGGCTGTTTCCCTTAGGCAGTTCAACTCCCTTGATTGTTCACAATCAAGCTTGTTTTCATGCGTTTCAGTTTGGGTTGTGTGCTCAGTCTTATAGCTTTCAAAAGATTCATATAGCGTCCGATACTCATTTATCATGTCCTGCAATGCATTGGTAAGTTCACTATGTGTAAATTCAGATAGGTTTGATTCATGTACCTCATTTTCATTATTTGCCATTAAGCAGTGGACTTCCTCGTCTTCACTCTCGCTGGATGAGCTAGTTAACTCTTCTGATTCTGATTCAGAATCAGCCCATTTGCTCTTACTTTCTTCTGCCATCAAGACCTTTTGATCTCTGTCCTTTTTGGATGATCTTCTGGTTTCTTTGGATTTTCTGTAATCCTTGGATCCTCTTTTGTGATCATCCTTCTTGGGTTTAGGACAGTCCGCAATGAAGTGCCCTGGTTTGAGGCAGGTGAAGCATACTCGCTCTTCTTCTTCTGAATTTCCTTTGGAACTCTGCCTCCGAGGATATGATTGATAAGATCTCTGATTCTTCTTCATGAATTTCCCAAATTTCTTTACAAACATTGCCATAGCATCATTACACATCTTTTCTGGAGTTATTTCTATAGGAGTAGGCAGAGACTCCGATGCAGTGAGAGCTTTTGTTGGTTGACTGGTACTTGGTTCATCTTCAACCCGAATGCCTAATTCGAATTCATAGGCTTTTAAATCAGCAAACAGATCATGTAGATCTATTTTGTTGATGTCCTTCGATTCTCTCATAGCAATGGTCTTGACATCCCATTCTCTTGGTAGACCTCTCATTACTTTGAGAGTGACTTCTCTGTTGGGTAACTCCTTACCCAGACTGTTTAGTTCATTGATTATTCCAGTCACTCTTTCATCGTACTCGTTGAGAGTTTCTCCATTTATCATTTTGATATGCTCAAACTTCTGTAAAGCCACAGTAAGCTTGTTTTCTTTGGTTTGATCATTTCCTTCACAGAGTTGGGCAATCTTCTCCCAGATTTCTTTGGCTGTAGGGCACATCTTTATTTTGTTGAACATATTTTTGTCCAAAGTTTTGAACAGAATGTCCTTAGCAACGTTGTCTAGATTTGCTTTTTTCTTGTCCTCATTTGACCATTGAGATCTTTCCTTTTCTACCATTTGTGGATCACCACTTGTGATAGAAGCAGCTGTATTGATTTTCATGATCTTCAAAGGTCCTTCAGTGATTACAAACCACATATCATCATCTTGAGCACTTAGATGTGCTTGCATACGGATCCTCCAGTCATCATATTCGTCTTTCTTGAACATTGGAATCTTGCTGAATGAGGCCATCAGTTTTTGGTAAATGGTAATTTCTCAAGATTGAGAAGACCTAAGCTCTGATACCACTTGTTAGGATCGGGGTAGTGTTTAGAAGGGGTGGGGGGGGGGGGGGGGGGGGGGGTTGAATAAACACTAGATACAATTTCGATTTCTTTTCTGGTTAACTGTAAACTGTTAAGTATTACAGTTGCTTCTCAATATCAGGCAAGTCAGTAGACACTTATTATAGTGCGGAAGACGTCTACAAAACTTGTGAGGAATAAAACTGAAGTAATAAAGCAATAAATAAATAACAAGAGAGTTGTTTCTGGAAGTTCGAAGCACAACGCTTCTACGTCTCCCCTTCTTCCTTTGCAGGAAGGATTCACTAGAAGACTTGGTTTACACTTTTACAGTATACAACCTTCTTAGGCACTAACACACTTGGCCTAAACTCCTAGCAATCACACTCTTCTTAACTTTTGGTTACAATGGATTCTATGACACTCTTTAGAGAATACACTTTCTAGCTTTGAGAGTTTTTGAGCAGCAGACTTCAATTGGAGATAATCTATTACAGATTCAGTTTGCTGTTTGTCTGCTCTTTGCTGAACGTTTGGAATAACAGTCTTATGACTTTCTTGAAGTATATCTCTTAGTTGAAAATCGCTCAGCTACTCTTCATTCTCTGCTTGGATGTATTTATAGGTTTGGATGTCCAACGGTAGCCTTTCTGTATATGGAAGAGATTAGCTTTCCAATTTCATATTGTCTTCTTTCCTATTTTGTAAAGCAACGACTCTTTTCACTCTGACGGTAATGGTGGCGGAGATATAGCAGGGTGCGCCGCTCTGTTGTACCTTTGTCAGAGAATGTTGTACTGATTTTGTCTCGTTGCTTAGTGCTCTAACTGGAAGCTCAGACTTCTGCTGGTTTTCTTTGTTCAACTGGTCGTTCATCCACTTATGACCAGTTGATGTCCTTGTTCAGTGAGAGACTATTCAGTTGATAGTTGTCCAGTAGATGTCCATCCAGTTTAAGTTTATCCGGTTGATAACTTGCACGGTTGATGTCTTCACCCGGTTGATGTCTTGTCTGGTTGATGTCTTCATCCGGTTGATGTCTTATCCAGTTGATGTCTTCATCCGGTTGATGTCTTATCCAGTTGATGTCTTCATTCGGTTGATGTCTTATCCAGTTGATGTCTTCATCCGGTTGGTGACTTCATCCGGTTGATGTCTTTATCCAGTTTGTAGGCATCCAGTTTATGTCTTTACCCGGTAGAAGTCTTTATCCAGTTGATGACTTCGTCCGGTTGATGTCTATCCAGTTTATGTCTTGTCCAGTTGATGTCTATCCAATTGGTAGGCATCCAGTTTATGTCTTCACCCGGTAGGAGTCTTTATCCAGTTGGTCTTTAATATCCGGTAGGACTTCATCCAGTTGGTCTTTGTTATCCGGTAGGACTTCATCCAGTTGGTCTTTAATATCCGGTTTGTAATTACCAAAACTTTAGAAATCGTTTTCCCAACATAAACAATACATCGCAACATTGGAACGTGCGTGTGTGCTATTGTCAAACATGAATAATGTACATATCTTTAAGATCAAAATGTGCCATAAAAGCTCAAAGTCAAGCATACTTTGAATTACTCTACAAATTTACTATGCAGCACTTCTCCACTAATGTAATTATTCCCTAGACTTGGATCAAAAGGTCTTTAAAAGCTTATAACGTTAGGCATTTTGGTGTCGGCTTCAAAGAAAAGGTAGGATGAATGCAAAGAAGAGAGTATAATAAAATCAGTTCAACAATTTTTTTTTCGCACACTATTGAGCTTCTCTTCAACTTTTTCTAGCCTTGGCCACTTTGGGTCTTATTTGAAATTTTCTTTTCAAGGCTTTTCTCTACATCTTTTCTTTTTGCTCATTCTTTTGTTCATTTTATTTTTCATAATGAACTCATTTACATATAACAATTCCGTGCTAAGAATGAGATTCATTATACTCCCTTAGGGATGGATAAAAATTTCTTTTAGGCTCAGTCCGAGGTAGGTATAATGAGTTTGCCAAGAATGTCGAATGGGGGTATAATCATATGCAATGCATATACCATTCTTTTTCAATAAGGCTCAAGAGTGGACACTAAGGAATGATGAATAAAAGGTAGGCTTGAAAGGCACAAACGGTCCAAAGATTGCCTAAATCATCTCCAAGTTAAGTTCCTAATTATAAAATTTCGCCTCAAAGTGCTTTCAAATAAATTGTAGAGTTATCTAAGATGCTCAAGACTCATCATAGTTAACACAAATTTTAACTTTAATCAACACATACTTCACTCAATCATGACTCAATACGTGCTCAAATTATTCCTCAATTTTGACATATGCTTAACAAAGGATATATACAAACAAGTTAAACATTTTCATGACTCCTATCTAGATGAGGATTAATTTCATCATGTATTACCGTTGCAAATCTAATTCCTCATTTCTCAAGAATAACTCCATAAAAAAAAATTTTGTTGGTAATGCTCAAGGATGAATCAGTCACAAAATCGTGCAGTCATGCAAGTAGAGAAACAAGACAAGTAGCAGACTGTGCAAAAACAAGATATATACAAATACTCAAAATCCCCCCAAACTTAGTATGTGCATTGCCCTCAGTGAACAAGAAAAAATAAATGCAATGGCAAAAACACATACCATGACAACGATCGTCACTGATCGTCGTCCTCATCATGCTCCGGAGGGGAAACTGGGTAGTGATGCTCCTCGCCCACACGGATTCATGCTACATAACTGTGGGGTCTTCCCACCTTAACAGTGATTAATAGACATAAGAAGGACTAAATATGCATTAAAGTAACATCTTAAGGTTTTGGTTGTTACATGAGCTAACGGGATTACAGGCCAATTACAAAACTTCAAAAATAATTCATTACATTCTAAAAGAATGTCATTTAGATTTACACTACTCCTAGAGTAGATACTAATCATAACTTGAATCCTATGCATTCCTGTGTCCCTAGCAGCTCACTGCCTCAACCCGACCCTTAGTCCTTTCGTCCAAAAGTGTACCTACAGGGACAACACATCGTGAGCATATATAATCTTACTTAACATTATAAACATCATAGTAAATGCATGAAACATTGGTTAAGTAATATGCTGGTTGTACATTCACTTCTTATTGTTGTCCCTGATTTAGAATCATGCATATGGGGCATCTTACCCCCGTGGTATCTTACCACAACATCATCGTATAGCCTCTTGCCATATGGGGCATCTTACCCCGTGGCATCTTACCACAATACATCGCATGGCCTCTTACCATGTAGGGCATCTTGCCCCGTGGCATCTTACCACAATACATCGCATGGCCTCTTACCATGTAGGGCATCTTACCCCGTGGCATCTTACCACAATACATCGCATGGCCTCTTACCATGTAGGGCATCTTACCCCAATACATCACATAAATGTCATTATATAAGCATCGTATAAGTAATAAACATCATATGAACTTCATCATATAAACATCATCATGTAAACATCGTATAAACACCGTCGTTTCATCGTGAATACTCATGCAATAAAAGCATAGTTGTAGTATAGAGATGTGTGTTACCGTCCGATGCCCGTACGCTTCTTACGTACCTTTTCAAAAGGAGGAGGAGTCAACAGACTTTATCTCCTAGATGGTGCAGGTACCTGGGATGGTTCTACAAGACCACATTATACCATATTAGATGCCTCAAAACCATCTCACATCAAAAACTTAACAAAATAAAACATCATTAAATTTTCAACTTTCTGCCTGTCTCGATCGATCGGCCCTAGGTCTCGATCGATCGAGACACTGTGCACAAACACTGTCTTGGTTTCCTGCCTCGCTCGATCGATCGAACATTTTACCGATCGATCGAGGAGCTTCACCGATCGATCGAGAAATCCTTCGATCGATCGGCACCAAAATTTTTGAAAACATGATTAGACCTTCTGACTTGCTCGATCGATCGGGAACAAATCTCGATCGATCGAGAGCTCTGAAAAAATCGGGATTTCCCAGATTTTTGAGCACCTCATTTCACACCATCTTTTCTACTTCATAACATACATAAGATGCCTAAAAAAGAATATCAATAACTTCCTCATACTTCCATTCATGTATTAAAATCAAAGGTTCAATCATAACTTAAACCGGCATGCATTAAAATACCCCATCTTTATCAGTGCCCAATTAACTTGTTCAGAAAAACAGGGCACAATACACAGTCCAGAATTCTTGAACACACATCTTTACAGCAATGAAACTACTACATATCCCGTAGTTTATGCTTAAACAAATATGTTGGCATGTTCACCAAACTTTCGTGTATGAAATCATGCCAAAGGTTTATTTATAACCTAAGCTAGCATGCTTCAAATCTTCATAATAAAAGCCCTACGCATCATAAAAACAGAGCACTTCCTTGCCCAGATTTTCGAACACCTAGTTTCAAGCCAACAAATCTACCACATAGCGCATACATCATGCTCATATAAACATGCTAGGAACTTCATAAAAACATCATGAACGAGCTTGAATTAAAGGTTTGACAAAACCTAACCTAGCATGCCATTTTTATACCAAGTAAAAACATTAACCCCAAACAAAACTTAAACCAAACAGAATGTGGTTTCTCACCCTCCTTTGCTCCGATTTTTGGAAGGTTTCTTGCAAAGAATTTTGAAGTTTCTTCCTTCCTACCTGCTAAGCTGGAGCTGGATGTGTTTTGGACGAAAATGGGGTGAGATTGGAGTGATGGAGGTGAAGTGAAAGAGTGGGGGAAAAGGCATGGGCACCCAGCCACTTGCAGCATGGGTTGGGGGTAGGTGGTGTGGGTTGGGGTGTCATGTGGTGTTTAATTGTATCCCGGTATATAGTACGATGTATTAAAATATCCTCACTCGATATTTCTAATTTCATATAATTAATACATCCCTCAAAATACCCAACATGCTCCCCACATCATATCATCATAACATAATTCGTGGCCCCCAATTTAAATACACCTTAACCCTTAGACACATCATAATTCATCATCATAGAACATAATCATATTACATTTCGGGGGTATTACATTACTCCCCTACTTATAAGATTTCGTCCCCGAAATCCACATGCATCATCGTATCGAAACTAAACGTAAAAACATACCAGAGAATAGTTCCGGATAGTGCTGCACCATATGTCGTTCCGTCTCCCATGTAGCCTCCTCGACACCCCGACGATCCCACTGAACTTTGACCATCGGTAAAACTTTGCTTCGTAGTCTGCGATCCTCTCGATCCAGAATTCTGATAGGTCGTTCAACGTAGGACACATCTGAATCTAACTGTACTTCGGTAGGCTGTAAGACATGGGACGGGTCTGGCTCATACTTCCTCAACATAGAGACATGGAAAACATCGTGTATGCCAGACAAGGATGGCGGTAGAGCCAAACGATATGCCAAAGTACCGATACGCTGTAAAACTTCATATGGCCCAACATACCTCGGAGATAACTTTCCCCGCATCCCAAAACGAACCACGCCCCTGAAGGGCGAGATCTTTAAGAAGACCCTGTCTCCTAACTGGAATTCTAGCTGTCGTCGCCGCTTATTGGCATAGGCCGCTTGCCTATCCTGGGCCGCTTTCATCTTCAGGCGTATCAACTTTATCTTACCTTCCATATCCCTGATCATATCCGGTCCTCCGACCGCTTTGCTAGTCAAGTCCTCCCAATACAGTGGTGATCTACATCGTCGTCCATACAGAGCTTCAAAAGGGGCCATTTGAATGCTCGCTTGATAACTGTTGTTATAGGAGAACTCCACCAGCGGCACTGAATCCTGCCACGGAGTATCAAACTCCAAAATACATGCCCTCAACATGTCTTCGAGCGTCTGAATGGTACGCTCTGTTTGGCCGTCTGTCTGAGGGTGATAGGCCGTACTCAGTCTCACCTCTGTGCCCAAAGCTGCCTGGAGACCCTCCCAGAAGTGTGAAGTGAACCTCGGGTCTCTGTCAGACACTATCGAGACTGGAATACCATGCAATCTCACAACATCCCGTATATACATTTGGGCCATCTTTAAGTATGTATACGACATACTATAAGGGATGAAATGAGCCGTCTTCGTTAACCTATCTACGATCACCCAGATCGCATCAAATCCTGAGGTCGTCCTTGGCAAGTGGGTCACGAAGTCCATAGATATATGCTCCCACTTCCATTCAGGCACCTCTAAGCTCTTCAGCTCACCACCAGGCCTCTGCCTCTCTGCCTTTACCTGCTGGCAGATCAAACATCTTTTAACAAAAATGATTACCTCACGCTTCATGCGTCTCCACCAGAATGGATCGCATAGATCTTTGTACATCTTCTTTCCCCCTGGGTGGATACTGAAACGACTACTGTGAGCCCGCTCCAATATTCCTTTACGCAGTCCTGGTGCATCTGGGACTACACATCGGTTGCCCAGTCTCAAGGAATTATCCTCAGCCACTCTGAACTTGGATGGCTGACCCTGAAGTATCAATGATGTCCATCTCTGAACCTCACTATCGGACTTCTGGGCCTTCCTGATTGCCTCAAATATGTCTGGCTCCGCCAATAGGGTCGACACTCGCACATGCGACGTGTCTACATCGAAATCATAGCCCAGTTGGCAATAAGACGTCATCAAGGCTGACAAACACATAACATCCTCTGCAGTACTCTTTACCTTCCGACTTAAGGCGTCTGCTATCAGGTTTGCTTTACCTGGATGGTACTCAATTTCACAATCATAATCCTTGAGCAAATCCATCCATCTTCTTTGCCTCATATTCAACTCTGCTTGAGTGAATAAGAACTTCAGGCTCTTATGGTCCGTATATATAGTGAAAGACGTGCCATACAAATAATGCCTCCAGATCTTTAAGGCGAATATGATGGCCGCCAACTTCAAATCATGTACTGGATACCTGGCTTCGTGTGGCTTCAGCTGCCTCGATGCATAAGCCACCACATGCTTATCTTGCATCAACACACAGCCCAAGCCCTGCAATGACGCATCCGTATACAAGGCGAACCTCTTATCCTCGGACGGAATCACCAGTACAGGCGCTGTAGTCAAACGACGCTTCGGCTCTTGGAAGCTTTCCTCACAAGCTTCGGACCAAAAGAAGGGGACTCCTTTCTGAGTCAGCTGCGTCAGGGGTTTGGCAATCTTCGAAAAACCCTCGACGAAACGTCGGTAATATCCTGCCAAACCGAGAAAACTCCTTATCTCAGGTACAGAAGTGGGTGCAGCCTACTCCATCACGGCTTCAATCTTCCTTGGATCCACAGATATCCCGTGGCTAGATATGACATGGCCTAAAAATACCACGCTGTCCAACCAGAACTCGCACTTACTAAGCTTTGCATACAGCTGATGATCCCTAAGGATCTGAAGTACTATCCTCAAGTGCCTTACATGCTCTTCTTCCGTCCGAGAGTAGATAAGTATGTCGTCAATGAAGACTATGACGAACTGATCCAAATATGGCTGGAACACCTTGTTCATCAAACTCATGAAGACAGCTGGGGCATTCGTCACCCCAAAAGGCATGACCAGGAATTCATAGTGCCCATATCTAGTCCTGAAAGCCGTCTTCTGAACATCATCTTCTCTTACTCGAATCTGATGGTACCCCGACCTCAGATCGATCTTACTATAGAGCCTTGTACCCTGCAACTGATCGAACAAGTCATCGATCCTCGGAATTGGATACTTGTTCTTTACTGTAGCTTTGTTTAACTGTCTATAATCAATGCATAGACGCATCGATCCATCTTTCTTCTTAACAAATAAGACAGGCGCACCCCATGGCGATACGCTAGGGCGTATGTAGCCCTTATCAAGGAGTTCCTGCAACTGTATCTTTAACTCCCTTAGTTCTGCTGGTGCCATCCTATACGGGGCGCGAGAAATTGCAGACGTCCCTGGTAGTAGCTCAATCCCAAACTCGACCTCTCTCGTCGGTGGGAACCCGGGAATCTCCTCCGGAAAGACATCAGGAAACTCCGCCACTACGGGCACATCCTCAACCTTCAATTCCTTCCTCTTATCCGTCATGTCAACAGCGTAGATAAGATATCCTTCATGGCCTCGTTCCAATAGCTGTGTCATCTTGACAGCAGATATTAACGGAATCTTCGGACGGGAACCATCCCCATAGAATGTCCACTGGACTCCCAGTACAGATCTAAATCGAACCGTCCTCTGCCTGCAGTTTACCACTGCCTGATACTTGTTCAGGACATCGATGCCCACAATGCAATCGAAGTCTGTCATTCCCAACACAATCAAATCTGATCTTAACTCATTATCCTCAAAATAAATGAGGCCATCATAAACAATCTGATCCGTAGTCAAACTTCTTCCAGCGGGGGTCGAGACCATAAGAGGCATGGGGGACGGAGAAGTGCATATGTGGTGCCTTTCAACAAAATTCGTGACACAAAAGAGTGTGACGCACCTGTGTCTATCAATATAAGAGCAGGGTGCGTAAATAAAAGACACGTACCCGCTATAACTTCCTCCGCGGCCGCCGTAGCCTGCTCCCTCGTCAAAGCATACACCTGTCCCTGAGGTGGCCCCGCGGGCTGACCTCCATACTGTCTTGGTACAAAGGGTGGCCGGTGTTGTGCCGTTCTGTCGGCAGGTCTCCCCGTAGAGCTCTGCTGTCTTCCCCTGTTGGGACACCGCCGAGCAAAGTGGCCTCTGTCGCCACAGACATAACATCCTACGCAGTCTTTTGCCAAATGTGGCTGCCCACAAAGAGTGCACTGAACTCTTCCAGATCTGTCTCCCTGAGACTGTCCTCTCCCAGATGGAGCATCATTCCTACCCTTCCCTTTCCATCGATTCTCGGGCCTCTTGCCACTGAATCTCGATGCCGAAGTGTTCCCCCTTGGCTTAAACTGATCACCTCTAGGCTTCAAATTGTCAGAAGTGGATCTCTGAGGGGGTGCCGGAGATGGCACAGCATCAGGATATGCACCGACTCCCAGTTCAGCTAGCTCAGCTCGTGAGAGTGCATCATCAAAACAGGCAGGGCCATAAGTGATCACCCTGTCATACAGTTCAGGCCTCAAGCCCTTCATGAAATTCCGCATCTTCGCTTGAGTGCTTGCAGCTATGTGTGGCACATATCGTAGTAAGGAACAGTAATGTAGAGCATAGTCAGATACAGGCATGGTACCTTGTCTTAAACTGGTAAACTCATCCTCCTTGGCCTGTCTTGCAGCGGCTGAGAAATAGCGGTTCAAAAACCGCGTTCGGAACATCTTCCAATTTACTTCCTGTCCCAGAGCCTCTTGCTCAATCACTGTGGTTTTCCACCACATCAATGCTTTCTTGGACAGTTGAAATTCTGCTAATCGGATCCAGGCCGTCTTCGCACAAGGCGCTGCCACAAATATCTGTTCGATCCTCTCTAACCATTCCTCAGCTTTCTCTCCTGATTCAGTTCCCTCGAACATCGGAGGTCGATACATCATAAACTGAGCCAAGCTCAATTCCCCAGGTAACAACTGCTGTTCAGAGGGTTCCTCTCCCAAAGCTGGTGGTGGCAATGGGTTCGTACGCCCAGCACTTGCATTTACACTAATGGCGTCACCCACTTCTATATTTGCTGCCATGCTGCGACACAAGGGTTAATAACAACACCAAAAGCAGTTCATAGTGCACATCGTTAGATAATTAAACATGTTAGCATAACATAGAAACTTCATATGCAAAATACACATAAAACATGTTCAATAGTAAGCACCTAGCTATCTTATTGCTAAGGCTACCCTTCGCTCATTCCCGAGTTATCTAACCACTGCTCTGATACCACTAATGTGGGGTCTTCCCACCTTAACAGTGATTAATAGACATAAGAAGGACTAAATATGCATTAAAGTAACATCTTAAGGTTTTGGTTGTTACATGAGCTAACGGGATTACAGGCCAATTACAAAACTTCAAAAATAATTCATTACATTCTAAAAGAATGTCATTTAGATTTACACTACTCCTAGAGTAGATACTAATCATAACTTGAATCCTATGCATTCCTGTGTCCCTAGCAGCTCACTGCCTCAACCCGACCCTTAGTCCTTTCGTCCAAAAGTGTACCTACAGGGACAACACATCGTGAGCATATATAATCTTACTTAACATTATAAACATCATAGTAAATGCATGAAACATTGGTTAAGTAATATGCTGGTTGTACATTCACTTCTTATTGTTGTCCCTGATTTAGAATCATGCATATGGGGCATCTTACCCTCGTGGTATCTTACCACAACATCATCGTATAGCCTCTTGCCATATGGGGCATCTTACCCCGTGGCATCTTACCACAATACATCGCATGGCCTCTTACCATGTAGGGCATCTTGCCCCGTGGCATCTTACCACAATACATCGCATGGCCTCTTACCATGTAGGGCATCTTACCCCGTGGCATCTTACCACAATACATCGCATGGCCTCTTACCATGTAGGGCATCTTACCCCAATACATCACATAAATGTCATTATATAAGCATCGTATAAGTAATAAACATCATATGAACTTCATCATATAAACATCATCATGTAAACATCGTATAAACACCGTCGTTTCATCGTGAATACTCATGCAATAAAAGCATAGTTGTAGTATAGAGATGTGTGTTACCGTCCGATGCCCGTACGCTTCTTACGTACCTTTTCAAAAGGAGGAGGAGTCAACAGACTTTATCTCCTAGATGGTGCAGGTACCTGGGATGGTTCTACAAGACCACATTATACCATATTAGATGCCTCAAAACCATCTCACATCAAAAACTTAACAAAATAAAACATCATTAAATTTTCAACTTTCTGCCTGTCTCGATCGATCGGCCCTAGGTCTCGATCGATCGAGACACTGTGCACAAACAGTGTCTTGGTTTCCTGCCTCGCTCGATCGATCGAACATTTTACCGATCGATCGAGGAGCTTCACCGATCGATCGAGAAATCCTTCGATCGATCGGCACCAAAATTTTTGAAAACATGATTAGACCTTCTGACTTGCTCGATCGATCGGGACCAAATCTCGATCGATCGAGAGCTCTGAAAAAATCGGGATTTCCCAGATTTTTGAGCACCTCATTTCACACCATCTTTTCTACTTCATAACATACATAAGATGCCTAAAAAAGAATATCAATAACTTCCTCATACTTCCATTCATGTATTAAAATCAAAGGTTCAATCATAACTTAAACCGGCATGCATTAAAATACCCCATCTTTATCAGTGCCCAATTAACTTGTTCAGAAAAACAGGGCACAATACACAGTCCAGAATTCTTGAACACACATCTTTACAGCAATGAAACTACTACATATCCCGTAGTTTATGCTTAAACAAATATGTTGGCATGTTCACCAAACTTTCGTGTATGAAATCATGCCAAAGGTTTATTTATAACCTAAGCTAGCATGCTTCAAATCTTCATAATAAAAGCCCTACGCATCATAAAAACAGAGCACTTCCTTGCCTAGATTTTCGAACACCTAGTTTCAAGCCAACAAATCTACCACATAGCGCATACATCATGCTCATATAAACATGCTAGGAACTTCATAAAAACATCATGAACGAGCTTGAATTAAAGGTTTGACAAAACCTAACTTAGCATGCCATTTTTATACCAAGTAAAAACATTAACCCCAAACAAAACTTAAACCAAACAGAATGTGGTTTCTCACCCTCCTTTGCTCCGATTTTTGGAAGGTTTCTTGCAAAGAATTTTGAAGTTTCTTCCTTCCTACCTGCTAAGCTGGAGCTGGATGTGTTTTGGACGAAAATGGGGTGAGATTGGAGTGATGGAGGTGAAGTGAAAGAGTGGGGGAAAAGGCATGGGCACCCAGCCACTTGCAGCATGGGTTGGGGGTAGGTGGTGTGGGTTGGGGTGTCATGTGGTGTTTAATTGTATCCCGGTATATAGTACGATGTATTAAAATATCCTCACTCGATATTTCTAATTTCATATAATTAATACATCCCTCAAAATACCCAACATGCTCCCCACATCATATCATCATAACATAATTCGTGGCCCCCAATTTAAATACACCTTAACCCTTAGACACATCATAATTCATCATCATAGAACATAATCATATTACATTTCGGGGGTATTACAATAACAAAAGAAACAAAATAACAAAATCAATAAAACTAAACTAAAGAAAAAGAAAAAAGAAACAAAGGGAATAAGAAAGAGTTCTTGATTTATAGTCCCAAGCTGGACTGTCATCTCCTCTCTCTCAGTCGTCAAGATAAACTATAGAGGTAACCGTTTGGAATTCATTGCTCATGTGGTAATGCTTTAAGCGCTGCCCATTCACTGTAAATGTTCCCCTGCTAGGATCGGTAACTTCAATTGCACCAGAGGGATAGATTTTTGAAATGGTGAATGGCCCGGACCAACGAGAGCGTAGTTTGCCTGGAAAGAGTCGCAGTCTGGAGTTGAACAAGAGTACAACATCTCCTACCTTGAATTCCCTTTTTTGTATATGAGAATCATGCCACTTCTTAGTTTTCTCTTTGTAAATTTTGGCATTCTCATATGCCTGATTCCTGAATTCTTCCATCTCATTCAATTGTAGAAGACGCTTCTCTCCTGCAGCATGACAGTCAAAGTTCAACCATTTAATAGCCCAATATGCTTTATGCTCAAGTTCAACAGGGAGGTGACATGCCTTACCAAATACCAACTTATAGGGTGATGTGCCAATGGGTGTCTTAAAAGCAGTTCTATAAGCCCATAGTCCATCATCTAAGCGTAAGGACCAATCCTTTCGGCTTAGAGTCACTGTCTTTTCTAAAATCCGCTTCAACTCTCGATTTGAAACCTCTACTTGCCCACTGGTTTGTGGATGATAAGGCGAAGACACTTCGTGGGTGACACCATATTTACTCAAAAGTTTTTCAAATTGTTTGTTACGAAAATGGGTGCCACCATCACTAATGATTGCTCGAGGGGTGCCAAAACGAGTAAAAATTTTTCTTTTCAAAAATTGTACAACCACTCGAGCATCATTAGTGCGCAAAGCTTCTGCCTCTACCCACTTTGACACATAATCAACTGCGACAAGTATGTATTTATTTAAACAAGAGCTTGGGAAAGGTCCCATGAAATCTATTCCCCACACATCAAAAATTTCACATTCAAGCATATTAATCAATGGTAATTCATTCCTCCTAGAAATATTACCGACCCTCTGACATCTATCACATGAAGAGACATACCTGAATGTATCCTTATACAACGTTGGCCAATAAAACCCAGAAGCAAGTACCTTAACAGCTGTTTTGGTAGCTCCAAAATGCCCACCTGTATCTCCATCATGGCATTGCTTCAAGACGTCTTGCATCTCCTCCTCGGGAATACATCGCCTTATGATGTTGTCTGCACAAACTTTGAACAAATATGGCTCCTCCCACATAAGATGTTTAACCTCAGAAAAGAATTTTTTCTTTTGATAAAAATTCAGATTTTGTGGGAGGATACTACTAACAATATAGTTTGCATACTGTGCATACCAAGGTAACAATTCAGCACTAAATAATTGCTCATCAGGGAAATTCTCATTAATCTCAACTACCTCATTGTCACTTGTATCATTCATGTTCTCAATTCGCGATAAATGATCTGCAACCACATTTTCAACACCTTTCTTATCTCTTATCTCCAAGTCGAATTCTTGCAATAATAAAATCCACCTAATCAAGCGTGGTTTGGCATCTTTCTTTGCAAGTAAGTATTTAAGTGCAGCGTGGTCGGTGTACACAATAACTTTAGCAAGACATAGGTAGGAGTGAAACTTATCAAAAGCAAAAACTATGGCTAGAAGCTCTTTTTCAGTGGTGCTTCATTCAAAGTGCGACTAGCATAGTAAATCGTATGAAATACCTTGTTCCTCCTTTGACCTAAGACTGCTTCTACCGCAGTGTCACTGGCGTCACACATTAGTTCAAAAGGTAACCCCCAATCAGGTGCGACCAATACTGGTGCATTTACCAATTTCTCCTTGAGTGTCTCGAACGCCTGCATACAATCAGAATCAAATTCATAAGATGCATCTTTAGTTAACAAATGAGATAAAGGTTTAGAAATTTTTGAGAAGTCCTTAATGAAACGTCGATAAAATCCCGCATGTCCTAAGAAGCTTAGGATTCCTTTCACTGTTGTCGGCGGTGGTAATTGTTGTATCACTTGATTTTTTTCCCGATCCACTTCAATACCCTTCTCAGATATCTTGTGTCCCAAGACTATTCCTTCTTGGACCATAAAGTGACACTTCTCCCAATTTAGTACTAGATTTGTCTCTTCACACCTTGCCAACAACAAAGTCAAGTTAGCTAAACATAAATCAAAAGAAGAACCAAACATAGAAAAATCATCCATGAATACTTCTAGGAACTTCTCTATCATGTCATGGAATATGGCCACCATACATCTTTGAAAGGTAGCAGGTGCATTACATAATCCAAATGGCATTCGTCGGAATGCAAATGTGCCATAAGGACAAGTGAAGGTGGTCTTCTCTTGATCCTCAGGTGTAATAGCAATTTGGTCATATCCCGAATATCCATCTAGAAAGCAATAAAAATCATACTCTGCTAACCTTTCTACCATCTGATCAATGAAGGAAAGGGGAAAATGGTCTTTACGAGTGGAATCATTTAACCTCCTATAATCAATACACACTCTCCACCCTGTGACTGTTCTTGTAGGTATTAACTCATTATTCTCATTAGGGACAACAGTAATACCTCCCTTCTTTGGTACACATTGAATAGGACTTACCCATGAGCTATCAGAAATAGGATAGATAATACCTGCGTCCAAAAGCTTAATCACCTCAGCTTTGACTACCTCTTGCATTTTTTGATTAAGACGACGTTGAGGTTGAACCACGACCTTGAATGTGTCCTCTAAAAGAATTTTATGCATGCAGACCGATGGGCTAATTCCTTTGATATCTGATATCTTCCATCCAAACGCTTTCTTGTGCTCCTGAAGAACTTTCAGAAGCTTTTCCTCATTATCACCTGTCAAAGACGAAGAATTAATGATTGGTAAAGATCTTTCAGCATCTAAGAAAATATACTTGAGATGTGATGGAAGAGGTTTGAGCTCAAGATTAGGTGACTCTTCAATTGATGGCTTTTGAGGTTTAATATCTCTTTTTCCCAACTCTCCAAGATTCTCAGTGGCTCGCTTCATGTATGGACTGGTGTTGTTCATAGCTATACTCTCGATGTCTTCCTTGCAATGTTGCTCATCAGCTTCCACTAGGCATGCTTCCATGTTATCCTTGAATGTATCTTTCAACAAATCATCTGTCGGAATATCAATAATATCTATACTGAAACACATGTGTTCGTCGTGTGGATGTTTAAGTGCTTTGAAAACATTAAAGTAACTTGATCCTCCCCTACTCGGAGGACCAACTTCCCTTGCTGCACATCGATTATTGCTTTTCCCATTGCTAAGAATGGTCGACCCAAAATCAGTGGTGTCTCTAAATCTGCTTCCATATCATGTACCAGAAAATCAACGGGAAAGATGAATTTATCCAATTTGACTAAAACATCTTCAATGATACCCCTGGGGTATGTGATGGATCGATCTGCTAATTGTAGTGAAACCTTAGTAGGTTTCGGCTCACCTAGCCCCAATTTCCTGAAAATAGAAAATGGCATCAAGTTTATACTAGCACCCAAATCACATAATGACTTTGTAAAAGATACTGATCCTATAGTGCACGGTATAGTAAAACTCCCTGGGTCTTTTAACTTTGGAGGCATTTTATTTTGCACAATTGCTAAGCACTCCTCCGTCAAACTTACCGTTTCATATTCGCCTAACTTTCGCTTATTCGACAAAATTTCCTTCAAAAACTTAGCATAACTAGGCATCTGAAGTAAAGCATCAGCGAATGGAATATTAATATGTAGTTTCTTAAATACTTCAAGAAACTTACCAAATTCTGCGTCCATCTTAGCCTTTTTCAATGCTGCGGGAAATGGGGGAGGAATTACTAACCTATCAATGTGTGTGATCGGTTTAGTGTTAGAATTCTTACCTTTCTCCGTCGCCTTTTTCTTAGTCATATCCTTGCCTTCAGATGTCTCTCCATGACTCTCTTCTGCTTCAGCTTGCGGTCTTAGCTCTTTTCCACTCCTTAACTCAATGGCCTTTGCTTGCTCGTTTTGATTCTTTACTGTCCCAATTGATATCGTGCCCTGCGTTTGTCCTGAAATTAATGATGCGAGCTGACCCACTTGCACTTCCAAGTTCTTTATTGATGCATCTTGAGTTGTCATCCTGGTTTCAGTTGATGCTATTGTGGGGTCTTCCCACCTTAACAGCGATTAATAGACATAAGAAGGACTAATCACGCATTAAATAACATCTTAAGGTTCCGGTTGTTACGTGAGCTAATAGGATTACAGGCCAAAATAAAAACTTCGTAAACTTAATACATACATTCCTATACAAGAATGCTAACGTTTAGATTTATACTACTCCTAGAGTAGATACTAAACATAAATAGAATCCTATGCATCTTGTATCCTTGTAGCTCACATCTTCAACCCGACCCTTAGCCCCTTTAGTCCAAAAGTGTACCTACAGGGACAACACATCATGAGCATATACAATCGTACTTAACATCATAAAAACATCACAATGAATGCATGAAATCCTGGTTAAGTAAATATGCTGGTTATTCATTAACTTCTTTTTGTTGTCCCTGATTCATATTCATGCATATGGGCATCTTACCCTGTGGCATCTACCACATCATAAACATCGTATGGCCTCTTACCATATGGGCATCTTACCCCGTGGCATCTTACCACATAATAACATCGTATGGCCTCTTACCATATGGGCATCTTACCCCGTGGCATCTTACCACATCATAATCATCGTATCACATCATTACATAAACATAGTATAAACGTCATCATATAAACATCGTATAAACATCATCATATAAACATCGTATAAACATCATCATATAAACATCGTATAAACATCATCATTTCATCGTGAATATTCATGCGATAAATGCATAGTCATAGTGTAGAGATGTGTTTTACCGTCCGATGCCCGTACGTCTCTTACGTACCTTTTCAAAAGGAGGAGGAGTCAACAGACTTTATCTCCTTGATTGTGCTGGTACCTGGGATGGTTCTACAAGACCACATAATACCATATTAGATGCCTCAATATCATCTCATACCATAAACTTAACAAAATAAATCATCATTTTATTTTCAACATTCTGCCTCTCTCGATCGATCGGCCCCAAGGTCTCGATCGATCGAGAAACTGTGCACAAATAGTGCCCAAACATTCTGCCTCGATCGATCGATCGAAACATTTTACCGATCGATCGAGGAGCTTCACCGATCGATCGAAAAATCCCTCGATTGATCGACGCCTGAATTTCAAACCATGCTTAAAAGCTTTCTGCCTCGCTCGATCGATCGGGACCAAAATCTCGATCGATCGAGAGCTCTGAAAAATCGGGACTTCCCCATATTTTTGAGCACCTCATTTCATACCATCATTTCTACTTCATAAGGCATAAAACATGCTTGAACAAAAATGTTACAAGCTTCATAAAACTACCATGCATGTATTCAAATTAAAGGTTTAGCAAAACCTAAGCTAACATGCATCATAACATCATCATAATCTTCATCCTCAACCAACCTATACAGAAAACAGAGTATGTTCTTCTTTGCCCAGATTTTCGAGCACATAGTTTCATAACTAGAAATCTATCACATAAAAAATTTAACATGCTCGAACAACCATGCTAGTAGTTACATAATACTACCATCTAAGCACCCATACCAAGGTTTCACCCAAACCTATACTTAGCATGCATAAAATCATCCCACCCAAACTCAAACTCAACCAAAAACCCAGAAAACAGGGTACAAAGTCTTACCCTCCTTTTTCTCTTCTTTTGGTATGAATTATTGCACACCTTTTACCAAGGTTTTTCCTCCTCTCTCAGCAGCACTTCAGGACGTTTTTGAGAGGGAAAAATGAGGGAAGGAGAAAGATTGGAGGTGGAGTGGTGGGGAAGAGAAGGAGGTATGGGTTGAGGGGAAAGGGGTTGGCAAGTGGGGGTGGCTGATTGATTGGGGGGGGGGGGGGGGGTGGGGTGGTGAGGTTGGGGTGCCATGTGGTGTTTAATTGTGCCCCGTTATTTAGTACGATGTATTAAAATATCCTCACTCGATATTTTTCATCTTTATTTAATTAATACATCCTTTAAAACACTCAACATGCCTCCCACATCATATCATCATAACATAGTACCACACCCCTATCATAAAACATGAACATACTCATAAACCCCAATATAAAAGCACCACACCCTTAAAGCATATCATAACATGTATGTTAATACATAGACATATAAATATCCTTTCATGTAAACATCATTAATGCCCAAATTGCATATAATAAATTTCGGGGCATCACAATACTCCCCTACTTATAAGATTTCATCCTCGAAATCGCATGCACTTACCCACAAAGAAACTAAACATAAATAACATACCAGAAATAGTTCCTGGTAATGCTGCACCATATGCCGTTCCGTCTCCCACGTAGCCTCCTCGACACCCCGACGATCCCACTGATCTTTGACCATCGGTATAATCTTGCTTCGTAGTCTGCGATCCTCTCGATCCAGAATTCTTGATTGGTCGTTCTACGTAGGATACATCTGAACCCAACTGCACTTCAGTAGGCTGTAAGACATGAGACGGGTTGGGCTCATACTTCCGTAACATAGAGACATGAAAAATAACATCATGCATGCCAGACAGGGATGGCGGTAGAGCCAAACGGCAGGCCAAAGTACCGATACGCTGTAAATTTCATACGGCCCAACATACCTCGGAGGTCACCTCCCCCGCATACCAAACCGGACTACACCCGTAAAGGATGAGGTTTTCAAGAAGACCTTGTCTCCTAATTGGACTCCCAGCGGTCGTCGCCGCTTATTGGCATAGGCTGCTTGCCTATCCTGGGCCGCTTTCATCTTCTGGCGTATCAACTTTATCTTACCTTCCATATCCTTGATCATATCCGGTCCTCCGACCGCTTTGCTAGTCAAGTCCTCCCAATACAGCGGTGGTCTACATCGTCGTCCATACAGAGCTTCAAATGGAGCCATTTGAATGCTCGCCTGATAACTGTTATTATAGGAGAACTCCACCAGCGGCACTGAATCCTGCCGCGGAGTATCAAACTCCAAAATACCTGCCCTCAACATGTCCTCGAGCGTCTGAATGGTACGCTCTGTTTGTCGTTCTGTCTGAGGGTGATAGGTCGTACTCAGTCTCACCTCTGTGCCCAAAGATGTCTGGAGACCCTCCCAGAAATGTGAAGTGAACCTCAGGGTCTCTGTCAGACACTATCGAGACTGAAATACCATGCAACCTCACCACATCCCGTATATACATTTGGGCCATCTTCAAGTATGTACAAGACATGCTGTAAGGGATGAAGTGAGCCACCTTCGTCAGCCTGTCCACGATCACCCAGATCGCATCAAATCCTGAGGCCGTCCTTGGTAAGTGGGTCACGAATTCCATAGATATATGCTCCCACTTCCATTCAGGTGCCTCTAAGCTCTTCAGCTCGCCACCAGGCCTCTGTCTCTCTGCCTTTACCTGTTGGCAGATCAAATATCTTTTAGCAATAGCGATCACCTCACGCTTCATGCGTCTCCACCAGAATTGACCGCATAGGTCCTTTTACATCTTCCTTCCCCCTGGGTGGATACTGAACCGACTACTGGGAGCTCGCTCCAATATTCCTTTACGCAACTCCGGAGTATCTGGGACTACCCAACGGTTGCCCAGTCTCAAGGAATCATCCTCAGCCATTCTAAACTTGGATGGTTGACCTCTAAGTACCAATGACGTCCATCTCTGAACCTCATCATCCGACCTCTGGGCCTTCCTGATTGCCTCAAATATATCTGGCTCTGCCAAAAAGGTCGACACTCGAACAGGCGACGTGTCTAAGTCAAAATCATAACCCAGATGGCAATAAGGAATCACCATAGCTGATAGACTCATGGCATCCTCAGCAGTACTCTTCACCTTATGACTTAAGGCGTCTGCTATCAAGTTTGCTTTACCTGGATGGTACTCAATTTCACAATCATAATCCTTAAGTATATCCATCCATCTTCTTTGATGTATATTCCATTCAGTCTAAGTGAATAGAAACTTCAGGCTCTTATGGTCCGTATAGATGGTAAACGACGTACCCTACTAGTAATGCCCCCAAATCTTCAAGGCAAACACAATGGCTGCCAGCTCCAAATCATGGACTGGATACCTAGCCCCATGCCGCTTCAACTGCCTTGATGTATAAGCCATCACATGCTTATCTTGCATCAACACACAACCCAAACCCTGTAGTGACGCATCCGTGTACAAGGCAAACCTCTTATTCTCAGAAGGAATCACCAATAATGGTGACGTAGACAAACGACGCTTCAGTTCTTGGAAGCTTTCCTCACAAGCTTCAGACCAATAGAACGACACTCCTATCTGAGTCAGCTGTGTCAGGGGTCTGGCAATCTTTGAGAAACCCTCGACGAGACGTCGGTAATATCCTGAAAGCTGTCTTCTAGACATCATCTTCTCTTACTTGAATCTGAGGGTACCTCGACCTCAGATCGATCTTACTGTAGAGCCTCGTACCCTGCAGCTGGTCAAACAAATCATAATTCCTTGGAAGCAGGATACTTGTCCTTTACTGTGGCTTCGTTCAGTTGTCTGCAATCGATGCATAGACGCATCGGACCATCCTTCTTTTTGACAAATAAAACTGGTGCACCCCAGGGCGATATGCTAGAGCGTAATTAGCCCTTGTCAAGGAGCTCTTGCAACTGAATCTTTAACTTCCTTAGCTCCGCTGGTGCCATCCTATATGGGGCACGAGAAAAGGCAGACGTCCCTGGTAGTAACTCAATCCCAAACTCGACCTCTCTCGTTGGTGGGAAATCCGGGAATCTCCTCCGGAAAGAAATCAGTAAATTCCACCTCTCGGGCACCTCTTTGACCCTTAAGTTTTCTTTCTTTTTCATGACATCAATAGCATAAATGAAGTATCCCGTATGGGCTCGTTCCAATAACTGTGCCATCTTGACAGCAGATATCAAAGGGATCTTTGAACGGGAATCATCCCCCATAAAATGTCCACTGGATTCCAAATCAGATCTGAACCGGACAGTCCTCTGTCTGCAGTCCACAACTGCCTGATACTTGTTCAGCACATCGATGCCCACAATGCAATCGAAGTCCGACATTCCCAGAACAATCAAGTCGGATCTTGGCTCATTGCCCTCAAAATAATTGAGGCCTTCATAGACAATCTGATCACAAATCAACTTCTTCCAGCGGTATTGAGACCGCTATTACCTCCTCCGGATCCGCTGTAATCTGCTCCCTGGTCAGTGCATAAACTGACCCTGAGGTGGCCCCATAGGCTAACCTCCATACTGCCTTGATCCGTGCTATACTGCTCTGTCTGCAAGCTTTCCCGCAGAGTTCCGTTGTCCCTCCCTATTGGGACATTCTCGAGCAAGGTGGCCCTTATTGCCACATACACAACAAATCAAACAATCTTTCGTCGAATGTGATTGCCCACAAATAGAGCATTGGACCCTTCCAAATCTGCCTCCCTGAGGCTGTCCTCTTCATGTAGGGGCGTCATTCCTACGACTTCCTTTCCAACGATTCTCGGGCCTCTTACCACTGAATCTCGACGCTGATGTGTTCCCCTTGGCTTGAACTGATCACTCCTGGCTTCAAATTGTCAGAAGTAGATTTCTGAGGGGGTACTGGAGGTGGCACGGCATCAGGATATGCGCCAACTCCTTGTTCGGATAGCTTAGCCCGTGAAAGGGCGTCATCAAAGCAAGCAGGGCCATAAGTGACGACCCAGTCATATAGTTCCGGCCTCAATCCTTTCATGAAGTTCCTCATCTTTGCTTAAGGTTAGTAAACTTATCCTCTTTAGCCCGTTGTGCAGCAGCTGAAAAGTAGCGGGTCAGAAACCAAGTTCTGAACAGCTTCCAATTAGTTTTCTGTCCCTGAGCCTCTTGCTCTACTACTGTGGTCTTCCACCACATCAATGCCTTCTTGGCCAGTTGAACTTCCGCTAACCTTATTCATGCTGACTTCACACATGGAACTGCCACAAACATCTGTTCCATCCTCTCTAATCACTCCTCGGCTAGTTCCCCTGTCTCAGCTCCTTCAACATCGGGGGGTCGGTATGCCAGAAACTGAGCCAACTTAGTTCCCCAGGTAGTAACTGTTGCTGGCGGTGGTAAGGGGTTCGTACGCCCAGCACTTGCATTAACACTAATCACACAACTTACTTCAACATTTGCTGCCATGCTGCAACACAAGGGTTAACAACAATACCCAAAAGCAGTTCATAAGGTACATTGTTAGATAATTAAACATGTTAGTATAACATCTTCTACTTCATATGCAACATACATATAAAACATGTTCAAAAGTAAGCACCTAGCTAACTTATTGCTAAGGCTACCCTTCACTCATTCCCGGGTTATCTAACCACTGCTCTGATACCACTAATGTGGGGTCTTCCCACCTTAACAGTGATTAATAGACATAAGAAGGACTAATCATGCATTAAATAACATCTTAAGGTTCCGGTTGTTACGTGAGCTAATAGGATTACAGGCCAAAATAAAAACTTCGTAAACTTAATACATACATTCCTATACAAGAATGCTAACGTTTTAGATTTATACTACTCCTAGAGTAGATACTAAACATAAATAGAACCCTATGCATCTTGTATCCTTGTAGCTCACATCTTCAACCCGACCCATAGCCCCTTTAGTCCAAAAGTGTACCTACAGGGACAACACATCATGAGCATATACAATCGTACTTAACATCATAAAAACATCACAATGAATGCATGAAATCCTGGTTTAAATAAATATGCTGGTTATTCATTAACTTCTTTTTGTTGTCCCTGATTCATATTCATGCATATGGGCATCTTACCCTGTGGCATCTTACCACATCATAAACATCGTATGGCCTCTTACCATATGGGCATCTTACCCCGTGGCATCTTACCACATAATAACATCGTATGACCTCTTATCATATGGGCATCTTACCCCGTGGCATCTTACCACATAATAAATATCGTATGGCCTTTTACCATATGGGCATCTTACCCCGTGGCATCTTACCACATCATAATCATCGTATCACATCATTACATAAACATCGTATAAACGTCATCATATAAACATCGTATAAACATCATCATATAAACATCGTATAAACATCATCATATAAACATCGTATAAACATCATCATTTCATCGTGAATATTCATGCGATAAATGCATAGTCATAGTGTAGAGATGTGTTTTACCGTCCGATGCCCGTACGTCTCTTACGTACCTTTTCAAAAGGAGGAGGAGTCAACAGACTTTATCTCCTTGATTGTGCTGGTACCTGGGATGGTTCTACAAGACCACATAATACCATATTAGATGCCTCAACATCATCTCATACCATAAACTTAACAAAATAAATCATCATTTTATTTTCAACATTCTGCCTCTCTCGATCTATCGGCCCCAAGGTCTCGATCGATCGAGAAACTGTGCACAAATAGTGCCCAAACATTCTGCCTCGATCGATCGATCGAAACATTTTACCGATCGATCGAGGAGCTTCACCGATCGATCGGAAAATCCCTCGATCGATCGACGCTTGAATTTCAAACCATGCTTAAAAGCTTTCTGCCTCGCTCGATCGATCGGGACCAAAATCTCGATCGATCGAGAGCTCTGAAAAATCGGGACTTCCCCAGATTTTTGAGCACCTCATTTCTTACCATCATTTCTACTTCATAAGGCATAAAAACATGCTTGAACAAAAATATTACAAGCTTCATAAAACTACCATGCATGTATTCAAATTAAAGGTTTAGCAAAACCTAAGCTAACATGCATCATAACATCATCATAATCTTCATCCTCAACCAACCTATACAGAAAACAGAGTATGTTCTTCTTTGCCCAGATTTTCGAGCACATAGTTTCATAACTAGAAATCTATCACATAAAACATTTAACATGCTCGAACAACCATGCTAATAGTTACATAATACTACCATGTAAGCACCCATAACAAGGTTTCACCCAAACCTATACTTAGCATGCATAAAATCATCCCACCCAAACTCAAACTCAACCAAAAACCCAGAAAACAGGGTACAAGTCTTACCCTCCTTTTTCTCTTCTTTTGGTATGAATTATTGCACACCTTTTACCAAGGTTTTTCCTCCTCTCTCAGCAGCACTTCAGGACGTTTTTGAGAGGGAAAAATGAGGGAAGGAGAAAGATTGGAGGTGGATTGGTGGGGAAGAGAAGGAGGTATGGGTTGAGGGGAAAGGGGTTGGCAAGTGGGGGTGGCTGATTGATTGGGGGGGGGGGGGGGGGGTGGTGAGGTTGGGGTGCATGTGGTGTTTAATTATGCCCCGTTCGTTTGTACGATGTATTATAATATCCTCACTCAATATTTTTCATCTTTATTTAATTAATACATCCTTTAAAACACTCAACATGCCTCCCACATCATATCATCATAACATAGTACCACACCCCTATCATAAAACATGAACATACTCATAAACCCCAATATAAATGCACCACACCCTTAAAGCATATCATAACATGTATTTTAATACATAGACATATAAACATCCTTTCATGTAAACATCATTAATGCCCAAATTGCATATAATAAATTTCGGGGCATCACAGCTATGAACTTGGTTATTAACTCTTCCATACTCGGTTTATTCGATCCTCCCGGTTGTAGTTGTGGATTGAACACATTCTCTTTGTTGGACTACCTAAAATTGTTATGATTCCTCCACCCAGGGTTTTATGAGTTCGAGTACGGATTGTTGGGTGACCTGTTACCTACAAAATTCACCACTTCATTAGTTTGCAAGAATGGGTTACCTGCCTGGCACTCGATGCTCGGATGACCGCCTCCACACAAGTCACAGAAGATAGCTTGAGCTGGCATCGCTGCTGCTCCCATGCTGTCTATCTTCCGGTTCATAGCTTCCAACTGAGCCGAAAGAGCAGTAATCTCATCCACTTGATGGACTCCTATTGGTTTCAATGGCGTGTTCCTCTCTGACTGCCACTGATAGCTGTTGCACGCCTTTTCCTCCAATAAATTGTATGCCTCTTCTGGTGTCTTCCGCATTATTGATCCCCCAGATGCTGCATCAATCATTGAACGGTTAGCAGAAAACAAACCATTATAGAAAGTTTGTACCTGCAGCCATATGGGTAGACCATGGTGTGGGCATCTCCTCAACAATTTTTAAAACGATCCCACGCTTCATATAACGTCTCAGGATCGAACTGTCCAAATGTCGTGATATCGTTCCGCATCTTTGCTGTCTTGGAAGGGGGAATGTACTTTGATAAAAATGCTTTTGTCATCCCTTCCCATGTTGTTATTGAACCTGCAGGTAGTGAATTCAACCATGATTTAGCCTTGTCTCATAATGAAAAAGGAAAGAGCCTTAACCTGATGGCGTCGTCGGAGACGCCATTATGTTTGAACGTGTCACAGATCTCCAAAAAGTTGGAGATGTGATTGTTCGGATCGTTCGTGGCAGCTCCCCCAAACATTACAGAATGCTGTATCATTTGGATAATCGCCGGCTTGATCTCAAAGTTGTTTGCTTGAATCGTCGGCCTTGTAATACTGGATAAAGATCCATGAAATGCCGGCTGTGCAAAGTCCATCATTGATCTTGGGTTCTGTGCTTCATTATTGTCAGCCATCGCTCGAGCTTCTCTTAATCTTCGTAGTAAAGTCCTCTCTATTTCCGGGTCAATTGGCTCGAGAATGGGCTCCTCTCTTCTGAGCATGCACTAGACAATTGCTTCCTGTACTGAAACAGACAAAAGGAGACAACAAAAATATACAAAATTATTAACAAAGATCAACAATAGAAAAAGAAAAAGAAAAAGAAAAACGCAATAATAAAAATTGGCTAAATTACAATTAACTAATCTCGTATGATATTATACAGATTAGTCCCCGGCAACGGAGCCAAAAACTTGACCACTTTATTTTTAAACAGAAAATATTTCAAAATGTAGTGTGAAGCAATTCTACCACAAGTGCACGGTTGTCAAGTTTTAGTATAGTGAAATTTAAGTAAGGGTTGTCGAATCCACATAGACTAATGTATAAGTACCAAATAAGACTAGCAAAATTATATTTAGCCTACGATTAAGGAAGGTGATTAACTAATGCAAACTTAAACTAAGGAACGGAAATTTAACAAGAAACAATAAAATGAATGGTTCCGGATATGCAAAGGTAATTCGCTCGAGAAATTTATCAAGCTCTTCATTCAACTGTGTTATCTTTAATGATTCATCTGAATAAGCAAATTATCAACCAATTGATTCTACAGGTGAAAGGTTTTCACTGTTATTCAATACACTCTCTCGAGCTGTAAAGAAACTAATATCAAACTAGAACAAGTCACTCTCGTTGTGAGACCCCGTTATCACATCAAGATATTAAGGTGCAATTTAGAGAACTAAACATACATGCGATTATATCAGAGTAATGTGCCGTGTTGATTAACCTGAGCTTTAGAGATTACAGTACCAAAATGTTCCAAAAGGAAAGACGTACATCCTACAAAGGTACTACATCATAGTCTTACTCTACTCAGTAGAAGCTATACAAAAACTCTAACATGCTAATCCTGTAGCACTCCTTACAGCTCAGCATATCAACCCCGGCCCTGGTTCTCGTCAACAAAAGCACCTACAAAGACAACCCCCAACACATGAGCATAACACAATTCATATTTAACATAATATGAAAGTAAGGCATAAATGCAAATCTTAAACACAAGTCCTTCCTGTATTTCCAGCATTTATATCGCCCATTGGTTGTCCCTGTACCATAATTCATAATAGAAACACATTATATGAATGTATGGATATGCAATGTCATGACATTCCTTTTCCCTTAAATCCTTATTTCATCCTGAGCCCTTATCATTAGTACATTTTAATGCTTCTTGCTACTCCATGTAAGCGGAATTCTTCATCGCTTCCAATGGACTTTAGCGTTGCTACTCCATGTAAGCGGAATTCTTCATCGCTTCCAATGGACTTTAGCGTTGCTACTCCATGTAAGCGGAATTCTTCATCGCTTCCAATGGACTTTAGCGTAAGCCATTAAAATCCTTACTAAGATAACTTTGACTCGTGAAATACACCTCTTATATTTCACAACATACATATGCAAAAACAATGCATAAAAACATGTATCATAATCTTAATGCACCACATTGCATTCATCATGTGTCATAAAGACAAACATAAAGTACATGTTACCGTTGGGATGCCCGTACGTCGCTTACGTACCTTTCAAAAGATAGAGGAGTCAATCGACTTTATCTCCTCGGTTGTGCTGGCACCTGGGATGGTTCTACATAGCCACACAACACAATATTAGGCACCTCATAATAATCCGGAAGCAAAACCAAATAAAAAACCAAACAAATCCTTTAATATCATCTCGCGATCGATCGCCCATGAGCCCCGATCGATCGCGAGATGCTACTGCCTCGCATACCAGAAAAATTCAATCCGCGATCGATCGCCACTATATTGGCGATCGATCGCCAAAACTTACTGGAACGTCGCGATCGATCCTGCCTCCTTGGCGATCGATCGCCAACCTTGTTCCTTCGGCGATTTTCCAGAATTGCTTAACACCGATAATCATACCCTTAAATCTAACATGTAGGACAATATACATACCAAGACCATCATGCTAGCATTTGAACTACACTACCCTGAGTGTATTCAAACCAAATATACACCCTTAGCATAAACCTACATGCATAAACATCGATCATTAAAACAAGTACTGGATCAACTTTTTCTGGAAACAGGGCACATTTTCATTTCCAGAATTCTTGAGCACCTCTTTTCATGCTATTAAAACTAACACATATAACATAAACCTTGCTCAACTAAACATGCCATGGGTTTCACAAAACTACCAAGCATGTTTTTACATCAAAGTTTCTCCAATATATAAGCTTATCATGCATGATAACACCTCCTCAAAAACACTCCCAACCCACGTTTTCCAGAAAAACAGAGTAAATCTCTACCCAGATTTTTGAGCACTACTTTTCACAAGCTTAAATCTTCCACATAAAACATACATCATGCTTAAGGAAAATTACAGAGAGACTCATAAAAACACCATGTAAGCATTTAAATCACAGGTTTCAAGAAACATATGCTAACATGCCGTTTTTCACCATGCTCAAAAGTAGAACCAAACCAGTTTTTCCAGAAAGAAACAGGGTAGTTCCTCACCCTACTTTGCCCCGATTTTTGAAGGATTTCCAGGCGATGGAAATGGAAGGGCTCCTCCTAAAATTGCTTAGCAGCTGCTGGATGGTATTTTGGAAGAGGAGGTTCGAAATTTGGAGTGCTGGAAAGGTGTTAAATTATTGAGCCAAGTGGAAGCATGGCCAGCTCATGCTGAGTCAAAGTATGGGTTGGGGGGGGTGGTTAAGTGTTGGGTGGTTTGATGTGTTATGTTTTGGTCCCGATTTGGCACGATGTACTTAAAATATCCCCACATGATATTTATAGTATTTTCTCAACAAAATACTTCAATTACCCTTTTTGCATGCTTTACCAAAACAACAATACACACCCCAAAAACCCAATACATGTTACATGCACCCTGAAGTAATTCTCCCCAATATAATTCATCCAATCCCATGAATTAACACATTAACATCACAATATAACTTGAATGATTAAAATCACATAATCATTTCGGGGATATCACAATACTCCCCTACTTATAGGATTTCGTCCCGAAATCAAACATGCTACTATCCAGAAATAAAACAGTAAATAAACGCATACCAGAAAACAGTTCTGGATAGTACTGCACCATGTGTCGCTCTGTCTCCCACGTGGCCTCCTCGACACCCCTACGATCCCACTGTACCTTGATCATAGGAATAACCTTGTTCCGAAGTCTGCGGTCTGCTCTATCCAAAATCCTGATAGGCCGCTCCACATAAGAAACATCGGACTCAATCTGAACCTCTGAAGGCTGCAACACATGTGAGGGATCTGGCTCATACTTCCTCAGCATAGACACATGAAAAACGTCGTGTATGCCAGACAGAGAGGGCGGTAAAGCCAACCGGTACGCCAGAGTACCAATACGCTGTAAGATCTCATACGGCCCTACATACCTCGGGGATAACTTCCCTCGCATCCCAAACCGTACTACGCCTCTGAAGGGTGAGATCTTTAAAAACACTCTGTCGCCTAACTGAAACTCCAACGGTCTACGCCGCTGATTGGCATATGCTGCCTGTCTATCCTGAGCTGCCTTCATCTTTGTTCTGATAACCTTAACTTTCTCTTCCATTTCCTGAATCAACTCAGGTCCTCCAACCGACTTACGGTCCATGTCATCCCAACACAAGGGTGACCTACAACGCCTACCATAGAGGGCCTCGAAAGGAGCCATCTGAATACTTGCCTGGTAGCTGTTGTTGTAAGAAAATTCCACCAAGGCTATCGAGTCCTGCCACGAAGTGTCGAACTCCAGCACACAAGCCCTCAACATATCTTCGAGCGTCTGTATCGTACGCTCGGTCTGTCCGTCCGTCTGGGGATGATAGGCTGTGCTCAACCTCAACTCTGTACCTAGAGCTGTCTGCAGACCCTCCCAAAAGTGAGATGTAAACCGCGGATCTCGATCTGACACAATCGAAACAGGGATCCCGTGCAGTCTCACCACATCTTTGACATATAACTGCGCCATTCTTAAATGCGTGAAGGTCATACAGTAGGGAATGAAATGAGCACTCTTAGTCAACCTGTCCACGACTACCCAGATGGCATCAAAACCCGAAACAGTCCTCGGCAAGTGGGTCACGAAATCCATAGATACGTGCTGCCACTTCCACTCGGGTACTTCTAAACTTCTTAGTTCACCTCCAGGCCTTTGTCTCTCAGCTTTTACTTGCTGACAAATCAAACAACGCTTGACAAAAGAGGTGACATCCTGTTTCATACGCCTCCACCAGAACTGGCTGCGTAGATCCTTATACATCTTTTTCCCACCTGGATGGATACTCATCCTGCTGCAATGAGCTCGCTGTAATATACCTTGGCGTAACTCGGGTGTATCTGGAACCACCCATCTGTCGCCGAGCCTCAGAGAACCGTCATCAGCCACTCTGAATCTCGATGGCTGTCCTGAATGAACCACTAACATCCATCTCTGAACCTCTACATCGGTCCCCTGAGCCTTCCTGATGTGATCAAATATAACAGGCTCAGCTAGCAAGGTCAAAACCTGTACTGGTGAAGAAGATACATCATAATCGAATCCCAATTGGCAGTAGGAGCCAAACATAGCTGACAGAGACATAGCATCCTCTGCTGTGCTCCTCACCTTCCGACTCAAAGCGTCGGCTGTCAAATTTGCTTTTCCCGGGTGATATTCGATTTCACAATCGTAGTCCTTCAGCAGGTCCATCCATCTCCTCTGCCTCATGTTCAGCTCAGCCTGTGTAAACAAGAATTTCAGGCTCTTGTGATCAGTGAAGATGGTAAATGAGGTACCGTATAAGTAGTGTCGCCATATCTTCAAGGCGAACACTATAGCTGCCAACTCCAGATCATGGACTGGATACCTCGTCTCATGTGGCTTCAACTGTCTCGAAGCGTAAGCCACTACATGTTTGTCCTGCATCAGCACGCACCCTAATCCCTGTAGAGATGCATCGGTATAAAGAACAAATCCTTTGTTCTCCTTGGGTATCACTAGAACTGGCGCAGTAGTCAGTCTGTGCTTTAATTCCCGGAAACTCTGCTCACAAGCCTCTGACCAACAAAATGGGACTCCCTTCTGAGTCAGCTGGGTAAGTGGCTTGGCGATCTTTGAGAAACCCTCGACGAAACGTCGATAATAGCCAGCCAGACCAAGAAAACTTCGAATCTCACTGACTGAAGTAGGGGTAGACCAATCCATAACTGCCTCTATCTTCCTCGGGTCTACTGATATCCCCTCTCGGGATATGATATGGCCCAAAAATGCAACACTGTTCAGCCAAAACTCACACTTGCTGAGTTTGGCGTATAACTGATGATCTCTGAGGATCTGGAGTACTATCCTCAGATGATCGGCATGATCCTCCTCATTCCTCGAATAGACTAGGATGTCATCAATAAACACGATCACAAACTGATCGAGGTACTCCTGAAATACTCTGTTCATCAGGCTCATAAAGACTGCAGGTGCATTTGTCACACCGAACGGCATCACCAAGAACTCATAGTGCCCATACCGAGTTCTAAAAGCCGTCTTTTGAACATCACCAGCTCTAACCCGTACCTGGTGATAGCCTGACCTCAAATCTATCTTGGAGTACACCTCCGTACCCTGAAGTTGGTCGAACAGATCATCAATCCTCGGAAGCGGATATCTGTTCTTCACTGTAGCCTTGTTCAGTTGCCTGTAGTCAATGCACAGACGCATTGATCCATCCTTCTTTTTCACAAACAAGACTGGCGCACCCCAAGGCGATACACTAGGGCGGATGTATCCCTTGTCGAGGAGCTCCTGTAACTGTACCTTCAGCTCCCTCAGCTCTGCCGGTGCCATCCTGTATGGGGCACGAGAAATGGCTGATGTCCCTGGCAGCAGCTCAATAGCAAACTCCACATCCCTGACTGGCGGAAATCCCGGAATCTCATCTGGAAACACATCACTGAACTCCGCCACAACTGGAATGTCCTCGGCTCTCACTTCCTTCTCCTCTGAAGCATTCATAGCATAAATAAGGTACCCAGTATGACCACGTTCCAATAACCGCGACATCTTAACCGCCGAGATTACTGGTATCCTTGGACGAGAGCCGTCCCCATAAAAAGTCCACTGGAACCCCTGATCAGACAGAAAACGAACCATCCTCTTTTGGCAATCTACCATAGCTCGGTATCTGCTCAACACATCAATGCCGATAATGCAGTCAAAGTCTGCCATCTCTAACTGAATCAAATCGGCCCTCAGATCATTGCCCTCAAAATAAATGAGGCAATCTGATAACTGTCGATCCGCAATCACATGCTTCCCCGTGGGTGTCGAGACCATGAGAGGCGTGGGTAACAGAGACGAGCACAAATGGTGTCCTTCCACAAAGGCAGTAGATACAAAGGAATGGGAAGCACCTGTATCTATCAATATAAGTGCAGGGTACGTAAGTAAATGACACGTACCAGCAATGACCTCCTCTGGGGCTGCCTCGGCCTGCTCCCTGGTCAGTGCATACACCTGTCCCTGCGGCGGTCCTGTCGTCTGACCTCCCAGGGGTCGTGGTGCAAACTGCTGCCTCTGTGGTGCCCTCCCAGCATCAAACCTTGGCCTATTCGGCCCTGAATCCGTCTGAACTGCCCGATTGGGGCAACCCCGAGCTATGTGGCCCATCTTGCCACAGATATAGCAACCTCGACAGTCACGTAACAAATGCCATCCTCCGCAGTTGGTACACCTGGTTACCTCTGTCCTGTTTCCCTGTGGATGCCCCCGGGTGTTCTGTTTCTGTCCATGAGACTTCTTCCCACTAAACCTGGAAGATGATGAGGCCCCACGAGCCTTAAACTGATCCCCTCGTGGCTTCAGACTATCAGTAGTAGGCCTCTGTGATGGTACAAAAGGGGGTACAGCATCCTTGTATGCGTCTACGGCAATCTCTGCCAACTCTGCCCGTGTCAGGGCGTCGTCAAACGAGCTGGGGTTGTTAGAGATAACCCTATCGAATAGCTCCGGCCTCAGACCTTTCAGAAAGTTCCTCATCTTGGCATGGCTGCTGACAGCAATATGAGGTACATACCTCAGCAGTGAGGAATACTGCATAGCGTAGTCTGCTACGGACATGCTACCCTGCTTCAAACTGTTGAACTCATCTTCCTTCAATTGTCTGGCAGCCGCAGAGAAATACCGGTTAAGGAACCGGGTCCGGAATACAGTCCAGTCAACTGCCATACCTAGAGCTCTCAGCTCCATCACGGTGGTCTTCCACCACATAGCAGGCTTCTTAGCCAGCTGAAACTCTGCTAACCTCAGCCATGCCGTGAGTGCACAAGGTGCAGTCACAAGTATCTGCTCTATACGTTCCAACCATTCCTCAGCTACTTCACCAGACTCAGTCCCCTCAAACATGGGCGGATGGAAACTCAGAAACTGCTTCAAACTGAGCTCCCCTGGCAGTAATATCTGTACACTGGGCTCCACGCCCACAGCAGGTGGTGGTAAGGGGTTCGGCTGAGCAATACTGGCATGTCTACTATCCATATCTCCTACCTCTTCATTGAGGTCCGCCATGCTGCAACACAATAGTTAACAACAATACCAAAAGCAGTTCATAATATAAGCCGTTAGATAACAAGAGTAAAATATTCAAAGCATGTTAGTATAACACGTATACAACCATATGCATCACATGCATAAGCATGCCTAAATGAATACCTAGCCAACTTGTCTCTAAAGGCTACCCTTCACTCTTCCCTGGTTATCTAACCTGGCTCTGATACCACTAAATGTGAGACCCCGTTATCACATCAAGATATTAAGGTGCAATTTAGAGAACTAAACATACATGCGATTATATCAGAGTAATGTGCCGTGTTGATTAACCTGAGCTTTAGAGATTACAGTACCAAAATGTTCCAAAAGGAAAGACGTACATCCTACAAAGGTACTACATCATAGTCTTACTCTACTCAGTAGAAGCTATACAAAAACTCTAACATGCTAATCCTGTAGCACTCCTTACAGCTCAGCATATCAACCCCGGCCCTGGTTCTCGTCAACAAAAGCACCTACAAAGACAACCCCCAACACATGAGCATAACACAATTCATATTTAACATAATATGAAAGTAAGGCATAAATGCAAATCTTAAACACAAGTCCTTCCTGTATTTCCAGCATTTATATCGCCCATTGGTTGTCCCTGTACCATAATTCATAATAGAAACACATTATATGAATGTATGGATATGCAATGTCATGACATTCCTTTTCCCTTAAATCCTTATTTCATCCTGAGCCCTTATCATTAGTACATTTTAATGCTTCTTGCTACTCCATGTAAGCGGAATTCTTCATCGCTTCCAATGGACTTTAGCGTTGCTACTCCATGTAAGCGGAATTCTTCATCGCTTCCAATGGACTTTAGCGTTGCTACTCCATGTAAGCGGAATTCTTCATCGCTTCCAATGGACTTTAGCGTAAGCCATTAAAATCCTTACTAAGATAACTTTGACTCGTGAAATACACCTCTTATATTTCACAACATACATATGCAAAAACAATGCATAAAAACATGTATCATAATCTTAATGCACCACATTGCATTCATCATGTGTCATAAAGACAAACATAAAGTACATGTTACCGTTGGGATGCCCGTACGTCGCTTACGTACCTTTCAAAAGATAGAGGAGTCAATCGACTTTATCTCCTCGGTTGTGCTGGCACCTGGGATGGTTCTACATAGCCACACAACACAATATTAGGCACCTCATAATAATCCGGAAGCAAAACCAAATAAAAAACCAAACAAATCCTTTAATATCATCTCGCGATCGATCGCCCATGAGCCCCGATCGATCGCGAGATGCTACTGCCTCGCATACCAGAAAAATTCAATCCGCGATCGATCGCCACTATATTGGCGATCGATCGCCAAAACTTACTGGAACGTCGCGATCGATCCTGCCTCCTTGGCGATCGATCGCCAACCTTGTTCCTTCGGCGATTTTCCAGAATTGCTTAACACCGATAATCATACCCTTAAATCTAACATGTAGGACAATATACATACCAAGACCATCATGCTAGCATTTGAACTACACTACCCTGAGTGTATTCAAACCAAATATACACCCTTAGCATAAACCTACATGCATAAACATCGATCATTAAAACAAGTACTGGATCAACTTTTTCTGGAAACAGGGCACATTTTCATTTCCAGAATTCTTGAGCACCTCTTTTCATGCTATTAAAACTAACACATATAACATAAACCTTGCTCAACTAAACATGCCATGGGTTTCACAAAACTACCAAGCATGTTTTTACATCAAAGTTTCTCCAATATATAAGCTTATCATGCATGATAACACCTCCTCAAAAACACTCCCAACCCACGTTTTCCAGAAAAACAGAGTAAATCTCTACCCAGATTTTTGAGCACTACTTTTCACAAGCTTAAATCTTCCACATAAAACATACATCATGCTTAAGGAAAATTACAGAGAGACTCATAAAAACACCATGTAAGCATTTAAATCACAGGTTTCAAGAAACATATGCTAACATGCCGTTTTTCACCATGCTCAAAAGTAGAACCAAACCAGTTTTTCCAGAAAGAAACAGGGTAGTTCCTCACCCTACTTTGCCCCGATTTTTGAAGGATTTCCAGGCGATGGAAATGGAAGGGCTCCTCCTAAAATTGCTTAGCAGCTGCTGGATGGTATTTTGGAAGAGGAGGTTCGAAATTTGGAGTGCTGGAAAGGTGTTAAATTATTGAGCCAAGTGGAAGCATGGCCAGCTCATGCTGAGTCAAAGTATGGGTTGGGGGGGGTGGTTAAGTGTTGGGTGGTTTGATGTGTTATGTTTTGGTCCCGATTTGGCACGATGTACTTAAAATATCCCCACATGATATTTATAGTATTTTCTCAACAAAATACTTCAATTACCCTTTTTGCATGCTTTACCAAAACAACAATACACACCCCAAAAACCCAATACATGTTACATGCACCCTGAAGTAATTCTCCCCAATATAATTCATCCAATCCCATGAATTAACACATTAACATCACAATATAACTTGAATGATTAAAATCACATAATCATTTCGGGGATATCACACTCGTGCACCTATTTACTATTTCGATATTGCATAAATCTTCAAAACCTCGTTACTCTAAATCAATCAATTCAAAGTTCTCACGTATGTGATTTCATCTCTCGATCTCAATCTTAAACATACTTCATGAATTAATAGAGCGTGCTATAACGTTATCTCTCGATCTCGGTTATAACTCTCAGAGTCAATCAAAGTTAGCTAGGCTTTGATCTTAACAAGCAATTAATTCATGAACAATAGGAATCAATACACTCAAACCCAATTGAATCAATAAATCAAACACAATGATACTAAATCTCAATAAAATAAACTAGATTTAATTCAAATCAATTACACAAGACGTTTAATTGTCTCTCGACCTCAAAAACATCAAATGGAACTGAAAATCAAAGAAATCAAAGTTTAGAAATACGATAAAGGGCGGATGAATCCGTGCGTTGCACCGTGATTTCTTCTATAGCTCCTCCTTGCACTCCGGAAAATGGTTGCTTCAAGCTTGGATGATGAAGGGAGAAGATGGCTCTCCTTTGCAGCGACTAGGCGGCGGCTAGGGTTCTCTTCTTGTGGAGAAATTTCGTCTGATCTGAGATATCTAAGAGAATGAATGATTTCCCCCTTTAAACCCCCGAAGATCACGATAAACATGGAAAATAAAATCTTCAGGATTTCGCGTCTCGATCGATCGAAAGGTTTTTTCGATCGATCGGTGCACTGTACGCTTCAGCATTTTCAACTCACTGCCTCGCTCGATCGATCGAGATATTTTTCCGATCGATCGACAATTCTCAAAATTTGTTGCTGAAGTCTCTGCCTCGATCGATCGATCGAGATAAAATCTCGATCGATCGGTGCTTTGAAAATTTCGCTTCTCAACACTCTGCCTTGCTCGATCGATCGAGAATAAATCTCGATCGATCGAAGCCTTGAAAAATTCACTTTCTTCATTTGATCTCTTTTTCGCCTCGATTTCGCCCGTTTTCTTCATTTTAGCTCATTTCTTCCACTTCCGACCTATTTTCCTGAAACAAACAAATAAACACCAAAAATCATAATATCATCCAGGAAAAAGTACGAAAAATGGGAAGAAATTACAGCTAAAAACACTTAAAATCTAAGCCTATCACACCTCCTTGGCTCCCTTTAATGAATGGCCTTCTCATCCCGGCACCATGGTCCGTCTTCGTTGATCTCCATCAATGAAATAAACTATACTATATAACATTTACAAGATATAGAGAATTCCTCGAGTTACATTCGAGGGGGAGCATAGGGGAGGGAATACATTCAGAAAATAGAGAAGGCACTACTCGCAGGCCGTATTAAATTACAAACATTGACAAACTCCTATCTAATAGGGCATAGGGCTATAAATGTGATGTCCTGGGATTCTTAGCGTTAATCCTGGAGGGTTATTAGTCCTTACTGGATTTAATTGTTGTTTTGGTTTTGGTCCCCCGAGTTTGTTAAATCGGGCATTTAGGATCGTTGGATCCAAAGGTCGAGATTGTATTCTCAATTTGGTGAAAAACCAATGATTTAGGTTTTTGGTGAGAGTCGGGATCCGGGATGCATTCGATGCATGTCGGGAATTTTGGTTATTGGTATGATTTTGTCAGGATCGATTACGGGGGTGGGTTGTCATTCCACACCCGAGTTCAACCAACTTGAGCTTCAATAGCTCGTGTTCTTGAATTAATTGCACCGAGAGATTATATCGAGTTCGGTTATAAAACCAAGCGGAAGTCACTCGACATAACCCGCTCTAAAACCGATTACACATTTGAAATGCATTTTAAAGATATGCAAGTAAAGTAAATAAACAAGCATTTGTTTATGGAAGTTCGAAGGTGGTGTAATCCTTCTACGTCTCCCCTTCTTCCACCTCATGGAAGGATTCCACTAGAAGACTTTGATTTATACAATCCCGTGTACAAACCCAATCCAGTTGGGAATTCCCCATCCAACTAGAACTCCTAGCAACTCAACTATGTATGTTCTTTAATGTCTCACATACAAAGACCTCTCATCGGTTGTGATAAATCATCAACCGTTACAATGATATTCACTCATCTATTAAGCTCTCAAATACAATGAATATAGTGAATATATATGGCACAAATGATCTCTAACTAGATCTGATATAGCAAGGTAAGAGGTGCAAAAGGTTTGAGGAGTGCTCTTCATTTAGCATCTTTTGTCTTTTAAGTTCCTCAATTGAATCCCAAGTGGGTTTGCTTTGGAAGGCTTGGATTGATCTTCAATCAGCTGTTATTGAGCTTCCAAATCATGTATATATAGCCCCAAGTAATGATATATACGTTAGACACAAGAATATGCCCGTTGGAAAAGGTTCTGCACTATTCCCGAGCTTGCAACGGTCATATTCTGGTTTCTGGGCTATTTGTATTTCGGACCGGATTGGCCGGATCAGCTTGAGCAGATCAGTCTGGCCGGATCAGCATGGTAGATCAGTCTGGCAGATCAGCACGGGCAGATCAGTCTGGTCCAGATCAGCAAGGGCAGATCAGTCTGGTCCGGATCAGCCTGGTCCGGATCAGTCTGGACAATCAGCTTGATACAAAAACAGATTAATAAACTTGCTCTTTGATCTGTTGCTTGTAACTCTTCATTATTTGATTTCTGGGCAAAGTGATCCACATGAAAGTTGTAGACCTTTCTCTTAGATTTCCAGGGAATCAAGAATCGCTCGATTTCGAGTTAGTATGAGAGAGTTATGCTTGAAATACGAGGCAATGCTCCTGCTGTCTGTTTGCTGGATGCAGCAGCACATGGCGTGACTTTCAGAAGCTTTTTGGCCATCTTAACGTCCGATTCAGTCTTTCACTTCCAAGATGACTTGTAGATCTTTGTCTTAGCTTTCCAACCCATACTGAATCGTTCCGTTCCGATAAGCGAGCTAAGAGTTATGCCCACCAGACTGACATGGACTTTGCTGTAAAATCTCGATCTTACAGGCGTCACATGGCGTGACTTGCAGAAGCTTTTTGGCCATCCTAACGTCCGATTCAGTCTTTTACTTCCAAAGATGACTTGTAGATCTTTACCTTAGCTTTCCAACCCATACTGAATCGTTCCGTTCCGATAAGCGAGCTGAGCGTTATGGCCACCAGACTGACAGTTGCTTGCTGAAACAGCTTGCTGTTTCTTCGCGGTTCAGCTCGATCTTGCAGGCGTATTTTCTCCTTGATAACATTTGAACAAGCTGATCTGTTGTGAAATATGACTTTTAGTATTTTAAGTTGGCTGTTCAATCTCTTTGGAAGCATGCCATTTCGATATCCGAGCTATTAGATATGATCAAAACAATCTGCTCTGTCAGGATTTCAGTCTTGGTCCAGCTTGATATTTTCAAGCTACTTCTTTATAATTCATCAAGCTTCTAAGTTATGATCTATGAACTGCACACTTGATGAAATATGTTAGCAACACAATAACAAGTTTTGTTAACATCAAAACAAAGATTATTCGGGTTTCCAAAACCCAACAATCTCCCCCTTTTTGATGATCACAAAACTTGAATAAAAATATGAACATTAAAGCACAATGTTGCATAACAAGAAGAAAATCATATTTTTAAACAACATATTTCTCCCCCTTTTTGTGTGAATCAAAAAGGAAGACAAATAAAATTTACTCCCCCTCAAGGATTGAGATTAAACTCTCCCCCTTAATTTTAAAAGGTTTGAAAATTTGAGCAAGAGAGGGGCAAATGGGGTAGGCTAAATCAAATTAAAAAAAATGCAATGCACATTAAATTTTTGAACAAAAATAACCTCTTTTGATGATGCATGTAGCATACTTGGCAACAAATTTGAATTTCTTGACAAAACTCAACAATGTCCATTTCATCTTTCAGCGGTGGCAGCACACTTAGTTCAACTTTACAGAATAAACTGTATCTTCTCGTGAAGAATTAGGCTGCAAGACCTATACCGTTACGATCCTCTATGAGTCTAGTTTGCAACGCAAAAACCGGTTCGTCATTTGGACATCCGAGCAGGAAGTTATGCCAATTTTCCCAAAGTCGCTGCAAGCTGCCAGAAAAACTAAAATGCTTCGAAAATTGTTAGATAAAATCTGAAAATAAAAATTTTAAACTAAAAAAAACGAGTTAAGAACAGATTGAACGAAAATTTGAACATTTAAAATAGATTTTAAAATTATTTTCGTGCAAAATGAATGCAATGAAATTGATTTTTATGCTAAAAATTTTCATACACCATATTTTAAAAAAATGCTATGAAAATATTTCATGCTCATGAAATTTTTTGAAAATGATTTAAAAAGATATCCGCAAAAAAAAATCGGTTAAAATGCTTTCCAAGAACAACTCGCTCTGATACCACTTGTCAGGATCGATTACGGGGGTGGGTTGTCATTCCACACCCGAGTTCAACCAACTTGAGCTTCAATAGCTCGTGTTCTTGAATTAATTGCACCGAGAGATTATATCGAGTTCGGTTATAAAACCGAGCGGAAGACACTCGACATAACCCGCTCTAAAACTGATTAAACATTTGAAAGGCATTTTAAAGATATGCAAGTAAAGTAAATAAACAAGCATTTGTTTATGGAAGTTCGAAGGTGGTGTAATCCTTCTACGTCTCCCCTTCTTCCACCTCATGGAAGGATTCCACTAGAAGACTTTGATTTGTACAATCCCGTTGTACAAACCCAATCCAGTTGGGAATTCCCCATCCAACTAGAACTCCTAGCAACTCAACTATGTATGTTCTTTAATGTCTCACATACAAAGACCTCTCATCGGTTGTGATAAATCATCAACCGTTACAATGATATTCATTCATCTATTAAGCTCTCAAATACAATGAATAGAGTGAATATATATGGCACAAATGATCTCTAACTAGATTTGATATAGCAAGGTAAGAGGTGCCAAAGGTTTGAGGAGTGCTCTTCATTTAGCATCTTTTGTCTTTTAAGTTCCTCAATTGAATCCCAAGTGAGTTTGCTTTGGAAGGCTTGGATTGATCTTCAATCAGCTGTTATTGAGCTTCCAAATCATGTATATATAGCCCCAAGTAATGATATATAAGTTAGACACAAGAATATGTCCGTTGGAAAAGGTTCTGCACTATTCCCGAGCTTGCAACGGTCATATTCTGGTTTCTGGGCTATTTGTATTTCGGACCGGATTGGCCGGATCAGCTTGGGCAGATCAGTATGGCCGGATCAGCATGGTAGATCAGTTTGGCAGATCAGCACGGGCAGATCAGTCTGGTCCAGATCAGCAAGGGCAGATCAGTCTGGTCCGGATCAGTCTGGACAATCAGCTTGATACAAAAACAGATTGATAAACTTGCTCTTCGATCCGTTGCTTGTAACTCTTCAATATTTGATTTCTGGGCAAAGTGATCCACATGAAAGTTGTATCCCTTTCTCTTAGCTTTCCACGGAATCAAGAATCGCTAGATTTCGAGTTTGTATGAGAGAGTTATACTCGAAATACGAGGCGATGCTCCTGCTGTCTGTTTGCTGGATGCAGCAGCACATGGCGTGATTTTCAGAAGCTTTTTGGCCATCTTAACGTCCGATTCAGTTTTTTACTTTCAAAGATGACTTGTAGAACGTTGTCTTAGCTTTCCAACCCATATTGAATCGTTCTGTTCTGATAAGCGAGCTAAGAGTTATGCCCACCAGACTGACAGGGACTTTGCTGTAACAGCTCGATCTTACAGGCGTCACATGGCGTGACTTACAGAAGCTTTTTGGCCATCTTAACGTCCGATTCAGTCTTTCACTTCCAAAGATGACTTGTAGATCTTTATCTTAGTTTCCAACCCATACTGAATCGTTCCGTTCCGATAAGCGAGCTGAGAGTTATGGCCACCAGACTGACAGTTGCTTGCTGAAACAGCTTGCTGTTTCTTCGCGGTTCAGCTCGATCTTGCAGGCGTCTTTTCTCCTTGATAACATTTGAACAAGCCGATCTGTTGTGAAATATGACTTTTAGTATTTTAAGTTGGCTGTTCAATCACTTTGGAAGCATGCCATTTCGATATCCGAGCTATTAGATATGATCGAAACAATCCGCTCTGTCAGGATTTCAGTCTTGGTCCAGCTTGATATTTTCAAGCTACTTCTTTATAATTCATCAAGTTTCTAAGTTATGATCTATGAACTGCACACTTGATGAAATATGTTAGCAACACAATAACAAGTTTTGTTAACATCAAAACCAAGATTATTCGGGTTTCCAAAACCCAACAATCTCCCCCTTTTTGATGATCACAAAACTTGAATAAAAATATGAACATTAAAAGCACAATGTTGCATAACAAGAAGAAAATCATATTTTTTAAACAACATATTTCTCCCCCTTTTTGTGTGAATCAAAAAGGAAGACAAATAAAATTTACTCCCCCTCAAGGATTGAGATTAAACTCTCCCCCTTAATTTTAAAAGGTTTGAAAATTTGAGCAAGAGAGGGGCAAATGGGGTAGGCTAAATCAAATTAAAAAAAAATGCAATGCACATTAAATTTTTGAACAAAAATAACCTCTTTTGATGATGCATGTAGCATACTTGGCAACAAATTTGAATTTCTTGACAAAACTCAACAATGTCCATTTCATCTTTCAGCGGTGGCAGCACACTTAGTCCAACTTTACAGAATAAACTGTATCTTCTCATGAAGAATTAGGCTGCAATACCTATACCGTTACGATCCTATATGAGTCTAGTTTGCAACGCAAAAACCGGTTCGTCATTTGGACATTCGAGCAAGAAGTTATGCCAATTTTCCCAAAGTCGCTGCAAGCTGCCAGAAAAACTAAAATGCTTCGAAAATTGTTAGATAAAATCTCAAATAAAAATTTTAAACTAAAAAAAACTAGTTAAGAACAGATTGAACGAAAATTTGAACATTTAAAATAGATATTAAAATTATTTTCGTGCAAAATGAATGCAATGAAATTGATTTTTATGCTAAAAATTTTCATACACCATATTTTAAAAAAAATGCTATGAAAATATTTCATGCTCATGAAATTTTTTGAAAATGATTTAAAAAGATATCCGCAAAAAAAAATCGGTGAAAATGCTTTCCAAGAACAACTCGCTCTGATACCACTTGTCAGGATCGATTACGGGGGTGGGTTGTCATTCCACACCCGAGTTCAACCAACTTGAGCTTCAATAGCTCGTGTTCTTGAATTAATTGCACCGAGAGATTATATCGAGTTCGGTTATAAAACCGAGCGGAAGACACTCGACATAACCCGCTCTAAAACCGATTAAACATTTGAAAGGCATTTTAAAGATATGCAAGTAAAGTAAATAAACAAGCATTTGTTTATGGAAGTTCGAAGGTGGTGTAATCCTTCTACGTCTCCCCTTCTTCCACCTCATGGAAGGATTCCACTAGAAGACTTTGATTTATACAATCCCGTTGTACAAACCCAATCCAGTTAGGAATTCCCCATCCAACTAGAACTCCTAGCAACTCAACTATGTATGTTCTTTAATGTCTCACATACAAAGACCTCTCATCGGTTGTGATAAATCATCAACCGTTACAATGAGATTCACTCATCTATTAAGCTCTCAAATACAATGAATAGAGTGAATATATATGGCACAAATGATCTCTAACTAGATCTGATATAGCAAGGTAAGAGGTGCCAAAGGTTTGAGGAGTGCTCTTCATTTAGCATCTTTTGTCTTTTAAGTTCCTCAATTGAATCCCAAGTGAGTTTGCTTTGGAAGGCTTGGATTGATCTTCAATCAGCTGTTATTGAGCTTCCAAATCATGTATATATAGCCCCAAGTAATGATATATAAGTTAGACACAAGAATATGTCCGTTGGAAAAGGTTCTGCACTATTCCCGAGCTTGCAACGGTCATATTCTGGTTTCTGGGCTATTTGTATTTCGGACCGGATTGGCCGGATCAGCTTGGGCAGATCAGTCTGGCCGGATCAGCATGGTAGATCAGTTTGGCAGATCAGCACGGGCAGATCAGTCTGGTCCAGATCAGCAAGGGCAGATCAGTCTGGTCCGGATCAGTCTGGACAATCAGCTTGATACAAAAACAGATTGATAAACTTGCTCTTCGATCGTTGCTTGTAACTCTTCAATATTTGATTTCTGGGCAAAGTGATCCACATGAAAGTTGTATTCCTTTCTCTTAGCTTTCCACGGAATCAATAATCGTTAGATTTTGAGTTTGTATGAGAGAGTTATGCTCGAAATACGAGGCGATGCTCCTGCTGTCTGTTTGCTGGATGCAGCAGCACATGGCGTGACTTTCAGAAGCTTTTTGGCAATCTTAACGTCCGATTCAGTCTTTCACTTTCAAAGATGACTTGTATATCTTTGTCTTAGATTTCCAACCCATACTGAATCGTTCCGTTCCAATAAGCGAGCTAAGAGTTATGCCCACCAGACTGACAGGGACTTTGCTGTAACAGCTCGATCTTACAGGCGTCACATGGCGTGACTTACAGAAGCTTTTTGGCCATCTTAACGTCCGATTCAGTCTTTCACTTCCAAAGATGACTTGTAGATCTTTATCTTAGTTTCCAACCCATACTGAATCGTTCCGTTCCGATAAGCGAGCTGAGAGTTATGGCCACCAGACTGACAGTTGCTTGCTGAAACAGCTTGCTGTTTCTTCACGGTTCAGCTCGATCTTGCAGGCGTCTTTTCTCCTTGATAACATTGAACTAGCCGATCTGTTGTGAAATGTGACTTTTAGTATTTTAAGTTGGCTGTTCAATCTCTTTAGAAGCACGCCATTTCGATATCCGAGCTATTAGATATGATCGAAACAATCCGCTCTGCCAGGATTTCAGTCTTGGTCCAGCTTGATATTTTCAAGCTACTTCTTTATAATTCATCAAGCTTCTAAGTTATGATCTATGAACTGCACACTTGATGAAATATGTTAGCAACACAATAACAAGTTTTGTTAACATCAAAACCAAGATTATTCGGGTTTCCAAAACCCAACAGATTTGATCGGAGTGGGTTTTAATTATTTAATTAGAACATGACTAATGTGAGTCTTAATGCATAATTGGAAGAGAGGTTTTGAAATGTCATGTTGGACATAATTTTCATACCATACAATTATTTAATACATGTTACAAAAATGTTAAAAGAACCATTCCCCCTCCTTTACATCCCATCCACCCCATTCTATCACATTTATGTCTTGACCTTGCCTTCACCTCATCCAAACCCACCATTTTGTTCCTCAACATGAAAGGAAGGAGAAAGCTTTGGAAAAGAGCCATTTTCATGATTTCTTGCTAGAATCTTGAAGCTCAAAGGGTAAGCTACCAACCTAGCAAAGTTTTGTTGTATATTGGTTGGTTTTGGAATTGTATCTTGGGGTTCAAGGGGTAGATCTTGTTCTAACATTGTTGTATGTGTTGGGGGGGTTAGGTTTTGTAGTGTTTAGATGGTTTTTGGTTGGTTTTATGTTGTAAAGTGAAGTGGGTTTGAGTTATAGGTGGTTTGGTGTTGAAAGGAGCTCATTCTTGGAGGTTTCTCGCGTTTACAGGGCTGTTCGATCGATCCGAAAATATTTTCGATCGATCGAGCATGGCAGAATGTTTTTGTGGCTTTGGAACAGTGGACCGATCGATCGGTCAAATACCGATCGATCGGAGGGTGGTTCTCGATCGATCGAGATGAAATTTCGATCGATCGAGATGGCCAGTATGTTGGTGCCCCTTTAGTTGTTTCTTGGCTCTGTTTGGGTGTCTTGCATGCTTCGCTCCGGGTTATTTTAAAAGGTTAATTGTCATGGATTGACAATATTTTTGGGGTATTATGCATGCTTAGCCGGGAACTTTTATAATTTGGTTATCGTCATGGATTGACGATACGATTTGGTGTTGTGATCGTACTAGGGCACGTGATTGCATGCCTATGTTTCATTGTGAAATATTTATGTGTTTTAGCACATATTTCTCGAAGCATGGAACTCAAGCAAGGTTTGGCTTGGACTACGGAGACTTAAGGTACGTATGACGTACGAGCATAACCTATTATAGTGTTGCAACTGTGAAATGCATGGTGTGTGATAATTGTATTAAACGGGTATTGGAACAAATGGTGTGTGGTAATTACATTATATGGACATTGAAATATGTGGCATGTGGTAATTGCATCGGATAGGTATGGAAATGCATGGTGCATGATATTTGCTATAAATGGATAACGATATGCATGGTAAATGATATTTGCGTCAAATGGTTATACATTGGGAACCATACGGTACACTATTGGGCGAGCAATGATTTGGGATGCCATCGCCGTTGAGCGACCATCGGTTATGACACCGCTATTGTTGAGAGTGCGCGAGGTTTAGAATGCCGCTATTGTGGAGCGAGCAATGAAATAGGTACATGGAATCATTGAATTGATTTATGTGATATTTACGACCTTCTATATAATGATTCTATTATATTGATTATGGAACTGGCTTAACAGAACGGTATTAGTTAATCTATGTGGCGATTAACTGGCTTTGAGAATTTGATGAGTTTGGTTATTTTGAGAATAGGGACAATGCAGGGGATCCCGGATGAGGGTATTACCATCCAGGGAGTATCATTTAAATTATGGCAATTACATTCTGTAAATTATGAATTACAATGTTATAATTATTGGATTGGTGGTATTGGTATGCTCATCCCTGTGTGGGGGCTGTCTCTGTTGGGACAGGTGATACAGGTGTAGCAGCAGTTTGGAGTTGAGCCCGGACTGTTGATTAGAGGTAACTTCCAGGATCGAGGTACCAGAGCTGGTTGGATAGGCACATAGATCCAAAGTTGAGATCGAGTTGCGCTTGGGAGGTGCTTCCAGGGTCGAAGCACCAGTAACGGTATCCAGTAGAGTGTTTTATACATTAGATACACGCATGTTCATTGGGTGCTCTTATGTGAGTATATTTTACGTGTATATGGAATGTATAAATGGGATACGGCTCTTCTCTATTCATTTAAGGTTTGCATGCAATTAAATATGGAATTGCTAAATGAACTAAGAGCATGTTAGTGTATTATGAGGGTGCATGCTATATGATTAATCTTGGTTGGGGAATTTGAATATTATGTGGATTAAATGCAAGAAATTTTCTGGATACCATATGATGTGGCACTTGCATATGGTTTTCCCCCTGATAGTATGATTATATGCACTAATGGTATGGATTAATACACTAATAACGGGTTAAGGCCACGGGGGTCCTTACAATAACCATGCACCATGCTCAAACAAACACATAAAACATGCTATAACATTTAATTAATTAAATTTTAAACATTTTAAAATTTAATTCTAATTAAAACTGTAAAATAAATTTATGAAATTATCGTACGCTCGGGACATCACATGTCACGGAACCTTAGCCCAAAAGTCCACGTCCAACCATGAGAGTTCGAAACTGTGATGACCAGGGATTATAGATGTTAATCCCGTAGTGTTAATAATCCCTAAAGTTGTTTTACGTGGCGATTTGGAGTTTAATCGCGGTGTTGGGCCTTCTGGGCTCGTTTATTTGGGTAGTTGGGATCGTTGGATCCAGAGGTTGAGATTGTATTCTCATTGCGGTGTAAAATCTAAGAGTTGGGTTTTTGATGTGTCTCGGGATCTCGGGTGCTTGTGCGAGCACCGGTAGGGGGTTTTGGAGTTAGAGAGAGAATTTTTGAAAACAGATGATTTTTAATGAATCATGATGTATTTGTGGGGCTATTAGTATTTCGGGGTATTTTTGCTATAAATACCAGTTGAACCCGAGATTTTAATTAAAAGTCATTTTTCAGCCCCACCTTCCCTTCTTCTCTCTCCCCGCACGCGATTTTTCCCGATTTCCCCAACCCCCGCGGCTTCAGGCCGTGCGCCCGCCGCCGTCCGGCCGCCGTTCGGCGCGTGCGACCCGCCACCGGCTTCGTCTCGTCGAGGCGCAGCTATCCCCTCCGGCGATTGAGAGTTTCGTCGCGTTTTGAATTCGGATTTTGCGGGAAAGCGTCGATCCCCAATTTCTAGGGTTCTTCGATTTCGGTCGATTTTCCTTCCGATTTTCGTTTGGGTAACCTTCCTTACCCCTTTTCCATGCTTGTCATGTATTTCCCTGCTAATTTTGGTGGTATTGGTTCGAATTTATTTCGAAATTTGTAGGGTTGAGTTCGAAAATTTGGGGGTTTTTGGCAAGGGGTGTTGATTCTTGCTTTGATAGTTTAATTCACATTTTAGATGAATTATGGTGTTTAGTTGGGTTCGATTTGTGAGATAAGGGTTCGAAAATTTGTAGGGTGTTCTTGAACAATTTTCGATATTGTCTCATTTGTTTCCCTCCCTGCATGTACCCTGCCCCGGGTCTTTTAAATGGTTAATTGTCGTGCGTTGACAATATTTTGAGGGTTATGGATGTGCTTGAGCATGGGTTACATGTTCGTAAATAATTGTGAATTATTTATCGTGTTAGCACATCGTTCCTCGGGGCATGGAACTCGAACAAGGTTTGGCTCGGACTTCGAGGATTTAAGGTACGTTTAGCGTACGAGCATAGCTTAAATGATGTTTTACAAGTATGATGCATGATTTAATATACATGAAATGTTTTACTATGATGGCACCGGGACTTGGTCACGTTATTTTGATTCACATGGTGAAATGCTTGGTGCCGCTATGAAGCGAGCAAATGATGGGGTGTGGTTGCTACGGAGCGAACACCGATAGTATGACGCTACTATGAAGTAAGAAATGAAAATGTGGCATTTGAGTAGATATTTAGGATATCTGTATTTTATTCCCTATTGGTAATGAATAGGAACAGAGACGTAGTTAATCAGAGAAGTGATTAACTAGTATCGGAAGTTAAGGAAATCTCAATATGATATCTGGAATTATGATAATTGCTAGATAAAGAAAGATGTTATGAAATGTTGTTAATTTGAAATTGACAATGGTTAATCAATGTATGATTAACTGGATATTTGAGATTTGATGAGTTTGTCTGTTTTGAGAACAGGGATATTACAGGGTAAGCCCGGATGAGGATGATGCCATCCAGGAAGTATCACATATGTTCCACAATATTTACATTTTCGTAAATTATGTATTATGTCATTATGATTATGAAATTGTGGAATTGGTATGCTCACCCCATGTGGGGGCTGTCTCTGTTGGGACAGGTGAACAGGTACATCGATGGCCTTGGAGTTGAGCTCGAGCTGTTGATAGGACGTACTCCCAGGATCGTGGTACCAGGGCTTGATGGAGCACGGTATCGTATAGAGTACCTATTTACACCTGAGGATTATATACATATTCATGATGCTCGCATGTGAGCACGATTATACTTGTAATGGATTGTATATAAAGGCATGAGCATTTCTCTCTTTCATTTGATGTTGCATGCAATTAGAGGTAGAATTGCTAAATGATATGAGAGTCATTGGTGTATTATGTGGGGGTTGAAACCCACTTTTGTCGTCATATGTGTGGTGTCTTCCCTGGCTGAGAATTTACTTGGTATTGCTGCATTCTGATGAGTATTATGTTTTCCCTGGCCGGGAATTATGTTATGTGTTGTGCTTTTATTTCGGGATAGCTCTATTTATGGGGAGACTCTGCCCAAATTTTTATAAAAGTCCACAATGTAAAAAGTGGCACAAAGGGGATGGTAATGGGCGAACTTTATGAGTCTATTTGTTGTTAGGCTGATGATCTTATAACATTGAGTGTTAATGGAAATTTTGTAATTACCATGCAATGATGAAGCATCATCTGAGCTTCCCGATTGACTTTTTATTGAAAGCATGTGCCACACATAGTGGTTAATACGCTAATCAAGGGTTAAGGGCTTGGGGTCCTTACAGAAACCCTAATTTTTGGTGACGGCGGCCGTGAGCCATTCATGGCTGCTAGGGTTCGAAACCCTAGCCGTCACAAGCCACAATGGTTCGAAACCTTTGTTATAGTTCTCGGCCTTTCATGCACGATTCATGACGTTGGCGGCTTGACCATCTCGAGCCAATGAGTTCGAAAACCCTAGCTCTCATGTGGAGGTAGCCGCCAACATGCATGATTTCGTGAATCATGGTTCGAACCTTTTAATGCGCCGTTAATGAATTTTATCGAGCCAAAAGAAGGGTTCTAAACCCTAGCCATGTTTCGACAACCATGAGCCAAAATGGCTAAACCATATCGAGCCAAGGGTTCGAAAACCCTAGCCCTCATGTGGCAGCCGTGGGTCAAGTTCGGTGATGGTGGTGGCCGAACCATCAAGAGCTATGGGCTCGGTTTTCGCTTTTGTGTATCGTATACATAAATAGTCAATTATATCATATATAATTTTACGATGATTTCACAAACTCAATTTATTCCATATAATATATGAATTATACAGTTTTAAAGCATGCAATATAATTCTAAATATGATTAAACGATTAACCACATAATTCCGATATGAGCTTTGTACACGGCTCTGATACCACTGTAAGAATCCAACAAGCAAATACGCAGCAAAAAACAAAATTTGGATTCCTAACGGAGGACCTATACAGAGTATTCATATCGGAATGTTAAAAGAGTCTCACCCTTGTAGCGTGTTTGATGCAGAATCCTTGTTGTAGCACCACAAGTCACAAACAAAAGTTTGCACCTTTGTCTCTACGGTATCCACACGATCAAATCGAACAAGGGACGTTCAAGAACAAGTTTCTAGACTTATTCTTGAACCAAAACCAAACTCAAGGTTCAAAACCGATCAACGGCGGCCAATCAATTCACCAAGCAAACGGCGACGGCCGTGAGAGGAGAAAGATGAGACGGCCGAGAGCTTTATGTAATATATTAGGTTTTGATATGTAGTGTTTATATCATTAATCACCTTGTTATCAAATTATATATGTATGATTTAATTAAGGTCCAAGACTTTCTTAAAGCCTCATGGGCCCAAACCCATGATTTAATTAAATCCTCATAATCAAGTAATTAAGACTCTTCTTAATTAATTAATTCATCCAATGAATTTAATTCCCCTTATCGATTTAATCTTTTGTGCGACCCGATAGGATCTTGTAATGTTGGCAGTGACATAAAATCTCATTTTATGTCACAAGCAATAAACGGTATCTAGCAACACATCAAGGCTACCCAAATTACAAGAATGTCATTGACTCGACATAACCTTAGAACTTGTGATAATTAACCATGTAACTTAATCCCTTTGCCCATGTGTTTAGATTGAACACGAGTCATGGAATAGTCATACTCGTATATTCAATCTCTATTTCTTGATCCCCACGTAGAACTAGAATAAACAAATAAGCTCGATCTCACATATCGACTCATTCGAGCACGGCCATGCATTTTAGTCTTACTTGATCAAGGGCCCAAACACTTCTCCTGTTATATAGCATGTTATATAGGAGGGACAAATCATATCTTGATCAATCAACATCCCTCTACATAATTCGTAGTGTATCCAATATTTGATTTTATAGTTTACCCTGTTACAGGTAACGTTTGACAATACCAAGATACATAACTCCTTATGTTGGGATCTCTGATGATCTCAAGTCGTAAGGATTACATACATTATTATCACTATGAGAATTGCTTATGACACTCATATAACTATCCATGTAGCATTCTCATGGTGGGTCTGTCCAGTACATTATTCTCTAACATGTACCCATGTGTTGATTTGATATCTTATATCCATGAATTAATTCATCAATCAAAACATACTAGTCTCAATGTATTATCATTATCCTGATTTATGATAATACTTGACTAGGGACAATCTTTAAGAATAATACAATATTATTCTAAGGACATTAACTTATATATCAGTTCATTTTGCACAGATATTCGAATAATATATAATAATGATTTGCCATTTATAAAATCATAATACATTGTATGTCATAAACAATCATCTAATGACTTGTCTTAGGGCATATCCCAACACTTTCTTTGTTTCTAGTTTCTTTGAGTTCTGTTCCATCTTTTAATCATCATTTGATATCTTTTTATAATTTTCACCTAAAACAACCAAATATACGATTAAGTAATATATGTATCCAATCAGCCATCAAAACATACATAATCATTAACAATTAAACACATTAAATGTGTCTATTTCTAGACACAACAATATTGTATTATGATATTTCATTTATGATAATTTATTATCATGTTGTATTTCAATATATGTGTAATATGAGTATATATATAATCCTTACGACTTGAGATCACCAGTGATCCCAAAATAAATAGTTGTATATCTGTAATACCCCCGAAATGTCTATGTGTTTATGTGCTATCATAAACGGTTACGATATGTTTTAAGGGTTGTGGAACATTTAAATTGGGGGTTATATTTATGTTATGATGATATGACTTAGGGGGCATGTTAGGTGTTTTAAGGGATGCATTAATTAAGTAATGTAATGAGATATCGCGTGAGGATATTTTAATACATCGTGCTAAATAACGGGGCACAATTAAACACCACACCCCATGCCACTCCCTACCCCCCAATACCCGGCCACCTCCCCTCCCCCACCCCCCACCCCCCAAGTTGGTCCAGCCCATGCCTCATCATACCATTCAATCACTCCTCCCCCATCTCTCCTCAACTCAAAAATCCTCCACCTTTCTCTCCCATTTTCGTTCAAGATCTAAGCTGTAAGTGGGAAGAGGAATCTCGAAAATTCCTGGTCATTTTCTTGACAAAAAGGAGGAGTAAAAAGGGGTAAGATGTTAGTGGCTGACTTTTCTAAAAGTTTGATTGAGGTTAAGTTTTATTATGATGTTTTATGCATGTTAGTGTAGCTTCGGGTGGAACCTTGATTTGAGTACATACATGGCAGTATTTTGTAGCCCCTAACATGTCTATTTGAGCATGGTGCATGTTTAATCGGATGGATTTGTTGGTATGAAAAGAAGTGCTCGAAAATCTGGGCAAGGTCATGATACTCTGTTTTTGGAGAGTTTGGGTGAGTAATGATAGAGTTGGGTGGTTTTGATGCACGTGGGTTTAAGTTTGGGTGGAACTTCGATTTGAATACATGCATGGTAGTATTTTGTAGCCCTTAGCATGTTTGTTCAAACATGTTATATGTTTTATGTTGAAGTTTGGATGGTATGAAATGAGGTGCTTGGTAATTCTGGAAAAATCGCACATAAACAGGGCTGGCGATTGATCGCGCCAAATGTGGCGATCGATTGCTGAAGGATGAAAATTTTGGCATCGGGCAGAACGATCTCGCGATCGATCGGGCCCTTGCGGCGATCGATCGCGAGATGCAAAATATTGTGTTTTTGGATATTTTGTGGAATTTTTGGATATTGGACTATAATTGGCTTCTAATATTGATTTGTATGGTTGTGTAGAACCGTCCCAGGTACCAACAACTTCAAGGAGATAAAGTTCTTCAACTTCTCCACTTTTGAGATTAAGGTACGTAAGAGACGTACGGGCATCGGACGGTAAAGCACGCTCCTATACTATGACTATGCAATGATTGCATAAGTATTTATGTAACAGGTTGATGATGTTAATGATAAGTAAGTGTACGATGATGATTATGATAAGTGAAGATACGATGATGTTTATGGTGTGAGGATGATGTTTATGACGAGTAAGGATGCTATGATGTTTATGATGTATGTTAAACTATGTTATTAGAAATGGTAGAGTGTTTCGGTGGTTGTTATGGGCAAGCGAGGAAGGTACTTACCGCTGACATAGCTAGCGAGGAGATATATCCACTATCAAGGAGTAGCGAGGGATATCACAGTACCGCTATATGTCGAGCGAGGGGTCCAATTGTGCCGCTGACATAACAGGACCAGAACAGTCACATTTCTAATTAACATTGTTGATTATGGGCATATAAGTGAAGTACGATTTTAATCATTTATGTCAAGAACTAATGATCACATGCATGAATATGAAACTGGGACAACAAAAGTGGGTTAATGCGATTAACCAGGAAGTATATGTTAACGATTATTTCATGCATTTATTTATATGCCATTATCTTATGATGTTAAGTAATGATGTACATGCTCATGATGGTTGTCCCTGTAGGTACACTTTTGGATTGAAGGGCTAAGGGTCGGGTTGAGGCAGTGAGCTGCAAGGAGCACAAAAAGGAATAGGATTCAGGATGATAGTATCTACTCTAAGAGTAGTATAAACCTGTGGGGTCTTCCCACCTAGACAGTGATTAATAACATAAAAATTGATCTAAACAAGCATTTTATAAGGTTTTAGGGTTTCGATTGTTACGTGAGCTGATAGGATTACAGGCCAAAAATAAAAAAACTACGTAACTTAATGGATACATTCCTAAACAACTATGCTAACGTTTTGGATTTATACTACTCCTAGAGTAGATACTAAACATAAACAGAATCCTATGCATCTTGTATCCTTGTAGCTCACAGCTTCAACCCGACCCTTAGCCCCTTTCAGTCCAAAAGCGTACCTACAGGGACAACACATCATGAGCATATACAATTTTACTTAACGTCATAAAACATCACAGTAAATGCATGAAATCTTGGTTAAGTAAACATGTTGGTTTATTCGTTAACTTCTTTTTGTTGTCCCTGATTCATATTCATGCATATGTGCATCTTCCCCTGTGGCATCTTACCACATAATAAACATCGTATGGCCTCTTACCATATGTGCATCTTACCCCGTGACATCTTACCACATAATAAACATCGTATGGCCTCTTACCATATGAGCATCTTACCCCGTGGCATCTTACCACATAATAAACATCGTATGGATATATATAAACGTCTTATAAACATCATCATTTCATCATAAATACTCATGCGATAAAAGCATAGTCGTAATGTAGGGATGTGTTTTACCGTTCGATGCCCGTACGTCTCTTACGTACCTTTTAAAAAGGAGGAGGAGTCAACAGACTTTATCTCCTTGATTGTGCTGGTACCTGGGATGGTTCTACAAAACCATATAATACCATATTAAATGCCTCAATACAATCTCATATCATAAACTTAACAAAATAAAACATCATAAAAATTTTCAACATTCTGCCTCTCTCGATCGATCGGCCCCAAGGTCTCGATCGATCGAGAAAATATGCAAAACAGTGCCCAAACTCTCTGCCTCGATCGATCGATCGAAATATTTTACCGATCGATCGAGGAGCTTCATCGATCGATCGAAAAATCCTTCGATCGATCGGCACTTGAATTTCAAACCATGCTTTAAACTTTCTGCTTCGCTCGATCGATCGGGACCAAAATCTCGATCGATCGAGCACTCTGAAAAATCAGGACTTCTCCAGATTTTCGAGCACCTCATTTCCTACCAGCATTTCTACTTCATAAGCATAAAACATGCTTGAACAAAAATGTTATAAGCTTCATAAACTACCATGCTTGTGTTCAAATCAAAGGTTTAACAAAACCTAAGCTAACATGCATCATAACCTCATCAAAATCTTCAACCTCATCCACAAATTCAGGAAAACAGGGCATGTTAGTTCTGCCCAGAATTTCGAGCACTTACTTTCATAACAAGAAAACCAACAAATAGCATATGTAACATGCTCGAACAAACATGCTAGGAACTTCATAATACTTCCATGTAAACATTCGCACCAAGGTTTTGTTCAAACCTATACTAGCATGCATAAAAATCATCACCACAAAACCCAAACTCAACCAAAAACCCAGAAAACAGAGTACCCACTTCCCCTCTTTTTACTCCTCCTTTTTGGTAAGCTTTAGCACATAAAATCACAAGCCTTTCCTTCTCCTATCTGCAGCTCACACCATCAATTTTTTTGGGAGAGAAAGAAGGAGGGAAGGAGGTGGAGGGGAGTTTTGATTGCAAGCAATGAGTGCAAGCATGGGTTGAGAAGGGATGGGTTGCCAAGTGGGGAGAGGTTGCATTTGGGGGAGGGTGGCCGAGATAGGGGGTGGGGTGGTGTGGTTGGGGTGGTCATGTGGTGTTTAATTGTGCCCCGGTATTTAGCACGATGTATTAAAATATCCTCACTCGATATTTTTCATCTTTATTTAATTAATACATCCTCTAAAACACTCAACATGCTTCCCACATCATATCATCATAACATAATCATAGCCCCCAATTAAATGCACCACAACCCTCTTAAACACATCATATATCATCATCATAGCACATAATAACATGACATTTCGGGGGTATTACATTACTCCCCTACTTATAAGATTTCGTCCTCGAAATCCACATGCATCACCATATCGAAACTAAACATAAAAACATACCAGAGAATATTCCGGATAGTGCTGCACCATATGCCGTTCCGTCTCCCACGTAGCCTCCTCGACACCCCGACGATCCCACTGAACTTTGACCATCGGTATGACTTTGCTCCGTAATTTGCGATCCTCTCGATCCAGAATCTTGATTGGTCGTTCCACGTAGGACACATCTGAGTCTAACTGAACTTCAATAGGCTGTAAGACATGAGACAGGTCTTGCTCATACTTCCGTAACATAGAAACGCGGAAAACATCGTGTATGCCAGACAGGGATTGCGGTAGTGCCAAACAGTAGGCCAAAGTACCGATACGCTGCAAAACTTCATATGGCCCAACATACATCGGAGATAACTTTCCCCGCATACCAAAGAGAACCACACCCCTGAAGGGCGAGATCTTTAAGAAGACCTTGTCTCCTAACTGGAATTCCAGCGGTCGTCGCCGCTTATTGGCATAGGCTGCTTGCCTATCCTGGGCCGCTTTCATCTTTTGGCGTATCAACTTTATCTTGTCTTCCATATTCCTGATCATATCCGGTCCTCCGACCGCTTTACTAGTCAAGTCCTCCCAATACAGCGGTGACCTAAATCGTCGTCCGTAAAGAGCTTCAAAAGGAGCCATTTGAATGCTCGCCTGATAACTGTTATTATAGGAGAACTCCGCCAGTGCCAGTGAATCCTGCCACGGAGTATCAAACTCCAAAATACATACCCTCAACATGTCCTCGAGCGTCAGAATGGTACGCTCTGTCTGGCCATCTGTTTGAGGGTGATAAGCTGTACTCAGTCTCACTTCCGTGCCCAAAGCTGCCTGGAGAGCCTCCCAGAAATGGGATGTAAAACGTGGGTCCCTGTCAGACACAATCGAGACTGGTATACCATGCAATCTCACCACATCCCTGATATATAAGTGGGCCATCTTTAGGTATGTGAAGGACATACAATAAGGGATGAAATGAGCCGTCTTCGTCAGCCTATCTACGATCACCCAGATCGCATCAAATCCTGAGGCCGTCCTTGGCAAGTGGGTCATAAAGTCCATAGATATATGCTCCCACTTCCATTCAGGTACCTCTAAGCTCTTCAGCTCGCCACCAGGCCTCTGTCTCTCTGCCTTTACCTGTTGGCAGATCAAACATCTTTTCACAAAAGTGATCAGATCGCGCTTCATGCGTCTCCACCAGAATTGACCGCATAGGTCATTGTACATCTTCCTTCCTCCTGGGTGGATACTGAACCGACTACTGTGAGCTCGTTCCAATATTCCTCTATGCAACTCTGGTGTATCTGGGACTACCCATCGGTTGCCCAATCTCAAAGAATCATCCTCAGCCACTCTGAACTTGGATGGCTCACCCTTAAGTACCAATGACGCCCATCTCTGAACCTCATCATCCGACCTCTGGACCTTCCTGATTGCCTCAAATATATCTGGCTCTGCCAATAAGGTCGACACTTGTAGGGTCTTCCTACCTTAACATCATATAAATAACGTATTATGAACTAAACATGCATTAATGACATCTTAGGGTTCCGGTTGTAGTTTTGAGCTAATAAGATTACATGCCAAAATGAAATTTCAAAACTTAATTAATTACATTCTCAAATGAATGTTAAAGCGATATAATTATACTACTCCTAGAGTAGAGACTATCCAAAAATTCTGTATCCAAATTTCTTTCATGCTCCTCATAGCTCACTGTCTCAACCCGACCCTGAGCCTCCTTCAGACCAAAAGCGTATCTACAGGGATAACACATCATGAGCATATACATCCTTACTTAACATCATAAAGAAATAACAGTAAATGCATGAAATCTTAGTTAAGTAAACTTGCTAGTTATTCGTTAACTTCTTTTTGTTGTTGTCCCTGATTCGCATTCATGCATGTGGGCATCTTACCCTATCGTATGGCATCTTACCATATCATAAACATCGTATGTCATCTTACCATATGGGCATCTTACCCTATCGCATGGCATCTTACCATATGGGCATCTTACCCTTTCGTATGGCATCTTACCATATCATAAACATCGTATGGCATCTTACCATATGGGCATCTTACCCTATCGCATGACATCTTACCATATGGTCATCTTACCCTTTCGTATGGCATCTTACCATATCATAAACATCGTATGGCATCTTACCATATGGGCATCTTACCCTATCGTATGGCATCTTACCATATCATAAATATCGTATGGCATCTTACCATATCATAAACATCGTATGACATCTTACCATATGGGCATCTTACCCTATCGTATGGCATCTTACCATATCGTAAACATCATCATCATAAACTTACTTATCATAATCATCATCATAAACATCATATCATCTTTACTCATCATAAACATCATCATCATATATACTTATGTAATCATAGCATAGTCTTAATGTAGGAGTGTATTTTACCGTCCGATGCCCGTATGCTTCTTACGTACCTTAATTCCAAAAGTGGAGAATTTGGAGAACTTTATCTCCTTGATGTTGTTGGTACCTGGGATGGTTCTACACAACCATACAAATCAATATTAGAAGCTAAATAATAGTCAAATACCAAAAAAATCATCAAAAATCATAATTTTCCACTTTTTACACAGTGGCGATCGATCGCCTCAAGTAGCGATCGATCGCCTCACTTTTTGCCTTGCGGCGATCGATCGCTAAAAATATGGCGATCGATCGCCTGTAGCGATTTTTTCTACTGGCCTTCGGCGATCGATCGCCTCATACAGGGCGATCAATCGCCACCTGCTTGTGCGCGATTTTTCACCATTCATTAGCATTTTTCAAGCTCCAACTTATACCTTTCAAACCCAAACTTTCCTACAACATCAACATCATCAAAACTCACTAAAACCCACATAAAACACTTCAAAAATCATACCCCAACAACATACAACACATACCCAAAACAAACCCACATAAATCACTTCAAAATCACCCCATTTCAAAACCAAACATCATAAAAACTTTAGGAAGGGTTCCATACCTCTTGAAGACTCCAAATCTTAACAAAGATCACACAAACAAAAGTTTTGTGGAGCTTCCTCCTTCCTCCTTTGAAGAATTTAGAAAATGGGGGTAAAGGGTAGGGTTTGAGAGTGATTTGGGGATTTTAAGTGTAGAGGGTAAAGTGAGTTGGGTAAAGTGGGGAAGGGTTATAAAGGTTAATAAAATAGTACCCCATCAATTAACATGATGTATAATACCCCTAACATGGTATTTTAAAAGCATTTACAAAATGCATTAAACTTCCACTAAGATCATACCTTCCTCATAATCAACATCCAAAACAAATAAATCATGTTAACACTTCATTACCCAACATGCATAACCCGTACCCTGAAATGCGACCCCCGGTCACGCCTACCATGTGACTAAGCATTTCAACATGATAATTAATCTTAACACATATATCAATTATCCACATAATTCATCATATAAACATAGTTAATGCCTTAATTGCAATTAATCATTTCGGGGACATCACAATACTCCCCTACTTATAAGATTTCGTCCTCGAAATCGCATGCACTTACCCAAAAAGAAACTAAACATAAATCATACCAGAAAATAGTTCTGGGTAATGCTGCACCATATGCCGTCCCGTCTCCCACGTAGCCTCCTCGACACCTCAACGATCCCACTGAACTTTGACCATCGGTATAACCTTGCTTTGTAATCTGCGATCCTCACGATCCAGAATTCTGACCGGTCGTTCTACGTAGGATACATCTGAGTCCAACTGCACTTCAGTAGGCTGTAATACATGAGACGGATCTGGCTCATACTTCCGCAACATAGAGACATGAAAGACATCATGAATACCAGATAGAGACGGCGGTAGAGCCAAACGGTAGGCCAAAGTACCGATACGCTGCAATACTTCATATGGACCAACATACCTCGGGGATAACTTCCCCCGCATACCAAAACGAACTACACCCCTGAAGGGTGAGATTTTCAAGAAGACCTTGTCTCCTACTGGGAATTCTATCGGTCGTCGTCGCTTATTGGCATAGGCTGCTTGCCTATCTTGAGCCGCTTTCATCTTTTGGAGTATCATCTTAATCTTTTCTTCCATATCCTTAATCATATCCGGTCCTCCGACCGCTTTACTAGTCAAGTCCTCCCAATACAGCGGTGACCTACATCGTCGTCCGTAAAGAGCTTCAAAAGGGGCCATTTGAATGCTCGCCTGATAGCTGTTATTATAGGAGAACCCCACCAATGGCACTGCATCCTGCCATGGAGTATCAAACTCCAAAACACATGCCCTAAACATGTCTTCGAGCGTCTAAATGGTACGCTCGGTCTAGCCATCTGTCTGAGGGTGATAAGCTGTACTCAGTCTCACTTCTGTGCCCAAAGCTGTCTGGAGACCCTCCCAGAAATGAGAAGTAAACCTTGGGTCGCTGTCAGACACAATCGAGACTGGAACTCCATGCAACCTCACTACATCCCGTACATGTAATTGGGCCATCTTTAGGTATGTGAAAGTAATACAGTATGGGATGAAATGAGCCACCTTCGTCAGCCTATCCACGATCACCCAGATCGCATCAAAACCAGAGGCGGTTCTTGGAAAGTGGGTCACGAAGTCCATAGGTATGAGCTCCCACTTCCATTCAGGTACTTCTAAGCTCTTTAGCTCGCCACCAGGCCTCTGCCTCTCTGCCTTTACTTGCTGGCGGATCAAACATCTTTTAACAAAAGTGATCACATCACGCTTCATGCGTCTCCACCAGAATTGACCGCATAGGTCCTTGTACATCTTCCTTCCTCCTGGGTGGATACTGAACCGACTACTGTGAGCTCGCTCCAATATTCCTCTACGCAACTCTGGTGTATCTGGTACTACCCATCGGTTGCCCAGTCTCAAGGAATCATCCTCAGCCACTCTGAACTTGGATGGCTGACCCTGAAGTACCAATGATGTCCACCTCTGAACCTCATCATCCGACCTCTTTGTCCTTCCTGATCGCCTCAAATATGTGTGCCAATAAGGTCGACACTCTCACAGGCGACATGTCTACATCAAAATCATAGCCGAGATGGCAATAAGAAGTCATCATAGTTGATAAACTCATAACATCCTCAGCAGTACTCTTCACCTTCCGACTTAAGGCGTCTGCTATCAAATTTGCCTTACCAGGATGGTACTCAATCTCACAGTCATAATCCTTGAGTAAATCCATCCATCTTCTTTGCCTCGTATTCAGTTCCGCTTGGGTGAATAAGAACTTCAAACTCTTATGGTCCGTATAGATGGTAAACGAAGTACCATAGAGATAATGCCGCCAAATCTTCAAGGCGAAAATGATGGCCGCCAGTTCCAGATCGTGAACTGGGTATCTGGTCTCATGAGGCTTCAACTGCCTCGAAGCATAAGCCACCATGTACTTATCCTGCATCAATACACAGCCCAAACCCTGCAATGATGCATCAGTGTACAAAGCAAACCTCTTATTCTCAGAAGGAATCACCAATACAGGTGCCGTAGTCAAACGACGCTTCAATTCTTGGAAGCTTTCCTCACAAGCTTTGGACCAATAGAACGGGGCTCCTTTCTGAGTCAGCTGTGTCAACGGCTTAGCGATCTTAGAGACTCCCTCGACGAAACGTCGGTAATAACCCGCTAAACCAAGGAAGCTCCGTATCTTGGGTACAGAAGTGGGTGCAGCCCACTCCATCACAGCTTTAACCTTCCTGGGGTCTACAGATATCCCGCTGCTAGATATAACATGACCCAAGAACACTACACTGCTCAACCAGAACTCGTACTTGCTGAGCTTTGCATATAACCGATGATCCCTAAGGATCTGGAGTACTGTCCTCAAGTGCTTCACGTGTTCCTCTTCGGTCCGGGAGTAAATAGTATATCGTCAATGAAAACAATGACGAACTGATCCAAATACGGTTTGAACACCCTGTTCATCAGGCTCATAAAAACAGCTGGGGCATTCGTCACTCCAAAAGGCATGACTAGGAATTCATAGTGCCCATATCTAGTCCTGAAGGCTGTCTTCTGAACATCATCTTCTCTTACTCGAATCTGATGATACCCCGACCTCAGATCGATCTTACTGTAGAGCCTCGTACCCTGTAGCTGGTCAAACAAATCATCAATTCTTGGAAGCAGATACTTTTTCTTCACTGTAGCTTTGTTCAGTTGTCTGTAATCGATGCACAGACGCATCGAACCATCTTTCTTCTTAACAAATAGGACTGGTGCACCCCAGGGCGATACGCTAGGTCGTATGTAACCCTTATCAAGGAGCTCTTGCAACTGAACCTTTAACTCTCTTAACTCTGCTGGTGCCATCCTATACGGGGCACGAGAAATGGCAGACGTCCCCGGTAGTAACTCAATCCCAAACTCGACCTCTCTCGTCGGTGGGAATCCGGGAATCTCTTCCGGAAAGACATCAGGAAACTCCGCCACTACGGGCACATCCTCAACCTTTAATTCTTCCATCTTTTCAGTAACATCAACAGCATAGATGAGATATCCTGTATGGCCTCGTTCCAACAACTGCGCCATCTTGACAGCAGATATCAACGGGATCTTAGAACGAGAACCATCCCCAAAGAATGTCCACTGGACTCCCATATCAGATCTGAATCGGACAGTCCTCTGCCTGCAGTTCACAACTGCCTGATACCTGTTCAGAACATCAATGCCTACAATGCAGTCAAAGTCTGACATCCCCAGAACAATCAAATCTGACCTTAGCTTGTTATCCTCAAAATAAATGAGGCCATCATAGACAATCTGATCAGTAATCAAACTTCTTCCAGCGGGGGTCGAGACTTTAAGAGGCGTGGGCGACGAAGAAGTGCATATGTGGTGCCTTTCCACAAAACTTCGACACAAAAGAGTGTGACGCACCTGTGTCGATCAATATAAAAGCAGGGTGCATAAATAAAAGACACGTACCCGCTATAACCTCCTCCGGAGCCGATGTAGCTTGCTCCCTCGTCAAAGCATAAACCTGCCCCTGAGGTGGCCCCATGGGCTGACCTCCATACTGCCTCGGTGCAAAAGGTGGTATGTGTTGTGCTGCTCTGTCCGCAGGCCTCCCCGCAGAGTTCTGTTGTCTTCCCCTGTTGGGACACTGTCGAGCAAAGTGGTCTTTGTCGCCACCAACATAACATCCTACACAGTCTTTCGCCAAATGTGGTTGCCCACAAAGAGTGCACTAGACCTTCCCGAATTTGTCTCCCTGAGACTGCCCTCTTCAAGATGGGACATCGTTCCTACGGCTTCCTTTCCATCGATTCTCGGGCTTCTTACCACTGAATCTCGACACTAAAGTGTTCCCCCTAGGCTTAAACTGATCACCCCTGGGCTTCAAATTGTCAGAAGTAGATTTCTGAGGGGCTGCTGGAGGTGGTACGGTATCAGGGTATGCACCAACTCCCAGTTCAGCTAGCTCAGCCCGTGAAAGGGCGTCATCAAAACAAGCAGGGCCATAAGTGATCGCCTCAAGCCCTTCATGAAGTTCCTCATCTTTGCTTGAGTACTTGCGGCGATGTGGGGTACATATATGAGCAAAGAATAGTAATGAATAGAATAATCCGACACAGGCATGTTACCTTGCTTAAGATTAGTAAATTCATCCTCTTTAGCCTATCGTGCAGCCGCTGAAAAGTAGCGGGTCAGAAAGCGAGTTCTAAACAGCTTCCAAGTTATTTCCTGACCCTGAGCCTCTTGCTCTATCACCGTGGTCTTCCACCACATTAGCGCCTTCTTGGCCAATTGGAACTCCGCTAGCCTTATCCAGGCTGTCTTAGCACACCACAAATATTTGCTCGATCCTCTCTAACCACTCCTCAGCCTGTTCCCCTGTCTCAGTTCCCTCGAACATTGGGGGTCGGTATGTCAGGAACTGAGCCAAACTTAGCTCCCCGGGTAGTAACTGTTGCTCAGAAGGTTCCTCGCCCAAGGCTGGCGGTGGTAGGGGATTGGTACGCCCAGCACTTGCATTCACACTCACCGCGTCTCCTATGTCAATATTTGCTGCCATACTACAAGACAAGGGTTAACAACAATACCCAAAAGCAGTTCATATAATACATCGTTAGAGAAAAAAAACATGTTAGTATAACATCATATACTTCATATGCAATACATGCACAAAACATGTTTAAAAGAAGCACCTAGCTAACTTATTGCTAAGGCTACCCTTCACTCATTCCCGGGTTATCTAACCACTGCTCTGATACCACTAATGTAGGGTCTTCCTACCTGAACATCATATAAATAACGTATTATGAACTAAACATGCATTAATGACATCTTAGGGTTCCAGTTGTAGTTTTGAGCTAATATGATTACAGGCCAAAATGAAATTTCAAAACTTATATAATTACATTCTCAAATAATGTTAAAGCGATAGAATTATACTACTCCTAGAGTAGATACTATCCAAAAATCCTGTATCCTAATTTCTTTCATGCTCCTCATAGCTCACTGTCTCAACCCGACCCTGAGCCTCCTTCAGACCAAAAGCGTATCTACAGGGATAACACATCATGAGCATATACATCCTTACTTAACATCATAAAGAAATAACAGTAAATGCATGAAATCTTAGTTAAGTAAACTTGTTAGTTATTCGTTAACTTCTTTTTGTTGTACCATATCATAAAAATCGTATGGCATCTTACCATATGGGCATCTTACCCTATCGCATGGCATCTTACCATATGGGCATCTTACCCTTTCGTATGGCATCTTACCACATCATAAACATCGTATGGCATCTTACCATATGTGCATCTTACCCTATCGCATGACATCTTACCATATGGGCATCTTACCCTTTCGTATGACATCTTACCATATCATAAACATCGTATGTCATCTTACCATATGGGCATCTTACCCTATCGTATGGCATCTTACCATATCATAAATATCGTATGGCATCTTACCATATCATAAACATCGTATGGCATCTTACCATATGAGCATTTTACCCTATCGTATGGCATCTTACCATATCGTAAACATCATCATCATAAACTTACTTATCATAATCATCATCATAAACATCATATCATCTTTACTCATCATAAACATCATCATCATATATACTTATGTAATCATAGCATAGTCTTAATGTAGGAGTGTGTTTTACCGTCCGATGCCCGTACGCTTCTTACGTACCTTAATTCCAAAAGTGGAGAAGTTGGAGAACTTTATCTCCTTGATGTTGTTGGTATCTGGGATGGTTCTACACAACCATACAAATCAATATTAGAAGCTAAATAATAGCCAAATACCAAAAAAATCATCAAAAATCATAATTTTCCACTTTTTAAACAGTGGCGATCGATCGCTACTTGAGGCGATCGATCTCCTCACTTTTTGCCTTGCGGCGATCGATCGCTAAAAATATGGCGATCGATCGCCTGTAGCGATTTTTGCTACTGGCCTTCGGCGATCGATCGCCTCATACACGGCGATCGATCGCCACCTGCCTGTGCGCGATTTTTCACCATTCATTAGCATTTTTCAAGCTCCAACTTATACCTTTCAAACCCAAACTTTCCTACAACATCAACATCATCAAAACTCACTAAAACCCACATAAAACACTTCAATCATACCCCAACAACATACAACACATACCCAAAACAAACCCACATAAATCACTTCAAAATCACCCCATTTCAAAACCAAACATCATAAAAACTTTAGGAAGGGTTCCATACCTCTTGAAGACTCCAAATCTTATCAAAGATCACACAAACAAAAGTTTTGTGGAGCTTCCTCCTTCCTCCTTTGAAGAATTTCGAAAATGGGGGTAAAGGGTAGGGTTTGAGAGTGATTTGGGGATTTTAAGTGTAGAGGGTAAAGTGAGTTGGGTAAAGTGGGGAAGGGTTATAAAGGTTAATAAAATAGTACCCCATCAATTAACATGATGTATAAAATACCCCTATCATGGTATTTTAAAAGCATTTACAAAATGCATTAAACTTCCACTAAAATCATACCTTCCTCATAATCAACATCCAAAACAAATAAATCATGTTAACACTTCATTACCCAACATGCATAACCTGTACCCTGAAATGCGACCCCCGGTCACGCCTACCGTGTGACTAAGCATTTTTCAACATGATAATTAGTCTTAACACATAAATCAATTATCCACATAATTCATCATATAAACATAGTTAATGCCTTAATTGCAATTAATCATTTCGGGGACATCACAACACAATCGCACAAGCGACGTGTCTACATCAAAATCATAGCCCAGATGGCAATAAGAAGTCATCAAAGCTGATAGACTCATGGCATCCTCAGCAGTACTCTTTACCTTACGACTTAAGGCGTCTGCTATCAAGTTCGCTTTACCAGGATGGTACTCAATCTCAAAGTCATAGTCCTTGAGTAAATCCATCCACCTTCTTTGCCGCATATTCAACTCTGCCTGAGTGAATAAGAACTTCAGGCTCTTATGGTCTGTATATATAGTGAAAGACGTGCCATACAAGTAATGCCTCCAAATCTTCAAGGCAAAAATGATGGCCGCTAGTTCCAAATCATGCACTGGGTACCTAGCCTCATGCGGCTTCAACTGTCTCGATGCATAAGCCACCACATGCTTATCTTGCATCTATACACAGCCCAAACCTTGCAGTGATGCATCCGTATACAAGGCAAACCTCTTATTCTCAGACGGAATCACCAACACAGGCGCTGTAGTCAAGCGATGCTTCAGTTCTTGGAAACTTTCCTCACAAGCCTCAGACCAAAAGAAGGGGACTCCTTTCTGAGTCAGCTGTGTCAGGGGTTTGGCGATCTTTGAAAAGCCCTCGACGAAACGTCGGTAATAACCTGCCAAACCTAGGAAACTCCGTATCTCCGGTACAGAAGTGGGTGCAGCCCACTCCATCACAGCCTCAATCTTCCTGGGATCCACAGATATCCCTATGCTAGATATGACATGGCCTAATAATACCACGCAGCTCAACCAGAACTCACACTTACTAAGCTTTTGCGTATAACTGATGATCCCTGAGGATCTGGAGTACTGTCCTCAAGTGCTCCGCATGTTCTTCTTCAGTCCGGGAGTAAATGAGTATATCGTCAATGAAGACTATGACGAACTGATCCAAAAATGGCTGGAACACCCTGTTCATCAAACTCATGAAAACGGCTGGGGTGTTTGTCACCCCAAAAGGCATGACTAGGAATTCATAGTGCCCATATCTAGTCCTGAAAGTTGTCTTCCGAACATCATCTTCTCGTACTCGTATCTGATGATACCCCGATCTCAGATCGATCTTACTGTTGAGCCTCATGCCCTGCAACTGATCAAACAAGTCATCGATCCTTGGAAGTGGATACTTGTTCTTCACTGTGGCCTTATTCAGTTGCCTATAGTCAATGCATAGACGCATCGATCCATCATTCTTTTTAACAAACAAAACAGGCGCACCCCAGGGCGATACGCTAGGGCGTATGTAGCCCTTATCAAGGAGCTCTTGCAACTGAGTCTTTAACTCCCTTAGCTCTGCTGATGCCATCCTATATGGGGCACGAGAAATTGCAGACGTTCCCGGTAGTAACTCAATCCCAAACTCGACATCTCTCGTCGGTGGGAATCCTGGAATCTCCTCTGGAAAAACATCAGAAAACTCCGCCACTACGGGCACATCCTCAACCTTTAACTCTTTCCTCTTTTCCGTAATATCAACAGCATAGATAAGATATCCTGTATGGCCTTGTTCCAATAACTGTGCCATCTTGACAGCAGATATCAACAGAATTTTGGACGAGAACCATCCCCAAAGAATGTCCACTGGACTCCCATATCAGACCTGAATCGGACAGTCCTCTGCCTGCAGTTCACGACTGCCTGATACCTGTTCAGAACATCAATGCCTACAATACAGTCAAAGTCTGACATCCCGAGAACAATTAAATCTGACCTTAGCTCATTGTCCTCAAAATAAATGAGGCCATAATAGACAATCCGATCAGTAATCATACTTCTTCCAGCGGGGGTCGAGACCATAAGAGGCATGGGCGATGGAGAAGTGCATATGTGGTGCCTTTCCACAAAACTCGTCGACACAAAAGAGTGTGACGCACCTGTGTCTATCAATATAAAAGCAGGGTGCGTAAATAAAAGGCACGTACCCGCTATAACCTCCTCCGGAGTCGCTGTAGCCTGCTCCCTCGTCAAAGCGTAAACCTGCCCCTGAGGTGGCCCCATGGGCTGACTTCCATACTGCGTCGGTGCAAAAGGTGGTCTGTGATGTGCTGCTCTGTCCGTAGGCCTCCCCGCAGAGTTCTGTTGTCTTCCCCTGTTGGGACACTGCCGGGCAAAGTGGCTTCTGTCGCCACAAACATAGCATCCTACGCAATCGTTTGCCAAATGTGGTTGCCCACAAAGAGTGCACTGAACCCTTCCAGATCTGTCTGCCTTAGACTGTCCTCTCCCGGATGGGGCATCGTTCCTACGGTTTCCTTTCCAACGATTCTCAAGCCTCTTGCCACTGAATCTCGAAGCCGTTGTGTTCCCCCTTGGTTTGAACTGATCACCCCTCGGCCTCAAATTGTCAGAAGTAGATTTCTGAGGGGGTGCTGGAGGTGGCACTGCATCAGGATATGCGCCAACTCCCAGTTCGGCTAGCTCGGCCCGTGAAAGTGCATCATCAAAACAGGCAGGGCAATAAGTGATCACCCTGTCATACAGTTCAGGCCTCAAGCCCTTCATGAAGTTCCTCATCTTCGCTTGAGTGCTTGCAGCAATGTGAGGTACATACCAAAGTAAGGAACAGTAATGTAGAGCATAATCTGATACAGGCATGGTACCTTGCTTGAGGTTGGTAAACTCATCCTCTTTAGCCTGTCGTGCAGCAGCTGAGAAATAGCGGGTCAGGAACCGCGTTCTGAACAGCTTCCAATTAATTTCCTGTCCCTGAGCCTCTTGCTCTACTACTGTGGTCTTCCACCACATCAGCGCCTTCTTAGCCAGCTGAAATTCTGCTAACCTGATCCATGCCGTCTTTGCACAAGGCGCTGCTACAAATATCTGCTCTATCCTCTCTTGCCACTCCTCGGCCACTTCCCCTGTCTCCGTTCCTTCGAACATCGGAGGTCGGTATGTCAAAAACTGAGACAAGCTCAACTCCCCAGGTAATAATTGTTGTTCAGAGGGCTCTTCCCCCAAGGCTGGCGGTGGTAAGGGATTCGTACGCCCAGCACTTGCATTGACGCTTAACGCATCACCTACTTCGGCGTTTGCTGCCATGCTGCAACACAAGGGTTAACAACATTACCAAAAGCAGTTCATAAAGTACATCGTTAGATAATTAAACATGTTAGTATAACATCTTCTACTTCATATGCAACATACATATAAAACATGTTTAAAAGTAAGCACCTAGCTAACTTATTGCTAAGGCTACCCTTCACTCATTCCCGGGTTATCTAACCACTGCTCTGATACCACTAATGTGGGGTCTTCCCACCTAGTCAGTGATTAATAACATAAAAATTGATCTAAACATGCATTTTATAAGGTTTTAGGGTTCCGGTTGTTACGTGAGCTGATAGGATTGCAGGCCAAAAATAAAAAAAACTTCGTAACTTAATGGATACATTCCTAAACAAGAATGCTAACGTTTTAGATTTATACTACTCCTAGAGAGATACTAAACATAAACAGAATCCTATGCATCTTGTATCCTTGTAGCTCACAGCTTCAACCCGACCCTTAGCCCCTTTCAGTCCAAAAGCGTACCTACAGGGACAACACATCATGAGCATATACAATTTTACTTAACGTCATAAAACATCACAGTAAATGCATAAAATCTTGGTTAAGTAATCATGTTGGTTTATTTGTTAACTTCTTTTTGTTGTCCCTGATTCATATTCATGCATATGAGCATCTTACCCTGTGGCATCTTACCACATCATAAACATCGTATGGCCTCTTACCATATGGGCATCTTACCCTGTGGCATCTTACCACATAATAAACATCGTATGGCCTCTTACCATATGGGCATCTTACCCCGTGGCATCTTACCACATAATAAACATCGTATGGCCTCTTACCATATGGGCATCTTACCCCGTGGCATCTTACCACATAATAAACATCGTATGGCCTCTTACCATATGGGCATCTTATCCCGTGGCATCTTACCACATAATAAAAATCGTATGGATATATATAAACGTTTTATAAACATCATCATTTCATCATAAATACTCATGCGATAAAAGCATAGTCGTAATGTAGGGATGTGTTTTACCGTTCGATGCCCGTACGTCTCTTATGTACCTTTTCAAAAGGAGGAGGAGTCAACAGACTTTATCTCCTTGATTGTGTTGGTACCTGGGATGGTTCTACAAAACCACATAATACCATATTAAATGGCTCAATACAATCTCATATCATAAACTTAACAAAATAAAACATCATAAAAATTTTCAACATTCTGCCTCTCTCGATCGATCGGCCCCAAGGTCTCGATCGATCGAGAAAATATGTAAAACAGTGCCCAAACTATCTGCCTCGATCGATCGATCGAAATATTTTACCGATCGATCGAGGAGCTTCACCGATCGATCGGAAAATCCTTCGATCGATCGGCACCTGAATTTCAAACCATGCTTTAAACTTTCTGCTTCGCTCGATCGATCGGGACCAAAATCTCGATCGATCGAGCACTCTAAAAAAGTGTGACTTCTCCAGATTTTCGAGCACCTCATTTCCTACCAGCATTTCTACTTCATAAAGCATAAAACATGCTTGAACAAAAATGTTATAAGCTTCATAAAACTACAATGCTTGTGTTCAAATCAAAGGTTTAACAAAACCTAAGCTAACATGCATCATAACCTCATCAAAATCTTCAACCTCATCCACAAATTCAGGAAAACAGGGCATGTTAGTTCTGCCCAGAATTTCGAGCACTTACTTTCATAACAAGAAAACCAACACATAGCATATGTAACATGCTCGAACAAACATGCTAGGAACTTCATAATACTTCCATGTAAACATTTCGCACCAAGGTTTCGTTCAAACATATACTAGCATCCATAAAAATCATCACCACAAAACCCAAACTCAACCAAAAACCCAGAAAACAGAGTACCCACTTACCCCTCTTTTTACTCCTCCTTTTTGGTAAGCTTTAGCACATAAAATCACAAGCCTTTCCTTCTCCTATCTGCAGCTCACACCATCGATTTTTTTGGGAGAGAAAGAAGGAGAGAAGGAGGTGGAGGGAGTTTTGATTGTAAGCAATGAGTGCAAGCATGGGTTGAGAGGGGATGGGTTGCCAAGTGGGGAGAGGTTGCATTTGGGGGAGGGTGGCCGAGATAGGGGGTGGGGTGGTGTGGTTGGGATGGTCATGTGGTGTTTAATTGTGCCTGGTATTTAGCACGATGTATTAAAATATCCTCACTCGATATTTTTCATCTTTATTTAATTAATACATCCTCTAAAACACTCAACATGCTTCCCACATCATATCATCATAACATAATCATAGCCCCCAATTAAATGCACCACAACCCTCTTAAACACATCATATATCATCATCATAGCACATAAAAACATGACATTTTGGGGGTATTACAAAACCTATAATGTTAGCAGTCGTTTATGGGAATGTAACTAATAAGTTTTGAAATTTTATTTTTGGCCTATAATCCCGTTAGCTCATGTAACAACCGGAACCCTAAGAGGTTATTAATGCATGTTTAGTCCATAATACGTTATTATAATCATTTTAAGGTAGGAAGACCTACATTAGTGGTATCAGAGCAGTGGTTAGAGAACCCGGGAATGAGTGAAGGGTAGCCTTAGCAATAAGTTGAATAGGTGCTCCTTTTTAAACATGTTTTGTTCATATGTTTCATATGAAGTATACAACTATTATACTAACATGTTATGGTTTTCTAATGATGTATTATATGAACTGCTTTTGGGTATTGTTGTTAGCCCTTGTGTTGCAGCATGGCAGCAAATGTGGAAGTGGGTGATGCAATTAGTGTTAATGCAAGTGCTGGGCGTACAAATTCCCTACCACCGCCAGCCTTGGGCGAAGAACCCTCGGAGCAACTAGTTACTACATGGGGAGCTAAGTTTGGCTCAGTTTTTGGCAGATTATGCTCTCCATTACTGTTCTTTGCTCAGATATGTGCCCCACGTCGCTTCAAACACTCAAGCAAAGATGAGGCACTTCATGAAAGGTTTGAGGCCTGAACTGTATGACAGGGTGGTCACTTATGGCCCTGCTTGCTTTGATGACGCCCTTTCACGGGCTGAGCTAGCCGAACTGGGAGTTGGTGCGTATCCTGAAGCCGTGCCACCTCCAACATCCCCTCAGAAATCTACTTCTGATAATTTGAAGCCGAGGGGTGATCAGTTCAAGCCAAGGGGGAACACATCAGCTTCGAGGTTCAGTGGTAAGAGGCCCGAGAATCGTTGGAAAGGAAACCGTAGGAATGACGCCCCGTTAGGAAGAGGACAGTCTCAGGGAGGCAGATTTGGGAAGGTCCAGTGCTCTCTTTGTGGGCAACCACATTCGACAAAAGACTGCGTAGGTTGTTATGTATGTGGCAATACGGGCCACTTTGCTCGGCAATGTCCCAATCGGGAGGGACAACAGAACTCTGCGGGGAGGCCTGCGGACATAGCAGTGCAGCACAGGACACCGTTTGTACCGAGGCAGTATGGAGGTCAGCCTATGGGGCCACCTCAGGGGAAAGTTTATGCATTGACAAGGGAGCAGGCTACAACGGCTCCGAAGGAAGTGATAGCATGTACGTGTCTTTTATTTACGCACCCTACTTTTATATTGATAGACACAGGTGCGTCACACTCTTTTGTGTCGACAAGTTTTGTGGAAAGGCACCACATATGCACTTCTCCGTCGCCCATGCTTCTTGTAGTCTCGACACCCGCTGGAAGAAGTTTGATTGCTGATCGGATTGTCTATGACGGCCTCATTTATTTTGAGGGTAACGAGCTAAGGTCAGATTTGATTGTTCTGGGAATGTCAGACTTTGATTGCATTATGGGCATCGATGTCCTGAACAGGTACCAGGCAGTTGTGAACTGCAGGCAGAGGACTGTCCGGTTCAGGTCTGATATGGGAGTCCAGTGGACATTCTATGGGGATTGTTCCCGTTCAAAGATCCCGTTGATATCTGCTATCAAGATGGCACAATTGTTGGAACGGGGCCATACAGGATATCTCATCTATGCTGTTGATATTACTTAAAAGAGGGAAGAATTAAAGGTCGAGGATGTGCCCGTAGTGGCGGAGTTTCCTGATGTCTTTCCGGAAGAGATTCCTGGATTTCCACCGACGAGAGAGGTCGAGTTTGGGATTGAGTTACTACCGGGGACGTCTGCCATTTCTCGTGCCCCGTATAGGATGGCACCAGCGGAGTTAAGGGAGTTGAAGGTTCAGTTACAAGAGCTCCTTGATAAGGGTTACATACGCCCTAGCGTATCGCCCTGGGGTGCACCAGTCCTATTTGTCAAAAAGAAAGATGGTTCGATGCGTCTGTGCATCGATTACAGGCAACTGAACAAAGCCACAGTGAAGAATAAGTATCCACTTTCGAGGATCGATGATTTGTTTGACCAGTTGTAGGGTACAAGGCTCTACAGTAAGATCGATCTGAGGTCGGGGTATCATCAGATTCGGGTAAGGGAAGATGACGTTCAGAAGACAGCTTTCAGGACTAGGTATGGGCACTATGAATTCTTAGTCATGCCTTTTGGGGTGGCAAATTCCCCAGCTGTCTTTATGAGTCTGATGAACAGAGTATTTCAACCGTATTTGGATCAGTTTGTCATTGTTTTCATTGACGATATACTCATTTACTCTCGGACCGAAGAGGAACATGTGAAACACTTGAGGACAGTACTCCAGATCCTTAGGGATCATCAGTTATATGCAAAGTTCAGCAAGTGCGAGTTCTGGTTGAGCAGTGTGGTGTTCTTGGGTCATGTTATATCTAGCAGCGGGATATCTTTAGATCCCAGGAAGGTTGAAGCTGTGATGGAGTGGGCTGCACCCACTTCTGTACCCGAGATACGGAGCTTCCTCGGCTTGGCCGGTTATTATCGACATTTTGTCAAAGGTTTTTCAAAGATTGCCAAACCCCTGACACAACTGACTCGGAAAGGAGTCCCGTTCTATTGGTCCGAAACTTGTGAGGAAAGCTTCCAAGAATTGAAGCGTCGTTTGACTACGTCACCTGTATTGGTGATTCCTTCTGAGAATAAGAGGTTTGCCTTGTACACAGATGCATCACTGCATGGTTTGGGCTGTGTGTTGGTGCAAGATAAGCATCTGGTGGCTTATGCATCGAGGCAGCTGAAGCCACATGAGGCTAGGTATCCAGTCCATGATTTAGAGATGGGTTGAATATGCGGCAAAAAAGCAAACTTGATTGCAGATGCCTTAAGTCGGAAGGTGAAGAGTAATGCTGAGGATGCCATGAGTTTATCAGCTATGATGACTTCTTATTGCCATCTGGGCTATGATTTCGATGTGGACAGGTCGCCGGTGCGAGTGTCGACCTTATTGGCTGAGCCAGACATATTTGAGGCTATCAGGAAAGCCCAGAGTCAGATGATGAGGTTCAGAGATGGTCATGGATAGTACTTCAGGGACAGCCATCAAAGTTCAGAGTGGCTGAGGATGATTCCTTGAGGCTCGGCAACCGCTGGGTAGTTTCGAGTATGCCGGAGTTGCGTAGAGGAATCCTGGAGCGAGCTCATAGTAGCCGATTTAGTATCCACCCAGGAGGAAGAAAAATGTATAGGGACCTATGTGGTCAGTCCTGGTGGAGACGGATGAAGCGTGATGTGATCGCTTTTGTTAAAAGATGTTTGATCTGCCAGTAAGTAAATGCAGAGAGGCTGAGGCTTGGTGGCGAGCTGAAGAGTTTAGAGGTACCTGAATGGAAGTGGGAGCACATATCTATGGACTTCGTGACCCACTTGCCAAGGACGACCTCTGTATTTGATGCGATCTGGGTGATCGTGGATAGGCTGACGAAGGTGGCTCATTTCATCCCTTATTGTATGTCTTTCACATACCTAAAGATGGCCCAATTATATGTACGGGATGTGGTGAGGTTGCATGGGGTTCCAGTCTCGATTGTGTCTGACTGAGACCCAAGGTTTACTTCACATTTCTGGGAGGGTCTCCAGACAGCTTTGGGCACAGAGGTGAGACTGAGTACAGCTTATCACCCTGAGACAGACGGCCAGACGGAGCGTACTATACAGACGCTCGAAGATATGCTGAGGGCATGTGTATTGGAGTTTCATACTCCATGGCAGGATTCAGTGGCACTGGTGGAGTTCTCCTATAATAACAGCTATCATGTGAGCATTCAAATGGCCCCTTTTGAAGCTCTTTACGGACGACGCTGTAGGTCACTGCTGTATTGGGAGGACTTGACTAGTAAAGCGGTCGGAGGACCGGATATGATTAGGGATATGGAAGGAAAGATTAAGTTGATACGCCAGAAGATGAAAGTGGCCCAGGATAGGCAAGCAGCCTATGCCAATAAGCGACGACGACCGCTAGAATTCCAGTTAGGAGACAAGGTCTTCTTGAAAATCTCACCCTTCAGGGGTGTGGTTCGTTTTGGTATGCGGGGGAAGTTATCTCCGAGGTATGTTGGGCCATATGAAGTATTATAGTGTATTGGTACTTTGGCCTACAGTTTGGCTCTACCACCGTCTTTATCTGGTATTCATGACGTCTTTCACATCTCTATGTTACGGAAGTATGAGCCAGACCCATCTCATGTATTACAGCATACTGAAGTACAGTTGGACTAAGATGTATCCTACGTAGAACGACCAATCAGAATTCTAGATCGAGTTACGAAGCAAGATTATACCGATGGTCAAAGTTCAGTGGGATCGTCGGGGTGTCGAGGAGGCTACGTGGGAGACGGAACGGCATATGGTGCAGCACTATCCGGAACTATTCTCTGGTATGTTGTTTTTTTATGTTTAGTTTTGATATAGTGAATGCATGTGGATTTCGAGGACGAAATCTTATAAGTAGGGGAGTAATGTAATACCCCCGAAATGACTATGTGTTTATGTGCTATCATAAACGGTTACGATATGTTTTAAGGGTTGTGGCGCATTTAAATTGGGGGTTATATTTATGTTATGATGATATGGCTTAGGGGGCATGTTAGGTGTTCTAAGGGATGCATTATTAAGTAATGTTATGAGATATCGCGTGAGGATATTTTAATACATCGTGCTAAATACCGGGGCACAATTAAACACCACACCCCATGCCACCCCCTACCCCCCAATACCCGGCCACCTCCCCACCCCCCCCCCCCCCCCCCCCCCAAGTTGGTCCAGCCCATGCCTCATCATACCATTCAATCACTCCTCCCCCATCTCTCCTCAACTCAAAAATCCTCCACCTTTCTCTCCCATTTTCGTTCAAGATCTAAGCTATAAGTGGGAAGAGGAATCTCGAAAATTCCTGGTCATTTTCTTGACAAAAAGGAGGAGTAAAAAGGGGTAAGATGTTAGTGGCTGACTTTTCTAAAAGTTTGATTGAGGTTAAGTTTTATTATGATGTTTTATGCATGTTAGTGTAGCTTCGGGTTGAACCTTGATTTGAGTACATACATGGCAGTATTTTGTAGCCCCTAACATGTCTATTTGAGCATGGTGCATGTTTAATCGGATGGATTTGTTGGTATGAAAAGAAGTGCTCGAAAATCTGGGCAAGGTCATGATACTCTGTTTTTGGAGAGTTTGGGTGAGTAATGATAGAGTTGGGTGGTTTTGATGCACGTGGGTTTAAGTTTGGGTGGAACTTCGATTTGAATACATGCATGGTAGTATTTTGTAGCCCTTAGCATGTTTGTTCAAACATGTTATATGTTTTATGTTGAAGTTTGGATGGTATGAAATGAGGTGCTTGGTAATTCTGGAAAAATCGCACATAAACAGGGCTGGCGATTGATCGCGCCAAATGTGGCGATCGATCGCTGAAGGATGAAAATTTTGGCATCGGGCAGAACGATCTCGCGATCGATCGGGCCCTTGCGGCGATCGATCGCGAGATGCAAAATATTGTGTTTTTGGATATTTTGTGGAATTTTTGGATATTGGACTATAATTGGCTTCTAATATTGATTTGTATGGTTGTGTAGAACCGTCCCAGGTACCAACAACTTCAAGGAGATAAAGTTCTTCAACTTCTCCACTTTTGAGATTAAGGTACGTAAGAGACGTACGGGCATCGGACGGTAAAGCACGCTCCTATGCTATGACTATGCAATGATTGCATAAGTATTTATGTAACAGGTTGATGATGTTAATGATAAGTAAGTGTACGATGATGATTATGATAAGTGAAGATACGATGATGTTTATGATAAGTGAAGATACGATGATGTTTATGATAAGTGAGGATGATGTTTATGATGAGTAAGGATGCTATGGTGTTTATGATGTATGTTAAACTATGTTATTAGAAATGGTAGAGTGTTCCGGTGGTTGTTATGGGCAAGCGAGGAAGGTACTTACCGCTGACATAGCTAGCGATGAGATATATCAGCTATCAAGGAGTAGCGAGGGATATCACAGTACCGCTATACGTCGAGTGAGGGTTCCAATTGTGCCGCTGACATAACAGGACCAGAACAGTCACATTTCTAATTAACATTGTTGATTATGGGCATATAAGTGAAGTACGATTTTAATCATTTATGTCAAGAACTAATGATCACATGCATGAATATGAAACTGGGACAACAAAAGTGGGTTAATGCGATTAACCAGGAAGTATATGTTAACGATTATTTCATGCATTTATTTATATGCCATTATCTTATGATGTTAAGTAATGATGTACATGCTCATGATGGTTGTCCCTGTAGGTACACTTTTGGATTGAAGGGCTAAGGGTCGGGTTGAGGCAGTGAGCTGCAAGGAGCACAAAAAGGAATAGGATTCAGGATGATAGTATGTACTCTAGGAGTAGTATAAACCTATAATGTTAGCATTCGTTTATGGGAATGTAACTAATAAGTTTTGAAATTTTATTTTTGGCCTATAATCCCGTTAGCTCATGTAACAACCAGAACCCTAAGATGTTATTAATGCATATTTAGTCCATAATACGTTATTATAATCATGTTAAGGTAGGAAGACCCTACAATATCATTTCATTTTCAAACGTTAACTGTAATATGGTGAATTATAAAGACAATCAATGGACATACTACGAATTATGTACATGGATGTCGAGTAATCAATATATGATTGGTCCCTCCTATATAACATGAGTATTGTTTGGACCATTGATCGAGTGAGACAAAATATACGTAGCCATGCTCGGATCATTATGTGATACCGAATTCATTTGTTAATTCTAATATACTAAGAATCAAGACATAAAATATTAAAGTGTGACATTTTTCATGGCTCGTGTTCGATCTAGACGTGTATGACAAATAAATTAAATTACGTGGTAAAATAATATCACAGCCATATGTAATATCGAGTCAATGATATTCTTCTAACTTGGGCAGCTTTGATGTGTTGCTAGATATCATTTATTACTTCTGACAACGTTACAAGATCCTAATAGGCCGCACAAAATATTAAATAGAAATAGGCAGTAAAATTCATTTGATTAATTATATAAATCAGGAAGAGTTCTAATCAAAAGGAAATGCGAAGTTATCATAAATATGTATAAATGTTAAATGCATAGGCCAGATATTATATCTGCCTTAATTATGGAGAGCCATAATTATGGAGGAAACAAATACATGCCATATATGTGTATATATACATATATATAGATATATAGGGTTTCGGTTTTGATAAGTTTTCAACCGCACAAGAACCTAGCAGACGAAAAATCATCCGCACAAAACAACAGCATATATTTTTGTTTTTCATTGAACCTTTTCGGGGATAGCCCCTTGAATTCCAATATCCCTTTTACGATTTGATCGTGTAGATTCTTTAGAGGCAAACATTGACGTTTTGCTCCTGACTCATTGACGTCTTCATCATTCAGTCTACATCAAACATGCTACAAACGTATAATCTCTAAACACCGATCGGCTACAACTCCGTAGATTCTATATCGAGTTTGAATTTTTAAATTCTGTGTTACAATCGGATTCCTTACGACATTGAGCTCCATAGTTTTATAGTGATTCTTGTGTCATGACTGTCTACACACAAACCATTATAATAGAGATGGTGACATAAAACCCAGAGTTTGGTGGTCAATAGTAGCAAATTGTACTAATGAGTCAGGTCTTGTAAAATTAGGATTGATGAAGGCTAAGTTTGGTGTGGAATACAGATTATTTAATGGACTTCGTCAGGGGTAATAAGCGAGAAGCTTGCCCTGATGCTTTTTTTATTACTATTTTATTAAGGGAGAAATGCAATGAGATACACTTTTTAGAAACATAATTCATTTAAGTGTGGAGAAAAAATAATAGTACAGAAAATCCAATTTTCAAAATCTTTTATTCCAATAGGTCCAATTTCAAAATTTAAAATCAATTTGGTGTTTTATTTTGACTATTATACCCCTCGATGGTTTAGTAAATTACATTATGCTCTCTTGAATTTTATTTTGAGGACAAATAGACCCATGTGTAAAATTATTTTATCTATTACATCCTTATATTTATAAAAAAGATGCATTTAAACAATTCTTTTACGAGTCCCCTAATTTCTTGGATCCTTGACACAAATGGTATCAGAGCCTAGATTTATTCTAGAAATATTAAAATAATATTTTGAATATTAATATTTCCCAAATGGAGGAGACAATACACGAGAATATGGATGCGAACGAATGTTTGATGTGTCACTCATACTGTGGTACTTCCAAAAATTGGAAGCACTAAATCAAAAGCATATGGCAGAAGCTCAATGCTTCAATCATAAGTGGAAATTATTACGAGAAACAAGTGTATGCCGACATGGCATAAACTATTACAAGAAACTGGAGATGATGGCTAAGAGGTTTCATCAAGTGAACCACAAACTATAGTTCCAGTTAGCCGAATTTCAGGAAGACGATCATCCTGAACATGAGGACGTTATTCCAGACCCCACTGATCCAACAGGGTTCGGACCAGACGAATAGGATGTGAGAACCAAACTTTTTAGAAATCAAGCCGGATACTTCTAAGATGTCCCAAGATCTTAGAGAGATTCAAAAGACAGTGCATCATTATGAATACTACCATGTCCCTGCACAGATCCATCAGATTCAAAGTCAGATGGAGATCATGATTAAACATCAGGGGAAAATCATTGAAAACCTTTGAGATGTTCAAACCCGAATCAAGGAGTTGGAGTCACGACCAAGTCCTTCAAGAAGAAGAAAAGGATGATGGTACCACCGTCCTATGGAACCGAACCCCTTTTACATCAAGAAGGGAAAGCGGAGGAGGTCCGACGGCCTTTGACGGAGACTGAAAAAATGATTGGAGTCCTACAATGAGATCCAATACTTCCTACAAAGTAATGGAAAGACTCAACCTGGAAGATCTCTGTAAGGACCCCCGTGCCCTTAACCCATTATTAATGTATTTTTTCCATGCCATTAGTGCATACAATCATACATGTAGGGGAAAAACCAATTATCATCATAGCCAATCATGCAGGTAATGAAAATTCTTTACATTATTCCATATAATGTCTAGTTTTCCCCAACCTCCACATACATTTCATGCACCAATATAATACACTAATATGTTCTCAGTTGTGATGTCCGGGGATTAATGGTGTTAATCTCGGTGTGGTATTAATCCTTGATGGATTTTTAATTGTGGCAATTATGAATTAATTACGGTTTTGGGCCTCCCGAGGTTGTTAAATCGGGCATTTGGGATCGTTGGATCCAAAGGTTGAGATGGTATTCTCATTTTGGTGGAAAACCTATGAATTGTTTTTTTTGAAATTTTGGAAAAATGTCGGGATTTTGGAACCGAGATTTGAAGGGGCCGTTTCCGGGGCAATAACTACATTCCAATGGGAATGCTATGTTTTTTAAATGGATTGGTTGAGGCCAAAGTTTAATAAAACGGAATTCCCAGTTGAATTCTTGGTTATCTTTTAAACTTGTTAAACGATATATTTTGGGTATTATGCATGCTTAGCCGGGGGGGCTTTTATTTTGGTAATCGTCATGGATTGACGATATGATGGGGAGCTATGAACGTGCTTGGGCACGTGGTTGCATGCTTGTGTTTAATTGTGAACTATCTATGTGTTAGCACATAATTCATCGGGTCGTGGGACTCAGGCGAGTTTGGACTCGAACTACGGAAGTATAAGGTACGTATGACGTGCGAGCATAGCCTATTATAATGTTGCAATTGTAAAATGCATGGTATGTGATAATTGCATTAAATGGGCATTGGAACACATGGTGTGTGATGATTGCATTATATGGACATTGAAATATGTGGCACGTGGTAATTGCATCGAATAGGTATTGAAATGCATGGTGCATGATACTTGCTATAAATGGATAACGATATGCATGGTAAATGGTATTTGCGTCAAATGGATTATACATTGGGAACCATATGGTGCCGCTATTGAGCGAGCAATGATTAGGGATGCTGTCGCCGTTGAGCGACCATCGGTTATGACGTCGCTATTGTTGAGCGTGCGCGGGGTTTGGAATGCCGCTATTGTGGAGCGAGCAATGAAATAGGAACATGGAATCATTGGTTAGATATATGTGAGATCTACGGTCTTTTATATAATGATTTTACCATATTGATTATGGAACTGGCATAACAGAACGATATTAGTTAATCTACGTGGCGATTAACTGGCTTTGGGAATTTGACGAGTTTGATTGTTTTGAGAACAGGGACAATACAGGGGATCCCAGATGAGGGTGTTACCATCCATGGAGTATCATTTAAATTATGGCATTTACACTCTGTAAATTATGAATTGCAATGTTATGATTATTGGATTGGTGGTATTGGTATGCTCACCCCGTGTGGGGGCTGTCTCTGTTGGGGCAGGTGTTACAGGTGTAGCAGCAGCTTTGGAGTAGAGCTCGGGCTATTGATTTGAGGTACTTCCAGGATCGAGGTACCAGAGCTGGTTGAATAAGTGCATAGATTCAGAGCTGAGATTGAGCTGCGCTTGGGAGGTTCTTCCAGGATTGAAGTGCCAGTAACGGTACCTGGTAGAGTCTTTTATACATTAGATACACGCGTGTTCATTGGGTTCTCTTATGTTAGTACATTTTACGTGTATATGGAATGTATAAATGGGCTATGACTCTTCTCTATTCATTTATGGTTTGCATGTAATTAAATGCGGAATTGCTAAATGAACTAAGAGCATGTTAGTGTATTATGAGGGTGCATGTTATATGAATAATCTTGGTTGGGGAATTTGAATATTATGTGGATTGAATGCAAGATATTTTCTGGATAGCATATCGTGTTGCACTTGCATATGGTTTTCCCCATGATAGTATGATTATATGCACTAATGGTATAGCTTAATACATTAATAACGGGTTAAGGGCACGGGGGTCCTTACATTAGTGGTATCAGAGCAGTGGTTAGCTCTTTGGGGCTGTTGAGGGCCTAGGAAAATGATAATGGGAATGAGAAGCACATACTTATGCATGATGGTAGTTAGTGTTGCGTGTCACAACTATATTGCTTATGTGCATTTATGATATGTGTTCATAATTGGAATATGTTATTGCTAACCATGGTGGTTGCAGGGTCATATGATACATGGACTATGCATTACGGTTGCATGCACGTTGAAGCGATGATGCCGCTGTCGTGTCGAAGCGATGGTAAATGCCGATGTCACGTTGAAGCGATGATGCCGCTATCGTGTCGAAGAGATGGTAAATGCCGCTGTCACGTCGAAGTGATGATGCCGCTGTCGTGCCAAAACAATTATTGGAATACGGGTTATGCATTACGGTTGCATGCATGGCGTAGCGATGTGAATACTTGCCGCTGTCATATTATAGCGATGAACAATATTTGCCGCAAATATGTCGAAGCGAAGAATAATGCCGCTGTCATATTACTATCACGAGGGATATTATGCCGCTAATATGTCGAAGCGAGGGGTATTTCCGCTGTCATGCCGTGGCGATGGTTCATGCCGCCGGGTATTCTATTTGCTATGGTACATGCCGCCGGGTATTCTATTGGCTATGGTACATGCCGCCGGGTATTCTATTGGTATTGGTACATGCCGCCGGGTATTCTATTGGCGATGGTACATGCCGCCGGGTATTCTGTTGGCGATGGTACATGCCGCCGGGTATTCTGTTGGTGATGGTTCATGCCGCCGGGTATTCTATTAGCGATGGTACATGCCGCCGGGTATTCTATTGGCGATGGTACATTCTGCCGGGTATTCTATTGGCGATGGTACATGCCGCCGGGTATTCTATGGCGATGGTTTATGCGACCAGGTATCATATGGCGATGGTACATTCCGCTACATCTATGGCGATGGTTCTTACCGCCGGATATCTATAGCGATGTCTTATGTCGTTGATTCTATAGCGATGGGTTATACCGCTATGTGCGTAGCACTGGATTATACCGCCTACGAGCGATGGGTGCTGCTTGTGTACCGCTGGGGGACGATGGCTGCAGGTATTCTGCTATCTTGATAGCGAAGAGGTATGGCATATTAATTTTGTTATCATAATTGTGAATAGTATGTGTTGTTTTATAACGTCATGTGTTTGGCGATGGGATTATGAGTGTCGTATATCGTCAGATGTTTGACGATGTTATTTGGGATGTTTATGTAGACGCGTGGCGTCGTCTTGGTGAATAATGCATTCATGTTTATGTATTTGGTTGTATTGTTTGAATGCCGATGGTGAGCACGTGGTAGTGTCTGGGTCACTAGTTGACGAGACCATTACGCCGAGCAGATTGCTCGATGGATTATTGGATGCATTGTACAGGTGAGGGTACCGCATCACGTGTTACAGGTAAATATTTTCGAGTAATGATACCCTCCAGGTATACTCGCTGGATTGGCTAAGGCCAAGTGATTGGTGGTAAGAGTAGTCATTGAGGAAACTACTCGCTTGTTGTTGTGATGTATGTTAGGCATGGGCACACCCACCCTGAGGGTGTGGAATAAGTCTTAATGGATTATGATTGCATCATAGTGGAGCAAGGACACCGGGTTGTCCATTGTGCTTGGTATTTTAGAGATGTGTTGGGCGATGACCCACAACTCTAATGGGTTGTAAGGTATGGTATACCGGAATGAGACGCGCATCACGTTGATAGGTTGGTATGAGCCTATGGGGCCAACGAACCGTTAGCCAGGTATTGTTGCAGCGCTTTGGTGTGATTGTGTTATCCTTTATGTTGCTCGTTGGATTCGAGCTGGGTGAATCGTATGGTGATACAATGCGGGGTATGGTAGACTTTTGTAGCCTCCTTGTGGTATGATGTTTGAGACAGGGAGTGTCTCACGGAGACGTTTATACGTCAAATGTTTTGAGAGACTTGTTTTGGGGCAGCTCAATTTGGTTGGAAATACCAACGTGAGTGTCAACAAGTCGTTATTAGCTCTGGTCGAGCATCTTTGCATGTAGAATGCAACGGGGATCATAATTGGAATTGTGAGATATAGCTAGTGGGGTAACACTACTATATTGATTTTATCTCTTGGAGAGATTTGGGTTGCACTACCATGGAGACAGCTGGCATTGGTTGAAAGTTGATTGAGAATCAACCGGGGTAAGCCCTACTAGTGTTGGACTAGGTGATGGCTTCAATACTTCCGGTGAGACGTTTGAGGAGACGTCTCCGGGGTAATGCTCAAGATCGTGTGGTACTATGGTATTAGTACAGAGCATTACTAGGTTGGGTATACATGGCGTATACGGGTTTCGATTTGGTAATAGTGGCTTCGATGCACTATTCTGAACCAGTTGCATATTTTTGGTTCCGAGATATATTTTGGTATAAATATATCCAGTTCTCCGAACGGTGGTTTGAGGTTGGAGGATCATGGATTCATGACTTTTTCCTTGAGAGGAAGGCGGTATTATGATACCTACCGATTGAATCTTTTGGGGAGATTCGTTGTTTTGGTTTGTGTGGTGGTGATGTTGAAATAACACCCTTTGGTTTTGGTTTGTCAACCATCATTCTCTGTGGGGTGAGAATAATCGAGGTTGACAGTCGGTTTTGGGATTTGGGTATGATTGGAGATACCCGAGTCTATTGCATTGAGTATGCATGTTGTGTTGGTGTATGGGCATGTATACCGTGTGTGTATACGAATGCCAACTTTATTTCGTTCCTTGTTGAACGTCGAGTTTGTATGCTTGGTTTGGTGAATCTCCGGTGTGAGATTATGGATCCTTGAGATTGGTAATCGCGATGGCACGAGGTATTCTGAGTAATGATCGTGAGGGTTGTTTGACTTCCCCTGAGGAGGGATCGTCGTGTTTTGGAACCATGGTAATTCTTGTTGGATAATTCGATAGCCTTCCTGTTTTAGGATTGTTGGATCCAAGGATAAATGAGGGATGGCCGGGATTCGGGTTTGTTTAGTATCATGGTTGACACGTGTGTAGGAATGCAATTGTTTGTCTTGCATGTCCCCTGTGGAACTTGAGACTTTGTGGGGTCTTGATGGTGTGTCAGGACCAAGATATGATTTCTTGGAACACACCGGTGTAAACATCCTCGGAGATGTGCTTTGTGTGGATCGGTGACCGTGGGTAAACCGATCCGGGTTGCAAGTGGTGCAACTACTCCTTTGGAGGAGATGGACTGGGAAGCGAAAACCGGATTTTCTGTGAGTATACTGTTGTATACTAGTGGTCCCCATCATGACAATGCGTGTCAAGCGTCGTCGGCAAGTGATGAATATCACGGAGTGATATCTATGTCAGAACCAAGGGAGATTTGGTTGATTCGTAGTCGTGGTGGACTGACTTATGGGACGATTCACATCGAGGTATGTTGTTATTTTTGGGTTTGTATGGATCTTGGCGTTTGCTCTATTTTAGGGCTTGGTGCGAGACTGGTATTCTCGCAGTTGTTAATTCGATTCTAATGTGGTCCACAATCGGGGACTTTGTTTTGTTTGTGTAGTCCTGGTGTTACATGGAGTACACCGGTGCAATTTCGAGGACAAAATTTTATTAGTGGGGGATAATTGTGATGTCCGGGGATTAATGGTGTTAATCCCGGTGTGGTAGTAATCCTTGATGTATTTTTAATTGTGGCAATTAGGAATTAATTGCGGTTTTGGGCCTCCCGAGGTTGTTAAATCGGGCATTTGGGATCGTTGGATCCAAAAGGTTGAGATGGTATTCTCATTTTGGTGGAAAACCTATGAATTGTTTTTTTTTGAAATTTTGGAAAAATGTCGGGATTTTGGAACACAGATTTGAAGGGGCCGTTTCCGGGGCAATGCCTACATTCCAATGGGAATGCTATGTTTTTAAAATGGATTGGTTGAGGCCAATGTTTAATAAAACGGAATTCCCGGTTGAATTCTTGGTTATCTTTTAAACTTGTTAAACAATATATTTTGGGTATTATGCATGCTTAGCCGGGGCTTTTATTTTGGTAATCGTCATGGATTGACGATATGATGGGGAGCTATGAACGTGCTTGGGCACGTGGTTGCATGCTTGTGTTTAATTGTGAACTATCTATGTGTTAGCGCATAATTCATCGGGTCGTGGGACTCAGGCGAGTTTGGACTCGAACTACGGAAGTATAAGGTACGTATGACGTGCGAGCATAGCCTATTATAGTGTTGCAACTGTAAAATGCATGGTATGTGATAATTGCATTAAATGGGCATTGGAACACATGGTGTGAGATGATTGCATTATATGGACATTGAAATATGTGGCACGTGGTAATTGCATCGAATAGGTATTGAAATGCATGGTGCATGATACTTGCTATAAATGGATAAGGATGTGTATGGTAAATGGTATTTGCGTCAAATGGATTATACATTGGGAACCATATGGTGCCGCTATTGAGCGAGCAATGATTAGGGATGTTGTCGCCGTTGAGCGACCATCGGTTATGACGTCGCTATTGTTGAGCGTGCGCGGGGTTTGGAATGCCGCTATTGTGGAGCGAGCAATGAAATAGGAACATGGAATCATTGGTTAGATATATGTGAGATCTACGGTCTTTTATATAATGATTTTACCATATTGATTATGGAACTGGCATAACAAAACGATATTAGTTAATCTACGTGGCGATTAACTGGCTTTGGGAATTTGACGAGTTTGATTGTTTTGAGAACAGGGACAATACAGGGGATCCCGGATGAGGGTGTTACCATCCAGGGAGTATCATTTAAATTATGGCATTTACACTCTGTAAATTATGAATTGCAATGTTATGATTATTGGATTGGTGGTATTAGTATGCTCACCCCGTGTGGGGGCTGTCTCTGTTGGGGCAGGTGTTACAGGTGTAGCAGCAGCTTTGGAGTTGAGCTCGGTCTGTTGATTTGAGGTACTTCCAGGATCGAGGTACCAGAGCTGGTTGAATAAGTGCATAGATCCAGAGCTGAGATCTAGCTGCACTTGGGAGGTGCTTCCAGGATTGAAGTGCCAGTAACGGTGCCTGGTAGAGTCTTTTATACATTAGATACACGCGTGTTCATTGGGTGCTCTTATGTGAGTACATTTTACGTGTATACGGAATGTATAAATGGGCTACGACTCTTCTCTATTCATTTATGGTTTGCATGCAATTAAATGCGGAATTGCTAAATGAACTAAGAACATGTTAGTGTATTATGAGGGTGCATGTTATATGAATAATCTTGGTTGGGGAATTTGAATATTATGTGGATTGAATGCAAGAAATTTTCTGGATAGCATATGGTGTTGCACTTGCATATGGTTTTCCCCATGATAGTATGATTATATGCACTAATGGTATGGCTTAATACACTAATAACGGTTTAAGGGCACGGGGGTCCTTACATCACTTCATTTAGCAACTCAATAAATAATTGTATGCTACTCATAAATGAAGAGAGAAAGGACATTGCCATTTTATACATGCCATATACACGTAACAGTGCTCACATACGAGCATCAAATAGGTATGCGTGTATCAAATGTATAAAATACGGTGCTCAATACCGTCACTGGTATTCCGATCCCTGGTAGCACCTCCAATCCATAGCTCGAGCTCATCTCCAAAGCCATCGATGTACCTAATCACCTGCCCCAACAGAGACAGCCCCGACACGGGGTGAGCATACCAATATCCCAAATCCAATAATCACAATAATGCAATTCATAATTTACAACAATGTAAATGCTGTGAAATACAAAGTATACTCCCTGGATGATATCACCCTCATCCGGGATTCCCTGTACTGTCCCTGTTCTCAAAACAACTGAAACCATCAAATTCCCAAATGGCAGTTAATCATTACATTGATTAACGAGTCCATTTGCTATATAACGATATCATAATCAATAATACCAAATCATTAAATAATGATTACAGATATTCCAAATGCCTCACTTATGGTTCCATAGTTCTATTTCATTGCTCGCTCTACAATAGCGGCATTTCATTATCACGCATGCTCAACAGCAGTTGCGTCATAACCGATGTTCGCTCAAAGGCGACAACATCCCAACCATTGCTCGCTCAAAAGCGGCACCATATAATTCCCAGTGCATATATATCCATTTGTAGCAATTACCATATATCATGTATTTCAATATACATTTATTGCTAATACCGTAATCATGCATTTCCATATACATTTATTGCAATACAGTGTACCATGCACTCAACAATTGCAATTATATAAAGGACTACGCTCGTACGTCATACGTACCTTATGATTCCGTAGTTCGAGTCCAACCTTGCCAGAGTGCCACGACCCGATGAGTTAAGTGCTAACATGCAAATAACTCCCAGTTAAACATAGGCATGCAATCACGTGCCCAAGCACGTTCACAACTTCCAAACCTATCATCCATCCATGACGATTACCAAAAATAAAAGCCCCCTGGCTAAGCATGCATAATACCCAAAATATTCCATTTTGCAAGTTCAAAATTAGCCAATTACTCAATCGAGCATTCCATTTTATTAATAAAATTTGGCTCCAATGATTCCCTTTTAATAGTGTGGCATTCCCATTGGAATGGAGACGTTGCCCCGGGAACGGGCTACTCAAACCTCGATTCCAAAATCCCGACATTTTCCCAAAATTTCAAAAAAAAAAAAACCGTACGGGCGGCGATCGATCGCCTCTTTTAGCGCTATCGATCGCCCCTGTCCAGTGGGCAAAATCGCCTTCTCGCGATCGATCGCCAACCCTCGCGATCGATCGCCAACATGCTCGCGATCGATCGCCTGGACCACGCGATCGATCGCCTGCATTGTTCATCGTCACTGATTTTAACAGCTGCACATCGCGATCGATCGCCCCTCCTCGGCGATCGATCGCCACCTGCGATCTTCCGAAAACTCGAGCTTCCATGGTGTTTTTCACACCCAAACTCAAAACCAACACCCCATACACCTTCAACACCTCAAATACACCCTTAAAACTCAATAAAAACTCCAACAACAAACTTTAAGATTTTACCCAAATTCCAGAAATCCAAATCTAACATTAATACTCAACCAAAATCAACAATACTACTACCAAATCGAAGACAAAGACGAGGGGAAGACTGATACCTGATTATCTTCGAGAAAACCGGCTCCCGAGCCAAGCTACCAACGATTTTGCTTCCAAGAGCAAAAGAGGGGAAATGGGGGGAAGGTTTTGAGCGTGGAGAGAGGGGAGAGAGAGAATGGTTCCGTGCCAAATGACGGAATACCGAGTCCACTTGGTATATATAGTACCAAAACTCGAAAATACCAATCCCTTCACAAATACATCATGATTCAGTAAATATCATATGTTTTCAAAAATCATCTCTCTAACCTCAATACCCATTACCAGCCCTAGTACAAAGTACTCCGGACCCCAAATCCCACCAAAGACCAAATTCCAAGGTTATCACCACGATGAGAATACAATCTCATCCCTTGGATCCAACGACTCCAAACATCGAATTTAAAATCCCCGAGAGTCTCGAGACCGCAATTAATTCATAATTGCCACAATTAAAATCCACGCGATTAACACCATTAATCCCCGGGTATCACAATTATCCCCTACTAATAAAATTTCGTCCTCAAAATTTGCACGGCGTATTCCACGTAACGCCGAAAACACGCAATCCAAGCGGATCCACGATGTTGAATCATGAACATAACATGAACGACACACCAACCACAAGGATACCGACCTCGCAGAATGGAGTAATCTCTCCAACCGACACAAATCCACGACAGACATCAGCATTCCCCGATGCTAACCATCTAAAAGGCAGTCAACCAAACATAACTGCAATCAAACGAATCATTCGTGATTCCAAAATAGATATCGTCCCAATGATATCTCCAAGACATAGCCACCGATGTTAAGCATACATCGTTACCAAATTGACCATTAGTACACAACAGTGTACCTGCACTACATCCGGTTCCCATTTTCCAAATCCATCTCCAATAGAGGAGTAGTTGCACCACTTGCAACGCGGATCGGTCAACTCACGGTCACCAATAGACACAAAACACATCTCCAAAGATGTCTACATCCGCGTGTTCCAAGAAATCACATCTTGGTCCCAAACACACTATCGAGACTCCACAAGGTCTCCTGTTCTCGAAAGGACATGCAAGAACAATCAATTGCATTCCCGCCACACGTGTCAATCATGACACTAAACAAATCCGAATCCTGACCATCCCTTGTTTATCCTGGGATTCAACAATCCTAAATCAGGGAGGCTATGAATTGACCAGCAAGAATTACTATGGTCCCAAAACCCGACAATCCCTCCTCAGGGGAAGTCAACCGGACCTCACGATTATTCCTCAGAATACATCGTGCCATCGTGATTACCAATCTGGAGGTGCCACAATCTCTCACCGGAGATTCGCCAAACCAGGCGTACTAATCCGATACTCAACAAGTACCGAAACGCAGGCATTCGTACACACATACATGCCCAAGTACTTACACAACATGCATACTCAATGCAATAGGCTTGGGTATCTCCAATCATAGCAAAAGTCCCAAAATCAACTGTCAATCCCCAACTATTATCACCTCGCAGAGAATAATGATTCACAGACAAACAGTCAATGTCGTGATTCCAACATCAACACCTCACAAACCGACTCATTGAATCTCCCAAAGATTCCCAATCGGTAGGTAAATACTACCTTCCTCACAAGGAAAAACGTCATGGACTCATGACCCTCTAACCTCAAACCGTCGTTCGGAAAACCTGGATATATTTATGCCCAAAACATATCCCAGAACCAAAAATACACAACTGGTTCAAAATAGTGCATCAAACCACTATTACCAAATCGAAACCCGTATACGCCATGTATACTCAAACTAATGATGCTCGGTACTAATGCCATAGTACACCACGATCTCGAGCATTAACCCGGAGACGTCTCCTCGAACGTCTCACCGGAAGTACGAAGTCATCACCTAGTCCAACACTAGGAGGGCTTCCCCCGGTTGACTCATAATCAACCCTCAATCAATACCACCTGTCTCCATGACAATACAATCCAACTCTCTCCAAGAGATAAAATCAATATAGTAGTGTTACCCCACTAACTATATCCCACAAATCCAATTGTGACTCCCGTTGCATTCCATATGCAAGGATGCTCAACCAGAGCTAACAACGACTTGTTGACACTCGTGTTGGTGCTACCAACAAAATTGAGTTGTCCCAGTACAAGTCCTCAAAACAATGGACGCATAAATGTCCCCGTGAGTTACTCCCTGCCTCAATCATCATGCCACATAGAGACTACAAGAGTCTACCATAAGTCCTCATCGTATCATCATACGATTCACCGAACTCGGTCCCAACATGCAGTATAATTGCCACAACAAGCATACTACAACACTGCTACAATACCTGGCTAGCAAAATGCTGCCTCCATAGGCTTATATCAAGACTACCAACGTATCATACGTTCTACCCCTGTACACCATACCGTAACATTCATTAGAGTAGTGGGTTATCACCCAATATTCCTCTAATACCAATGCACAAGGGACATCCCGGTGTCCTTGCTCAACCACAAAGCAATCCTAATTCCGTAGGATTTATTCCACACCCTCAGGGGTGGGTGTGATCATGTCTACAACATGTCACCTCGGCATAAGCAAGTAGTTTCCTTAACAACTACTCCTGTTACCAGTCACTTGGCCATAGCCATTCCAACGAGTATGCCCAAAGGTACCACTACTCGACAAGTATTTATCTCTATTGCATGATGCGGTACCCTCACCGATACAATGCATCCAATAATCCATCGAGCAAACCTGCTCGGCATAATGGTCCCGTCAACTAGTGACCCATACACTACCCTGTGCCCACTATCGGCACTCAAATCACACGACTAAATACACATACTGTGATGACCAGGGATCATAGATGTTAATCCCGGAGTGTTAATGACCCCTAAAGTTGTTTTACGTGGCGATTCGGAGTTTAATCGTAGTGTTGGGCCTTTCGGGCTCGTCTATTTGAGTAGTTGGGATCGTTGGATCCCGAGGTTGAGATTGTATTCTCATTTCGGTGTAAAACCTAAGAGTTGGGTTTTTGATGTGTCTCGGGATCTGGGGTGCTTTGTGTGGGCACCGGTAGGGGGTTTTAAAGTTAGAGAGAGAATTTTTGAAAACAGATGATTTTTAATGAATCATGATGTATTTGTGGGGCTATTAGTATTTCGGGGTATTTTTGCTATAAATACCAGTTGAACCCGAGATTTTAATTTTAAAAATTCATTTCAGCCCTCCAGCCCGTCTCTCTCTCTCTCCTCGCGTCGGCCATTTCCGATCTCCCTCACCCCCGCGCGTAAAAGCGCTGCGCCCGCCGCCGTCCTGCCGCCGTTCGGCGCGTCCGACCCGCCGTTGGCTTTGTCTTGTCCAGGCGCATCTTCCCACACTAACAATTTGAAGTTTGGTAGCAATTCACGTTCGGATTTTTGCAGAAAGCGCAGACCCAAATTCTAGGGTTCTTCGATTTCGGTCGATTTTCCTTCCGATTTTCGATTGGGTAACCTTCCTTACCCCTTTTCCATGCTTCTCGTGTAATTCCCTGCCTTTTTTGTGTTGATTGGTTTGAAATAAATTTGCCCTAATTTCGTGAGGTTGGGTTCAAATTTTGGGGGTTTTGGGCAGGGGGTGATGATTCTTGTTATTGATCGATTATTACATGTTTTAGATGTATTATGATTCTTAATTGGGTTCGAATTGAGATGTTAGGGTTCAAAATTTTAGAGGTGGTTCTTGAGCAATTTTTGATAATGTCTCATTCGATTTCCCTCCATATATGCCCTGCCCCGGGTCTTTTAAATGGTAAATTGTCGTGTGTTGACAATAATTTTCTGTATGAGGATTATGGGTGTGCTTGAGCATGGGTTGCATGTTCGTAAATAATTGTGAATTATTTATCGTGTTAGCACATCGTTCCTCGCGGCATGGAACTCGAGCAAGGTTTGGCTCGGACTTCGGAGATTTAAGGTACGTGCGACGTACAAGCATTACCATATATTAGAGCATTTGTGAAATGCATAATGTATTTTGATTTCATTGAATAATTGTGCATGAGGTTATATATATGTGTTGAGAAGCTATGCAGCGACCTAATCTTGATATCGCCGCCACGAGCGTGCGTGACAGTAGAGTAGTATAACTCTCATAAGGTATATGGGGTACCAGATGTATATGACCGTTGTAGGGCATTGAGATGCCTGAGAATGATCGTGGGATCATGTATTCATTATAAGACATTTGAGATGTCTAAGTATAATGGAAAGCACATATTTATGCATGATGGCATTAATGTTATACGACATAACTAATTGTTTATGTGCTTTTATGATACGAAAAGTGGTATTGCTAACCATTGTGGTTGCAGGAATCGTATGGAACACGATAGGATGGCATTAATAGTGATGTCTAGCACTCTATATGTTACGTGCCAAGGAATCTGATTTTGGTAAGAAAATCAGGGAAAAGAAAGATATGATGTATTGTCTGAGGACAGAATGGGTAGACAACCGACAGTGGAATACTTCGGTATGGTCTCAATTATTATTGAATATACTAATGCGTTTGTTCATGTAATGTTCAAGCAAGGAAGGTACGTAAGAAACGCACGGGCATCGAACGGTAAACCATACTTCTATACTATGATTATGCAATGATTGCACAAGTATGTATGATGTTATGATGATGATGTTTACGATGAGTAAAGATGATATGATGTTTATGATGATGATTATGATGAATAAGTTTATAATGATGATGTTTATATGATGTTTATATAATGATGCGATGTTATTTGTGGTAAGATGCCACGGGGTAAGATGCCCCACATGGTAAGAGGCCATGCGATGTTACTTGTGGTAAGATGCCATGGGGTAAGATGCCCCACATGGTAAGAGGCCATGCGATGTTATTTGTGGTAAGATGCCACGGGGTAAGATGCCCCACATGGTAAGAGGCCATGCGATGTTATTTGTGGTAAGATGCCACAGGGTAAGATGCCCCACATGGTAAGAGGCCATGCGATGTTATTGTGGTAAGATGCCACGGGGTAAGATGCCCATATGGTAAGAGGTCATACGATATTATATGTGGTAAGATGCCATAAGATGTTATGACACTATGATGTTAATCAATTACGTTAAGATCTAATGATTACGTGCATGAATATTTGAAACAAGGACAATAAAAGTGGGTTAATGTGTCTAACCAGGAAGTGTACTTCATTTAGATTCATGCATTTCTTTATTTATGTACTTTTTCTATGATGATTAGCGGTGGTTCATTCCGTTGTGTCGATGATGATGATTCATCTCTTTGTGATTATTGGCGATGGTTTATGCCGCCGGATATGTTGATAGCGATGCCTCATTCCGCTATTATGTGGATTTACGATGACTCATTCTTTTATGAGGATTGGCGATGATTTGTGCCGCCGGATATGTTGATAGCGATGCCTCATTCCGCTATTATGTGGATTTACGATGACTCATTCTTTTATGAGGATTGGCGATGATTTGTGCCGCCGGATATGTTGATAGCGATGCCTCGTTCCGCTATTATGTGGACGATGATTCATGCTCAGGTGTATAGCGAGGTTTCATGACACTTATTATATGACGAGGTACCATGCCGTCGATTCTATAGCGATGGATTGTGCCGCTAGGTACTCAACACAGGACTTTGCCGCCTTCGAGCGATGGGTGCTGATTACGCACTATTATTGAGTGACGGAGACAGGTATGCCGCTATCTTGTTAGCGATGAGGTATGGGATATTGCTATTCTATTAACATTATTATAGCTGGCATACGTTGATATGCATGTTTTATTTTGGCTATTTTACTAGCATGATGATGGATGACATACGTGATGTACATGGACCGTCACGAGTTGACTAGGTCATTTAGATGTCATTGTTGACATGTACCGTCACTAGATGACGATGCCTTAGATGCCATGAGGGGGCATGTGTTGTCACGGGATGACGATGACGATGGTGTAAGAGATGTCTTATTAGACATACATCATCGTTACGATGAACAATGCGTTGAGTATACGTATTCAGTGGTATGCCTTGGGTGCCAGTACCGAGCACAAGGTGGTGTGTGCGTCACCGATTGACGTGACCCTTATACCGAGCGGGTTGCTCGAGGAATGGATGGATGCGCTGTACATGTGATTGTACCGCAGCTTATGTTTGGGGTGATACCCTTGAGGTATGCTCGTTGGAATGGCTTTTTGGCCATGTATTTGACGACAGGAGTAATCATGGAAGAAATTACTCGCTTTCTGTCGATGTGACATGTGGTAGACATGGTCACACCACCCTTGAGGGTGTAGAATGGGTCCTAAAGGAGTAGGATCAGGTTATGTTAAGTACATGGGGACATTGGAGTGTCCAGAGTGTATCGGCATTAGAGGATTGTTGGGTAAAGACCCACTACTCTATTGAGTTTTCTTCCCATAGTATGATATGCCAAGCGGAAACGTCCGTCTTGTTGGTAGGTTTGAGGTAAACCTAAAGAGGCAGAGACTAGTTTGTCTGCCGCGTGTGTGCAGTACCATGAGGGGCTTGCTAGAGCCGTTATACTGCTCGTTGGAACCAAGTTTGACAAATCGTAAGGTGATACGATGTGGATTGTGGTGGACTCTAGTAGTCACCACGTCATTTGAGGTTGAGGTTGTGCATGCCTCACTGAAACGTGTATACGTTTATGTTTAATCTTGGTGAGACTTGTCTGGGACAGCTCATGATGTTGAAGTACCAACAAGAGAGTCATCAAGTCGTTGTTGGCTCGATCTGGGGAATCCGTGTATTTGGGATGCAATGGGTGTTATTGTATCCAGTTTTTCCGAACGGTGGTTTGAGACTATTGGATCTCGAGTTCGATGGCACTTCCCTTGTGGGGAAGGAGGTAGTATTATACCTATTTGGGAATCTTTGAAAGATTCGGTAAGTTGGTGCATGTGGTGTTGATTTTGGGAATCATGCCGTGTTGTTGATCGTCGATTATCATTCTCCACTGGATGGGAATGACTCAGAATTGACGGTTGTGTTTGGGGCTTAGGGGTATGTTGTAGATACCCGAGCCAAGTGCATTGAGTATGCATGTAGTGTCTGTGCTTAGGCAGGTATACTGGTGAGTATACGGATGCCAGTTATCGATTTCTTTTTGTCAAGCATAGAGTTATGCTGTGTTTGGATGGTTAAATCTCTGATGAGAGATATGGAACACCTTGAGATTGGGAATCTCCATGGCACGATAATTATGAGAAATAATCGTGAAGTTAGTTGACTCCCTTTGAGGAGGGATTATCTTGTGTGGGTTAAGGTATTTCCTTATTGGTGTTTTCCTCCGAGTTATGCGATAGCCTTCCCAAGTTTGGATTGTTAAATCCTAGGATTATCAAGGGATGGCAGGAATTCGGATTGGTTGGGTGTCGCTGTCGACACAAGCGTTGAGGATGCAATCGGTTTATTGCATGTCCTTTCAGAATTTTAAACTCTGTGGAGTCTCGGTTGTTTATTTATGATCAGGATGTGATTCTTGGAACATCCGGAGGTGGACATCTTGTGAGATGTTTTTTGTGTGAATCTGTGGCCGTGAGTTGCCCAAATTGAGTTGCAATGATGCGACTGCTCCTTCGATGGAAAAGGTTTTGAAAGTGGAAACCAGGTTTGGTATGTGTACACCGTGGTGTTTCCCTCGTAACGATGTATGTTAGACATCGTGAGTCATGATAGAGATGTCTTTGAATGATATCTACGATGGAATCGGGAGCGATTCGAATCCTTGCAGTTTCAGTTGACTAACTGCTTTTGGATTATTAGCGTTGAGCTGTGCTGACGCTCTTTGACGTTATGATGGATTTGGAAGTCTATTCCACTCCAGAGTTTGACACGAGGTCAACGTTCTCACGGTCGAGGTGTCATTCAGGATGCGTTCATACTAGTTGTATTAGAACTAAGGATGACTGTCCGATCTACAGTCGTAAGTATTGGTTGTTTTGCAGTCATGAGAGACTAACTTTTGGGATGACCCGCATCGAGGTACGTTTTGCCTCTTGGTGATATGTTGGTTTTGGTATGTCACTTTGTTTCAGAGTTTGATGTTAGGTAAGTATCCTCGCGTTTATTAATACGATTCTGATATGGTCAAGAATCGAGGTTATGGCTTCATGTTGTTGTGTAGCCTGGGTGTTATGTGATACATCGGTGCTAATTTCGAGGACGAAATTCTTTTAGTGGGGGATATTGTGATGACCAGGGATCATAGATGTTAATCCCGGAGTGTTAATTACCCCTAAAGTTGTTTTACGTGGCGATTCGGAGTTTAATCGTAGTGTTGGGCCTTTCGGGCTCGTCTATTTGAGTAGTTGGGAACGTTGGATCCCGAGGTTGAGATTGTATTCTCATTTCGGTGTAAAACCTAAGAGTTGGGTTTTTGATGTGTCTCAGGATCTGGGGTGCTTTGTGTGGGCACCGGTAGGGGGTTTTAAAGTTAGAGAGAGAATTTTTGAAAACAGATGATTTTTAATGAATCGTGATGTATTTGTGGGGCTATTAGTATTTCGGGGTATTTTTGCTATAAATACCAGTTGAACCCGAGATTTTAATTTTAAAAATTCATTTCAGCCATCCAGCCCGTCTCTCTCTCTCCTCGCGTCGGCCATTTCCGATCTCCCTCACCCACGCGCGTAAAAGCGCTGCGCCCGCCGCCGTCCGGCCGCCGTTCGGCGCGTCTGACCTGCCGTTGGCTTCGTCTCGTCCAGGCACAGCTTCCCACACCAACAATTCGAAGTTTGGTCGCGATTCACGTTCGGATTTTTGCAGTAAGCGCAGACCCAAATTCTAGGGTTCTTCGATTTCGGTCGATTTTCCTTCCGATTTTCGATTGGGTAACCTTCCTTACCCCTTTTCCATGCTTCTCATGTAATTCCCTGCCATTTTGTGTTGATTGGTTCGAAATAAATTTGCCCTAATTTCGTGAGGTTGGGTTCGAATTTTGGGGGTTTTGGGCAGGGGGTGATGATTCTTGTTATTGATCGATTATTACATGTTTTATATGTATTATGATGCTTAATTGGGTTCGAATTGAGATGTTAGGGTTCGAAATTTTAGAGGTGGTTCTTGAGCAATTTTCGATAATGTCTCATTCGATTTCCCTCCCTGTATATGCCCTGCCACGGGTCTTTTAAATGGTAAATTGTCGTATGTTGACAATAATTTTCTGTATGAGGATTGTGGGTGTGCTTGAGCATGGGTTGCATGTTCGTAAATAATTGTGAATTATTTATCGTGTTAGCACATCGTTCCTCGGGGCATGGAACTCGAGCAAGGTTTGGCTCGGACTTCGGAGATTTAAGGTACGTGCGACGTACGAGCATTACCATATATTAGAGCATTTGTGAAATGCATAATGTATTTTGATTTCATTGAATAATTGTGCATGAGGTTATATATATGTGTTGAGAAGCTATGAAGCGACCTAATCTTGATATCGCCGCCACGAGCGTGCGTGACACTAGAGTAGTATAACTCTCATAAGGTATATGGGGTACCGGATGTATATGATCATTGTATGGCATTGAGATGCCTGAGAATGATCGTGGGATCATGTATTCATTATAAGACATTTGAAATGTCTAAGTATAATGGAAAATTGGTAAAATATATGCTAGGCATTTGAGCTATCTGTGATTGATAGCGAAGTTGAGAAATCAGTATTTGATATTGAGATATCCATATTTGCATGTATAATATATTTGGAATCACCATCTATTGATATTCGAGAACTAGGCATGCAATGAGTTAAATCAATGTGTTGACTTACTGATTTTTGAGATTTGATGAGTTTGATGATTGTGAGAACAGGGACAGTACACGGAATCCCGGATGAGGATGTTCCCATCCAGGGAGTATCATTTAAAATTCATTAGTATTTACTTTTGTTGTAAATTATGAATTTCATTACTGTGATTATGGGATTTTGTGTATTGGTATGCTCACCCCGTTGGGGGCTGTCTCTGTTGGGGCAGGTGAACAGGTACATCGATGGCTGTGGAGCTGAGCTCGAGCATGTTGATTGGATGTACTCCCAGGATCGTGGTACCAGGGCTTGATGGAGCACGGTATCGTATAGAGTACTTATTAACACCCGAGAGTTATATACACATTTATGATGCTCGCAGGTGAGCACAGTTATACTTGTATATGGGTTGTATATAAAGGCATGAGCCTTTCTCTCTTTCATTCTATGTTGCATGCAATTAAGGCTAGAATTGCTAATGATATGAGAGTCATTGGTGTATTATTGTGGGTGTTGAAGCCCACTTTTGTTGTCTTATGTGTGGTGTCTTCCCTGGCTGGGAATTTACTTAGTGTGCTGTATTCTGTTGAGTATTGTGTTTTCCCTGGCCGGGATTTATGTTATGTGATGTGCTTTTGTTTTGGGATTGCTCAATTTATGGGGAGACTCTGCCCAAATTTTTATAAAAGTCCACAATGTAAAAAGTGGCGAAAAGGGGATGGTAATGGGCGAACTTTATGAGTCTATATGTTGTTAGGATGATGATCTTATAACATTGAGTATTAAAGAAATTTTGTAGTTGTCATCCAATGGTAAAGTATCATCTGAGTTTCCCGATTGAGTATTATTGAAAGCATGTGCCACATATAAGGGTTAATACACTAATCAAGGGTTAAGGGCTGGGGTCCTTACACATACATAAATATATTATTCATCAAAACGACGCTACGCGTCTACATAGACATCCACTATGTCATCGTCATCCCGTGACGATACCTGTCAACATATGACATTCAAAATAACATCGTCAACTCGTGACGGTACATGTCGAAACACGAGATCCATAGCCTCATCGTCAAACACATGACGGTATATGTACATCAACGCATATCATCCACAATAATGCTAATAAAACAGTAATATGTCATACCTCATCGCTAACAAGATAGCGGCATACCTGTCTCCGTCGTCCAACAGTGATACGCAATCAGCACCCATCGCTCGTAGGTGGCGTAATCAAGTACTATGCACTTAGCGGTATTGTGATATCCCCGAAATAATTAATTGCAATTTGGGCATTAATTATGTTTATGTGATTTTATGGTGGTGATTAGATTATGTGTTGGGATGAATTATCTTGGTGAAATGCTTAGCCACATGGTAGGCGTGGACCGGTAGAGCATTTCAGGGTGCATGTTACGCATGTTGGGTAATTGGGTATTGTAATGGTTTAAATGAAATGGTTTGTGATTATTTGGTGAAACGTGTAGTAAATGGTGATTTTGGGTGAATTTTGGTAAAATGCTTTTAAAATATCATGTTGGATGTTTTATACATCATGTTCACTATTTTGGGTACATGTTAATTTAAACCATAACCAATAAGCATACCATTTGAATTAACCCCCACCTCTCATTCCACTATACTTTACATCACATCCCTTCCCATCACCTTTAAGTCAAACCACCCTCCATCTCTTCTCTTGCAAAGAAAAAGCTCCCATTTCCGTTTTGGAAAGAAGATGAAAAAGTAAAGGCTTTGAAAGTGAGTTATTTTGGGATTTCTTACAAGAAACTTGAAGCTCAAGTGGTAAGCTATCATTGTGGTAAAGTCTTGTTGAGTTTTGGTTGGGTTTGTAGCTTGTTTTTGGGGTAAAAAGGGGTGGATGTTAGTCCATCATGATGTTTATGTTAGTAGATGTATTTTTAATGTTGTTTTGTGGTTAAATGTTGAGCATGGTGGTTGTTATTGGTTGTATATGAATTTAGGTGTTGTTGGAAGCTCATACATGGAGGATTTTCGATGGTACAGGGCTGCTCGATCGATCGAAAATATGTCCCGATCGATCGAGCTGAGCAGAGTCCAAGCAAGGCGTGAAATGAGCTTACCGATCGATCGGTAATTTTGTTCCGATCGATCGGTGTTATGTCTCGATCGATCGATATAAAGTTTCGATCGATCGGTGGAGGCAGAACATGAATGCCTATTTTTCTCCACTTAGCGATCGATCGGGGCTTGGGGACCGATCGATCGGGGCTTGGGGACCGATCGATCGCAAGGCATAAAATTGTGGATTTTTTGTTTATGTCCTATATGATGATATTTTTGGTAATGGTTCATTTATTGGCTTCTAATATGGAATTGTGTGAATGTGTAGAACCATCCCAGGTGGCCACACAGCTTAGGAGATAAAGTCCACAATATCTCCACTTTTGGAACTAAGGTACGTAGTGAGACGTACGAGCATCGGACGGTAAAACGTATTTATTACGCTTGATTGGTTATGCATTATGGTTGCATGCATGGTCTTAATTATGCATTGTGATTGCATACATAATTGAATATGCATTATGGTTGCATACATGGTTGGATATGCATTTTGGTTGCATAATTGATTGGATATGCATTGCGGTTGCATATGATTGTGAGTCGAGATTATATTACAGTGATGAAGAATACTTGCCGCTTTCATGTCGAAGCGATGATAGAATACTTGCCGCTGTCATATTTAGCGATGAAGAATATTTGCCGCAAATATGTCGAAGCGAAGGATAATGCCGCTGTCATATTGATGCGAGGGATATTATACCGCTAATATGTCGAAGCGAGGGGTATTAATGCCGCTGTCATATAAACGCGAGGGGTATTATAGCACTGATATAATAAGACCGGGAATTGGCCATTAGTATACCCGGAATGGATGCATGTCATGACATACATATCGGTGTTATAATCCATTGATTATTATTGTGGTACATGGACAACCAAGGGAGCTTTTAAATGTGTTGAATACAGGAAGTGAATCGCATTTATGGTTTATGCATTGAATTATGATCATATTATTGTGAATATGATGCTCATGGTTTGTGGTTGTTCCTGTAGGTACTTTTGGGCGGACGGGCTAAGGCGGGTTGATGCGGTGAGCCAGTGAGGAGTGCTTTTGGCATAGCAGGCCTAATTTTTTTGCAGTCTCTACTCTAGGAGTAGTGTAAAGCTATAGGATTAACATTCAGTTGGTCGGGAATGTAATTAATCCCTTTTGGAAATTTTATTTTGGCCTGTAATCTTAACGGCTCAATACATCAACACGAACTTTATATTCTTAGATGCATGTTTAGCTCTATTACGCCTTTAATCCGCACTTAAGGAACTAGGGCCCTTACATAATAGATTATGTGTTGGGATTAATTATCTTGGTGAAATACTTAGCCACATGGTAGGCGTGGACCGGTAGAGCATTTCAGGGTGCATGTTACGCATGTTGGGTAATTGGGTATTGTATTGGTTTAAATGAAATGGTTTGTGATTATTTGGTGAAACATGTAGTAAATGGTGACTTTGGGTGCATTTTGGTAAAATGCTTTTAAAATATCATGTTGGGATGTTTTATACATCATGTTCACTATTTTGGGTACATGTTAATTTAAACCATAACCAATAAGCATACCATTTGAATTAACCCCCACCTCTCATTCCACTATACTTTACATCACATCCCTTCCCATCACCTTTAAGTCAAACCCACCCTCCATCTCTTCTCTTGCAAAGAAAAAGCTCCATTTTCGTTTTGGAAAGAAGAGGAAAAAGTAAAGGCTTTGAAAAGGAGTTATTTTGGGATTTCTTACAAGAAACTTGAAGCTCAAGTGGTAAGCTATCATTGTGGTAAAGTCTTGTTGAGTTTTGGTTGGGTTTGTAGCTTGTTTGTGGGTAAAAAGGGGTGGATCTTAGTCCATCATGATGTTTATGTTAATAGATGTATTTTTAATGTTGTTTTGTGGTTAAATGTTGAGCATGGTGGTTGTTGTTGGTTGTATATGAATTTAGGTGTTGTTGGAAGCTCATACATGGAGGATTTTTCGATGGTACAGGGCTGCTCGATCGATCGGAAATATATCCCGATCGATCGAGCTGAGCAGAGTCCAAGCAAGGCGTGAAATGAGCTTACCGATCGATCGGTAATTTTGTTCTGATCGATCGGTGTGATGTCTCGATCGATCGGTGGAGGCAGAACATGAATGCCTATTTTTCTCCACTTAGCGATCGATCGGGGCTTGGGGACCGATCGATCGCAAGGCATAAAATTGTGGATTTTGGGTTTATGTCCTATATGATGATATTTTTGGTAATGGTTCATTTATTGGCTTCTAATATGGAATTGTGTGAATGTGTAGAACCATCCCAGGTGGCCACACAGCTTAGGAGATAAAGTCCACAATATCTCCACTTTTGGAACTAAGGTACGTAGTGAGACGTACGAGCATCGGACGGTAAAACGTATTTATTACGCTTGATTGGTTATGCATTATGGTTGCATGCATGGTTTTAATTATGCATTGTGATTGCATACATAATTGAATATGCATTATGGTTGCATACATGGTTGGATATGCATTGTGGTTGCATAATTGATTGGATATGCATTGCGGTTGCATATGATTGTGAGTCGAGATTATATTACAGTGATGAAGAATTCTTGCCGCTTTCATGTCGAAGCGATGATAGAATACTTGCCGCTGTCATATTTAGCGATGAAGAATATTTGCCGCAAATATGTCGAAGCGAAGGATAATGCCGCTGTCATATTGATGCAAGGGATATTATGCCGCTAATATGTCGAAGCGAGGGGTATTAATGCCGCTGTCATAAAACGGGAGGGGTATTATAGCACTGATATAATAAGACCGGGAATTGGCCATTAGTATACCCGGAATGGATGCATGTCATGACATACATATCGGTGTTATAATCCATTGATTATTATTGTGGTACAGGGACAACCAAGGGAGCTTTTAAATGTGTTGAATACAGGAAGTGAATCGCATTTATGGTTTATGCATTGAATTATGATCATATTATTGTGAATATGATTTGTATACATGCTCATGGTTTGGGGTTGTTCCTGTAGGTACTTTTGGGCGGACGGGCTAAGGCGGGTTGATGCGGTGAGCCAGTGAGGAGTGCTTTTGGCATAGCAGGCCTAATTCTTTTGCATAGTCTCTACTCTAGGAGTAGTGTAAAGCTATAGGATTAACATTCAGTTGGTCGGGAATGTAATTAATCCCTTTTGGAAATTTTATTTTGGCCTGTAATCTTAACGGCTCAATACATCAACACGAACTTTATATTCTTAGATGCATGTTTAGCTCTATTACGCCTTTAATCTGAACTTAAGGAACTAGGGCCCTTACATTAGTGGTATCAGAGCAGTGGTTAGAGAACCCGGGAACGAGCGGAGCCTTAGCATGGTTGGCTAGGTGTTGTCATTTGGGGCATGTTATGCATGTGGTGCATATTTATGTATACAATTGTTATACTAACATGCTTGTCATTCATATTGTCTAACGGTTTAGCATATATATTGTTTGGAATTGTTGTTAACCTTTGTGTTACAGCATGGCGGCTATGAATGCGGGAAATCTCAATGAAGAGGTGGGTGACATTGGCAGTGTTAGTGCTAGTATCGGTCAGGCAAATCCTTTACCTCCACCTGCTGTGGGCATGGAACCGGTTGCTCAGTTGCTACTACAAGGGGAGCTTAGCTTGACACAGTTTCTGACCTTCCACCCGCCTATGTTTGAGGGAACAGAAACAGGGGAAGAGGCTGAAGAGTGGTTAGAGAGATTGGAACAGATATTCGTGTCTGCGCCGTGTGCTAGGACGGCATGGTTGAGATTGGCGGAATTCCAATTGGAAAAGAAGTCTTCTATGTGGTGGAAGACGACTGTAATGGAATTGAGGGCCCAAGGTATGGTCATTGACTGGACTCTATTCAGAACTCGGTTTCTAAACCGATACTTCTCGGCTGCGGCTAGACAATCAAAGGAGGATGAATTTACAAACTTGAAACAAGGGAGCATGTCAGTTTCAGACTATGCCATGCATTACTCATCGTTGTTGAGGTATGTTCCCCATATCGCAACAAACGGGCATGCCAAGATGAGGAACTTTCTGAAGGGGTTGCGACAGGAACTATTTGATCGGGTCATTTCCAACAACCCGACATCCTTAGATGATGCACTTGTTAGAGCGGAGTTGGCAGAGATTGGGGTGAGTGCTTATACTGATGCCGCACCCCCACCAGTCTCATCACAAAGATCTACATCTGAGAATCTGAGGCCCCGGGGAGGATCTTTTAAGTCAAGGGGAACTTCTTATTCTTCCCGGTTTAGCGGAAGGCGACCGGATGGTCGGAAGCAAGGTGATCGGAGTGGTGGTGCATCTACTTTTGGGGGATCTGGTAGAGTTGGAGATGTTAAGTGCCACTTTTGCGGAGGGCCGCATTTGATGCGTGATTGTTCTGCATGCTACATATGTGGCAAGTCGGGCCACATTGCTCGGCGTTGTCCCAATCGGGAAGGACGGACGGATCTTTGAGAGGGCCGAGGGAGGTTTTCTAGTGGGACAGTACAGAAGAGGCCACCGATGGTGCCTCGTCATATGGGAGGAAGGCGATGGGGCCACCTCAGGGACAGGTCTATGCACTGACCAGGGAGCAGGCCGATGCAGCTCCAGAGGAGGTGATAGCGGGTAGGTTCCTTTTATTTACGTATTCCGCCTTTATTTTGATAGACACAGGTGTTTTGCACTCCTTTGTGTCTGCGGACTTTGTGGCAAGTCATCATATATGCACGTCTCCGTTACCCACGTCTCTATTGGTCTCGACACCCACAGGAAAGAAAGTTGTTGCTGATCAGTTTCTGATGGACTGCCTCATTTATTTTGAGGGCAATGAGATAAGAGCAGATTTGATTGTTTTGAGTATGTCAAATTTCGACTGCATTGTGGGCATGGACATTCTGAACAGATATCAGGTAGTGGTATATTGTCGGCAGAGGATAGTTCGGTTCATATCTGGTTTGGGAGTTCAGTGGATTTTTTATGGCAACGGGTCTCGTGCGAAGATTCCGTTGATTTCGGCAATCAAAATGTCTCAACTATTGGAACGTGGACACACAGGCTACCTCATCTATGCCGTGGACACGTCAGGAAAGGGTAAAGAGTTAAAGGTTGAGGATGTGCCAGTGGTAGCAGAATTTGCTGATGTGTTCCCAGAGGAGATTCCCGGATTCCCATCGGCAAGGGAAGTCGAGTTTGGAATTGAGTTATTACCGGAGACATCCGCTATTTCTCGTGCCCCTTACCGGATGGCACCGGCAGAGTTGAGGGAATTGAAGGAGCAGTTGCAGGAGCTCCTTGACAAAGGATATATACGCCCTAGCGTATCACCTTGGGGCGCACCGGTTCTTTTTGTGAGGAAGAAGGATGGTTCGATGCGTTTGTGTATCGATTACCGGCAACTGAATAAGGCCATGGTAAAGAACAAGTATCCTCTCCCGAGGATTGATGATTTATTTGATCAGTTGCAAGGCACAAAGCTGTATAGCAAGATTGATTTGAGATCCGGGTACCATCAGATACGGGTTAGGGAGGAGGATGTACAGAAGACAGCGTTTCGGACTCGGTATGGGCACTACGAGTTCTTAGTGATGCCGTTCGGTGTGACGAACGCCCCGGCTGTCTTTATGAGCTTGATGAACCGGGTGTTCCAACTCTATCTGGATCAGTTCGTCATTGTGTTTATTGACGATATACTCATCTACTCCCAGAGCGAGGAAGAGCATGTGAGACATTTGAGGACAGTGCTCCAGATCCTCAGAGATCACCAGCTATATGCCAAGCTCAGTAAGTGTGAGTTTTGGTTGAGCAGTGTAGTATTTCTACGGCATGTCATATCTAGCAGTGTGATTTCAGTGGACCCCAGGAAGATTGAGGCAGTGATGGAGTGGGCTGCACCCACTTCTGTGCCCGAGATACGGAGTTTTCTTGGTTTGGCTGGTTATTACCAATGCTTCGTTGGTTGATTTTCTAAGATTGCTAAGCCACTGACGCAGTTGACCCAAAAAGGAGTACCCTTCTTTTGGTCAGAGGCTTGCGAGGAGAGCTTTCAAGAGTTGAAGCACCGATTGACGACGGCACCGATATTGGTGATTCCCTCAGAGAATAAGAGGTTTGTCCTTTATACGGACGCATCGCTACAGGGCTTGGGATGTGTACTGATGCAAGATAAGCACGTGGTAGCTTATGCATCGAGGCAGTTGAAGCCGCATGAGGCTAGATACCCGGTCCATGATTTGGAGTTGGCGCCTATTATCTTTGCCCTGAAGATTTGGAGGCACTATCTGTATGGTACATCTTTTACCATATACACGGATCATAAGAGCCTAAAATTCTTGTTTACTCAGGCGGAGTTGAATATGCGTCAGAGGAGATGGATGGATTTGCTCAAAGACTATGACTGTGAGATTGAGTACCATCCGGGGAAGGCGAACTTGACAGCAGACGCCTTGAGTCGGAAGGTGAAGAGTACTGCTGAGGAGGTCATGCATTTGTCGGCTATGATGACTTCATATTGCCATCTGGGCTATGACTTTGACGTAGATACATCGCATGTGCATGTATTGACCTTATTGGCTGAGCCAGATATCTATGAGCATATCAGGAGAGCTCAGAGGACAGATGATGAGATTCAGAGATGGTCATCATTGGTACTTCGGGGGCAGCCATCAAAGTTTAGAGTGGCTGAGGATGGTTCTTTGAGACTTGGTAATCGATGGGTAGTTCCATGTACGCCGGAGTTGCGTAGAGGAATCTTGCAGCGAGCTCATAGTAGCCGATTTAGCATCCACCCAGGAGGTAGGAAAATGTATAAGGACTTGTGTGATCAGTTCTGGTGGAAACGTATGAAACGTGATGTGATATCATTTGTTAAGAGGTGTTTGATCTGCCAGCAGGTTAAGACAGAGAGGCAGAGACCCGGTGGCGAACTAAGGAGCTTAGAGATACCGGAGTGGAAGTGGGAGCATATATCTATGGACTTTGTGACCCACTTGCCGAGGACTACTTCGGGTTGTGATGCCATTTGGGTGATCATTAACAGGCTGACAAAGGTTGCTCACTTCATCCCCTACTGTATGACGTACACATACTTGAGGATGGCTCAGTTGTATGTCCGGGACATAGTAAGACTGTGATGTCCGGGAATTATGGTGGTAATCCCGGTGTTGTATTAATCCTTGATGGATTTTTAATTGTGGCAATTAGGAAGTAATTGCAGTTTGGCATCCCCTGGGATTGCTTAATCGGGCATTTGGGATCGATGGATCCAAAGGGTGAGATTGTATTCTCATTTCGGTAGAAAACCTATGAATTGGGTTTTTAATGGGACTTGGTGTCCAGGGTGCTTTATGTTTGGGCCAGTCTGGGGACTTGGTGTTAGAGAGAGAATTTTTGTAAACTGATGATTTTTAATGAGTTATGATGTAATTGAGGGAGTATTGGTATTTCGGAGCATTTTTGCTATATATACCAGTCGGACTTGGGATTCCGTCATTGGAATCCATTTCTCTCTCTCTCTCTCTCTCTCCATCGCCCCAAACCCTTTTCCCCTTTCTCCCTTGGAAGAGAAATCGCGGGTGGCTTGGATCGGAGGCCGGTTCCTCGAAGATAATCAGGTATTCATCTTCCCCTCGTCCTTGGCTTCGATTTGATAGTAGTTTGGTAGCTTTTGGTTGGGGTTTTAGTTGGCTATGGGTTTTGGAAATTTTTGGGTTAAAATCAAAATGTTGATTTCAGTGTTTTCATGGAGTTTAATTGTTGTATTTGAGGCATTGAGGTGGTATGGGGTGTTGGTTTGGAGTTGGGTGTGAAAAACACCATTAGAACTCGAGTTTTTCGGAAAATTGCAGTCCGCGATCGATCTTGGCGAGGCGCCGATCGATCGCGACATGCTACTGGATTTGGGAAGGCGATGAGCAGTAGCGGCGATCGATCGCGAGAAGTGGGCGATCGATCGCGAGGGTCTTGGCGATCGATCGCGAGATGTGGCGATCGATCGCGGCTTGTTTATTTTCGGACAGTAGGCTATGGCGATCGATCGCGGCTTGGCGCCGATCGATCGCGGCCCTGTTCCCTTGGTTTTTTTCAAATTTTGGAAAATGTCGGGATTTTGGAACCGAGGTTTAAAGGGGCCGTTTCCGGGGCAATGTCTACATTCCAATGGGAATGCTTTGCTTTTAAAATGGGTGGTTTAGAGCCAAATTAAATTAAACGGAATTCCCGGTTGAATTCTTGGCAATCTTTTAAACTTGTAAAATGGTTTATTTGGGTATTACGCATGCTTAGCCGGGGAGCTTTTATTTTGGTAATCGTCATGGATTGACGATATGACTGGGAGTCTTGAACGTGCTTGGACACGTAATCGCATGCTTATTCTTGATTGTGAGTTGTTTATGTGTTTTAGCACATATTCCTCGGAGCATGGAACTCGAGCAAGGTTTGGCTCGGACTTCGGAAATTAAGGTACGTGGGACGTACGAGCATAGCCTATTATAGTATTGCAACTGTAATATGCATGGTTTGTGATAATGGTATTAAATGGGCATTGGAATACATGGTGTATGGTAATTGTATTATATGGACATTACAATAGCTGGCATGTGGTCTGGCATGTGGTAATTACATTGGATAAATATTGAGATGCATGGTGCACTATATTTACTTCAAATGGATAATGATATGCATGGTATATGGTAACTGTGATAAATATATATATATTGGGAATCATACAGTGCCGCCTTCGAGCGAGCAATGATTCGGGATGCGGTCGCCATTGGGCGACCATCGGTTTTGACGCCGCTATTGTTGAGCGTGCGCGAGGTTTAGTATGCCGCTATTGTGGAGCGAGCAATGAAATAAGAACATGGAATTGTTGGTTAGATATATGCGATATCTATAGTCTTTTACATTATGTTCTTATCCCTTTGATTATGGAACTGGTATAATAGAACGGTATTAGTTAATCTATGTGACGATTAACTGGCTTTGGGAATTTGATGAGTTTGGTTATTTTGAGAACAGGGACAATACAGGGGGATCCCGGATGAGGGTATTGCCATCCAGGGAGTATCATTTAAATTATGGCATTTACATTCTGTAAATTATGAATTGCAATATTATTATTTTGTGATTGGTGGTATTGGTATGCTCACCCCGTGTGGGGGCTGTCTCTGTTGGGGCAGGTAACATAGGTGTAGCGGCTTTGGAGTCGAGCTCGGGCTTTTGGTTAGAGGTACTTCCAGGATCGAGGTACCAGAGCTGGCTAGATGGACGCTCAGATCCAGTGTTGAGATCGAGTTGTGCTTGGAAGGTGCTTCCAGGATAGAAGTACCAGTAGCGGTATCCGGTATAGTGTTTTATGCATCAAATACACGTTTATTCATTGAGTACACCTTACGTGTATATGGGATGTATAAATGGGCTATGGCCTCTTTCTGTTCATTATGGTTGCATGCAATTAATTATGGAAATTGCTAAATGAACTAAGAGCATATTAGTGTATTATGTGGGTGCATGTTATGTGAATAATAATGGTAGGGGGAATTTGAATATTGGGAATTGAATGCAAGAAATTTTCTGGGTAGCATACGGTGTTGCACTTGCATAGGGTTTTTCCCCTGATGGTATGATTATATGCACTCATGGTATGGCTTAATGCACTAATTACGGGTTAAGGGCACGGGGGTCCTTACATTAGTGGTATCAGAGCAGTGGTTAGCTCTTTGGGGCTGTTGAGGGCCTAGGAACATGTTATTGGGAATGAGAAGCACATACTTATGCATGATTGCTTATGTGCGTTTATGATATGTGTTCATCATTGGCATATGTGTTGCTAACCATGGTGGTTGCAGGGTCTTATGAGACATGGACTATGCATTACGGTTGCATAGATATACATTGGAGTGATGATTTTGATGCTTTGCCGCTATATGTTGGAGCGAGGTGCATTAAAAATACACTCATGGCGATGTTTATGGGAATACAGGTTATGCATTACGGTTGCATGCATGTCGAAGCGATGGTAAATGCCGCTGTCGTGTCGAAGCGATGGTAAATGCCGCTGTCACGTCGAAGCGATGATGCCGCTGTCGTGCCGAAACAATTATTGAAATACGGGTTATGCATTACGGTTGCATGCATGGCGTAGCGATATGAATACTTGCCGCTGTCGTATTATAGCGATGAAGAATATTTGCCGCAAATATGTCGAAGCGAAGGAAAATGCCGCTGTCATATTATTATTGCGAGGGATATTATGCCGCTAATACGTCGAAGCGAAGGGTATTTCCGCTGTCATGCCGGAATGATGGTAAATGCCGCTGTCGTGTCGAAGCGATGGTAAATGCCGCTATCACGTCGAAGCGATGGTACCACCGTCATGTCGAAACGATGATGCCGCTGTCGTGTCGAAGCGATGATACATGCCGCTGTCACGTCGAAGCGATGATGCCGTTGTCATGACGTAGCGATGTGATCGGGAACAAAGTACTATATGAGTGTGAGTACCTCTTGAGTCCGCGATTATCCGGGTATTTTATTGGCGATGGTTCCGCCGGGTATTTTATTGGCGATGGTTATGCCGGGTATTTTATTGGCGATGGTTACGCCGGGTATTTTATTGGCGATGGTTACGCCGGGTATTTTATTGGCGATGGTTACGCCGGGTATTTTGTTGGCGATGGTTACGCCGGGTATTTTATTGGCGACGGTTACGCCGGGTATTCTATTGGCGATGGTTTATACCGCCGGATATCTATAGCGACATTTTATGCCGCTGACTCCATGGCGAGGGATCATGCCGCTGATTCGATAGCGATGGATTATACCGCTATGTGTGTAGCACTGGATTATGCCGCCTACGAGCGATGGGTGCTGCTTATGTACCGCTGGTGGACGATGGATACAGGTATTCCGCTATCTCGATAGCGATGAGGTATGGCATATTACTTTTGTTATCAGTATGGTGATTATGGTGTATTATTATTTACCGTCATGTGTTTGACGATGAGATTATGGATGTCGTGTATCGACAGGTACCGTCATATGTTCGACGATGTTATTTGGGATAACTATGTGGACGCTTGGCGTCATTTTGGTGATTTATGCATTCATGTTTATGTATATGGTTGTATGGTTTGAGTGCCGATGGTGGGCACATGGTAGGGTCTGGGTATTTAGTTGACGAGACCTTTTGTCGAGCAGGTTTGCTCGATGGATCATTGATGCATTGTACCGGTGAGAGTACGCATCGTATTATGGAGGTATATTATTGACGAGCAATGATACCCTTGGGTATGCTCGCTGGGATGGCTAAGGCCAAGTGAATGGTGGTAAGAGTAGTCATTGAGGAAACTACTCGCTTGTTATTGTGATGAGGAGTAAACATGGTTACACCCACCCTAAGGGCGTGGAAGAAGTCCTAATGGATTAGGATTGCACGATAATTGAGCGTGGACGCCGGGTTGTCCGGTGTGCTTTGGTGTTTTAGAGATATGTTGGGCAATGACCCACAACTCTAATGGTTTGGGCGGTATGGTATACCGGGATGGAATGTGTGTCGCGTTAATAGGTTGGTATAAGCCTATGGGACCAGCGAATCACTAGCCAGGTATTGTTGCAGTGCTTTAGTGTGCTTGTGGTAGCTATTATAATGCTCGTTGGATTCGAGTTTGGTGAATCGTATGGTGATACGATGAGGGTTATGGTAGACTCTTGTAGTCTCTATGTGGCATGGTGTTTGAGGTAGGGAATACCTCACGGGGACGTTATACGTCATTGTTTTGAGGGACTTGTGCTGGGACAGCTCAAGTTTGTTGGTATTACCAACGTGAGTGTCAACAAGTCGTGGTTAGCTCTAGTTGAGCATCCTTGCATATGGCATGCAATGGGAGTCACAATGGTTTGTGAGATATAGTTAGTGGGGTGACACTACTATATTGATTTTTTTTATCTCTTGGAGAGATTTGGATTGTACTGTCTTGGAGACAGCTTGCATCGGTCGTGGTTTGATTGTAAGTCAGCCATGGTAAGCATTACTGATGTTGGACCGAGTAATGGATTTCTTACCTCGGTGAGACGTTTGAGGAGACGTCTTCGGGGAGATGCTCGATTTTGGAGTACTATGGTATTAGTACAGAGCATCGTTGGAAGGTGTATACATGGCGTATACGGATTTTTGGATCGGGTAATGGTAGTATTGATGCACTACTCTAACCAATTGTATATTTCTGGGTTCCGGGATATGTTTTGGTATTAATATACCAGGTTTTCCGAACGGTAATTCGAGGATTGGAGGATCATGGATTCATGACTTCTTCCTTGAGAGGAAGACGGTATTATGATTCCTACCGGTTGAATCTTTTGTGGAGATTCGTTATTTTGGTTCGTGTTGTGGTGATGTTGAAATCACACCCTTTGATTTTGGTTTGTCAACCATCATTCTCCGTGGGGGAGAATAATCGAGGTTTGACAGTTGGCTTTGGGATGTGGGTATGATTGGGATGCCCGAGTCTATTGCATTGCGTATGCATGTTGTGTGGTGTATGGGCATGTATGCCGTGTGTGTATACGAATGCCAACTCTATTTTTTTGTTCATTGTTGAACATTGGTTTAATTTGCTTGGGATGGTGAATCTCCGGTGCGAGATTGTGGGACTTTGAGATCGGTGATCCCGATGGCACGATGCATTCTTGATGAATGATCGTGAGGGTCGTTTGACTTCCCCTGAGGAGGAATTGTCGTGTTTTGGAACCATGGTGGTTCTTGTTGGATAATTCGACAGCCTTACTATTTTAGGATTGTTGGATCCAAGGATAAATGAGGGATGGCCGAGATTCGGATTTGTTTAGTGTCATGGTTGACACGTGTGTAGGAATACATTTGGTTGCCTTGCATGTCCCCTGTGGAACTCGAGACCTTGTGGAGTCTTGATGGTGTGTCGGGACCAAGATATGATTTTTGGAACACACCGGTGTAAACATCCTTGGTGATGTATTTTGTGTGGATCAGTGACCGTGGGTAACCCGGTCCGGGTTGCAAGTGGTGCAACTACTCCTTTGGAGGAGATGGACTGGGAAACGAAGACTGGTTTCTTTTGTGAGTATACTGTTGTATGCTAGTGGTCCCCATCTTGACGATGCGTGTCAAGCATCGTGGGCAGGTGGTGAATATCACGGGATGATATCTTTGTCAGAACCAATGGAGATTTGGTTGGGTTGCAGTTTTGGTGAACTGACTTGTGGGACGATTCACGTCGAGGTATGTTGTTATCTTTCGGGTTTGTATTGGTTTTGGTGTTGCGCTATTTTAGGGTTTGGTGCGAGACTGGTATTCTCGCAGTTGTTAATTTGATTCTAAGGTGGTTCAGAATCAGGGTCTTGGCTTTGTTTTGTTGGTGTAGTCCTGGTGTTACGTGGAGTACACCGGTGCAATTTCGGGGACGAAATTTTATTAGTAGGGGATAATTGTGATGTCCGGGAATTATGGTGGTAATCCCGGTGTTGTATTAATCCTTGATGGATTTTTAATTGTGGCAATTAGGAAGTAATTGCAGTTTGGCATCCCCTGGGATTGCTTAATCGGGCATTTGGGATCGATGGATCCAAAGGGTGAGATTGTATTCTCATTTCGGTAGAAAACCTATGAATTGGGTTTTTAATGGGACTTGGTGTCCAGGGTGCTTTATGTTTGGGCCAGTCTGGGGACTTGGTGTTAGAGAGAGAATTTTTGTAAACTGATGATTTTTAATGAGTTATGATGTAATTGAGGGAGTATTGGTATTTCGGAGCATTTTTGCTATATATACCAGTCGGACTTGGGATTCCGTCATTGGAATCCATTTCTCTCTCTCTCTCTCTCTCTCCATCGCCCCAAACCCTTTTCCCCTTTCTCCCTTGGAAGAGAAATCGCGGGTGGCTTGGATCGGAGGCCGGTTCCTCGAAGATAATCAGGTATTCATCTTCCCCTCGTCCTTGGCTTCGATTTGATAGTAGTTTGGTAGCTTTTGGTTGGGGTTTTAGTTGGCTATGGGTTTTGGAAATTTTTGGGTTAAAATCAAAATGTTGATTTCAGTGTTTTCATGGAGTTTAATTGTTGTATTTGAGGCATTGAGGTGGTATGGGGTGTTGGTTTGGAGTTGGGTGTGAAAAACACCATTAGAACTCGAGTTTTTCGGAAAATTGCAGTCCGCGATCGATCTTGGCGAGGCGCCGATCGATCGCGACATGCTACTGGATTTGGGAAGGCGATGAGCAGTAGCGGCGATCGATCGCGAGAAGTGGGCGATCGATCGCGAGGGTCTTGGCGATCGATCGCGAGATGTGGCGATCGATCGCGGCTTGTTTATTTTCGGACAGTAGGCTATGGCGATCGATCGCGGCTTGGCGCCGATCGATCGCGGCCCTGTTCCCTTGGTTTTTTTCAAATTTTGGAAAATGTCGGGATTTTGGAACCGAGGTTTAAAGGGGCCGTTTCCGGGGCAATGTCTACATTCCAATGGGAATGCTTTGCTTTTAAAATGGGTGGTTTAGAGCCAAATTAAATTAAACGGAATTCCCGGTTGAATTCTTGGCAATCTTTTAAACTTGTAAAATGGTTTATTTGGGTATTACGCATGCTTAGCCGGGGAGCTTTTATTTTGGTAATCGTCATGGATTGACGATATGACTGGGAGTCTTGAACGTGCTTGGACACGTAATCGCATGCTTATTCTTGATTGTGAGTTGTTTATGTGTTTTAGCACATATTCCTCGGAGCATGGAACTCGAGCAAGGTTTGGCTCGGACTTCGGAAATTAAGGTACGTGGGACGTACGAGCATAGCCTATTATAGTATTGCAACTGTAATATGCATGGTTTGTGATAATGGTATTAAATGGGCATTGGAATACATGGTGTATGGTAATTGTATTATATGGACATTACAATAGCTGGCATGTGGTCTGGCATGTGGTAATTACATTGGATAAATATTGAGATGCATGGTGCACTATATTTACTTCAAATGGATAATGATATGCATGGTATATGGTAACTGTGATAAATATATATATATTGGGAATCATACAGTGCCGCCTTCGAGCGAGCAATGATTCGGGATGCGGTCGCCATTGGGCGACCATCGGTTTTGACGCCGCTATTGTTGAGCGTGCGCGAGGTTTAGTATGCCGCTATTGTGGAGCGAGCAATGAAATAAGAACATGGAATTGTTGGTTAGATATATGCGATATCTATAGTCTTTTACATTATGTTCTTATCCCTTTGATTATGGAACTGGTATAATAGAACGGTATTAGTTAATCTATGTGACGATTAACTGGCTTTGGGAATTTGATGAGTTTGGTTATTTTGAGAACAGGGACAATACAGGGGGATCCCGGATGAGGGTATTGCCATCCAGGGAGTATCATTTAAATTATGGCATTTACATTCTGTAAATTATGAATTGCAATATTATTATTTTGTGATTGGTGGTATTGGTATGCTCACCCCGTGTGGGGGCTGTCTCTGTTGGGGCAGGTAACATAGGTGTAGCGGCTTTGGAGTCGAGCTCGGGCTTTTGGTTAGAGGTACTTCCAGGATCGAGGTACCAGAGCTGGCTAGATGGACGCTCAGATCCAGTGTTGAGATCGAGTTGTGCTTGGAAGGTGCTTCCAGGATAGAAGTACCAGTAGCGGTATCCGGTATAGTGTTTTATGCATCAAATACACGTTTATTCATTGAGTACACCTTACGTGTATATGGGATGTATAAATGGGCTATGGCCTCTTTCTGTTCATTATGGTTGCATGCAATTAATTATGGAAATTGCTAAATGAACTAAGAGCATATTAGTGTATTATGTGGGTGCATGTTATGTGAATAATAATGGTAGGGGGAATTTGAATATTGGGAATTGAATGCAAGAAATTTTCTGGGTAGCATACGGTGTTGCACTTGCATAGGGTTTTTCCCCTGATGGTATGATTATATGCACTCATGGTATGGCTTAATGCACTAATTACGGGTTAAGGGCACGGGGGTCCTTACAAAGACTGCATGGGATTCCAGTATCCATTTTATCCGACAGAGATCCTCGGTTCACATCTCATTTCTGGGGAGGACTTCAGACAGCACTGGGTACTGAGGTGAGATTGAGTACGGCATACCATCCCCAGACGGACGGGCAGACTGAGCGTACTATACAGACGCTCGAGGACATGTTGAGGGCTTGCGTATTAGAGTTTGACGCCTCATGGCAAGATTCTTTGGCCTTGGTAGAGTTTTCATACAACAACAGCTATCAGGCGAGTATTCAGATGGCTCCGTTCGAGGCTTTGTATGGTAAGCGTTGTAGGTCGCCATTGTACTGGGGTGACTTGACCAGTAAAGCGGTAGGAGGACCCGAACTGATTCGGGAAATGGAGGATAAGGTAAAGATCATCCGTCAGAAAATGAAGGCAGCCCAGGACAGGCAGGCAGCCTATGCGAATAAACGGCGGAGACCGTTGGAGTTTCAGTTGGGAGACAGAGTCTTTTTGAAGATCTCACCTTTCAGGGGTGTAGTTCAGTTTGGTATGCATGGTAAATTGTCTCCGAGGTATGTGGGACCGTATGAGATTTTACAGCGCATCGGTACCTTGGCTTACCGTTTAGCACTGCCGCCGTCATTGTCTGGTATTCACAACGTGTTCCATGTATCTATGCTGCGGAAATATGAGCCGGATCCGTCGCATGTATTGCAGCCTTTTGAGGTTCAGTTGGATTCTGATGTATCATATGAGGAACGTCCAGTCAGGATTTTGGATAGTGCTGATCGCAGACTCCGGAATAAAGTAATACCGATGGTAAAGGTTCAGTGGGATCGCAGGGGTGTCGAGGAGGCCACGTGGGAGACGGAGCGGCATATGGTGCAGCACTACCCGGAACTATTTTCTGGCATGTGATTTTGTTTAGCTTCGATTTGGGTAAGTGCATGCGATTTCGAGGTCGAAATCTTAAAATTAGGGGAGTATTGTGATATCCCCGAAATAATTAATTGCAATTTGGGCATTAATTATGTTTATGTGATTTTATGGTGGTGATTAGATTATGTGTTGGGATTAATTATCTTGGTGAAATGCTTAGCCACATGGTAGGCGTGGACCGGTAGAGCATTTCAGGGTGCATGTTACGCATGTTGAGTAATTGGGTATTGTAATGGTTTAAATGAAATGGTTTGTGATTATTTGGTGAAACATGTAGTAAATGGTTATTTTGGGTGCATTTTGGTAAAATGCTTTTAAAATATCATGTTGGGATGTTTTATACACCATGTTCACTATTTTGGGTACATGTTAATTTAAACCATAACCAATAAGCATACCATTTGAATTAACCCCCACCTCTCATTCCACTATACTTTACATCATATCCCTTCCCATCACCTTTAAGTCAAACCACCCTCCATCTCTTCTCTTGCAAAGAAAAAGCTCCCATTTTCGTTTTGGAAAGAAGAGGAAAAAGTAAAGGCTTTGAAACGGAGTAATTTGGGATTTCTTACAAGAAACTTGAAGCTCAAGTGGTAAGCTATCATTGTGGTAAAGTCTTGTTGAGTTTTGGTTGGGTTTGTAGCTTGTTTTTGGGGTAAAAAGGGGTGGATCTTAGTCCATCATGATGTTTAAGTTAGTAGATGTATTTTTAATGTTGTTTTGTGGTTAAATGTTGAGCATGGTGGTTGTTATTGGTTGTATATGAATTTAGGTGTTGTTGGAAGCTCATACATGGAGGATTTTCGATGGTACAGGGCTGCTCGATCGATCGGAAATATGTCCCGATCGATCGAGCTGAGCAGAGTCCAAGCAAGGCGTGAAATGAGCTTACCGATCGATCGGTAATTTGGTTCCGATCGATCGGTGTGATGTCTCGATCGATCGATATAAAGTTTCGATCGATCGGTGGAGGCAGAACATGAATGCCTATTTTTCTCCACTTAGCGATCGATCGGGGCTTGGGGACCGATCGATCGCAAGGCATAAAATTGTGGATTTTGGGTTTATGTGCTATATGATGATATTTTAGGTAATGGTTCATTTATTGGCTTCTAATATGGAACTGTGTGAATGTGTAGAACCATCACAGGTGGCCACACAGCTTAGGAGATAAAGTCCACAATATCTCCACTTTTGGAACTAAGGTACGTAGTGAGACGTACGAGCATCGGACGGCAAAACGTATTTATTACGCTTGATTGGTTATGCATTATGGTTGCATGCATGGTCTTAATTATGCATTGTGATTGCATACATAATTGAATATGCATTATGGTTGCATACATGGTTGGATATGCATTGTGGTTGCATAATTGATTGGATATGCATTGCGGTTGCATATGATTGTGAGTCGAGATTATATTACAGTGATGAAGAATACTTGCCGCTTTCATGTCGAAGCGATGATAGAATACTTGCCGCTGTCATATTTAGCGATGAAGAATATTTGCCGCAAATATGTCGAAGCGAAGGATAATGCCGCTGTCATATTGATGCGAGGGATATTATGCCGCTAATATGTCGAAGCGAGGGGTATTAATGCCGCTGTCATATAAACGTGAGGGGTATTATAGTACTGGTATAATAAGACCGGGAATTGGCCATTAGTATACCCGGAATGGATGCATGTCATGACATACATATCGGTGTTATAATCCATTGATTATTATTGTGGTACAGGGACAACCAAGGGAGCTTTTAAATGTGTTGACTACAGGAAGTGAATCGCATTTATGGTTTATGCATTGAATTATGATCATATTATTGTGAATATGATTTGTATACATGCTCATGGTTTGGGGTTGTTCCTGTAGGTACTTTTGGGCGGACGGGCTAAGGCGGGTTGATGCGGTGAGCCAGTGAGGAGTGCTTTTGGCATAGCAGGCCTAATTCTTTTGCATAGTCTCTACTCTAGGAGTAGTGTAAAGCTATAGGATTAACATTCAGTTGGTCGGGAATGTAATTAATCCCTTTTGGAAATTTTATTTTGGCCTGTAATCTTAACGGCTCAATACATCAACACGAACTTTATATTCTTAGATGCATGTTTAGCTCTATTACGCCTTTAATCCGCACTTAAGGAACTAGGGTCCTTACATAATAGATTATGTGTTGGAAATTTTATTTTGGCCTGCTCCCTGGTTAGGGCGTACACTTGCCCTTGAGGTGGCCCCAACGGCTGTCCTCCCAATGGCCTCGGTGCAAATGGTGGTCTCGGCTGCGCTGGCCTGTCTGAAGGTCTCCCCATAGTGTTCTGTGGCCCTCCCCGGTTAGGACAATTCCGGGCCAAGTGGCCATGTTTACCACATTCATAACAAGCGGAGCATCCTTTCACTGAATGGGGTCCTCCGCACAGAAAACACTTAACTTTCTCGAAACTGCTAGCCTGAGACTGTCCCCTAGGCGGAGCATTACTTCCACGACCGCCCCTTCCACGAGCATCCGACCATCTACCACTGAATCTGGAAGATGATGAGTTTCCCTTTGACTTAAAATGGTCGCCCCTTGGTTTCAAGTTTTCAGGGGTCGGCCTCTGTGATGGTGCTGGAGGCGGTGCCACAGTCGGATATGCACCCACTCCTAATGCTGCCAGCTCAGCTCGTACCAGGGCGTCATCAAAACAAGTAGGGCCATAAGTGATAACCCTATCATTCAACTCCGGCCTCAAGCCTTTCATAAAGTTCCTCATCTTTGCTTGGGTGCTAGTGGCGATATGAGGTACATATCTGAGTAAGGAACAGTACTGGAGAGCATAGTCAGACACCGGCATAGTACCTTGCCTCAAGCTAGTGAATTCATCCTCTTTAGCCTGCCGTGCCGCGGCTGAGAAGTATCGGGTCAGAAATCGAGTCCTAAACAGCTTCCAGTTTATTTCCTGACCCTGAGCCTCCTGTTCAATCACTGTGGTATTCTACCACATCAGCGCCTTTTTGGCCAATTGAAACTCTGCTAGTCGTATCCAAGCTGTCTTTGCGCACGGGGCAGCTACAAATATCTGCTCCAACCTCTCTAGCCATTCCTCGACCTTCTCCCCTGTTTCAGTCCCTTCAAAAGTCGGGGGTTGATATGCTAGAAATTGAGTCAAACTCAGTTCTCCCGGCAATAACTGCTGTTCGGACGGCTCTTCGCCCAAGGCTGGCGGCGGTAGGGGATTTGTGTGCCTAGCACTAGCATTTACACTTACTGCATCACCAACATCGACATTTGCTGCCATACTGCAACACAAGGGTTAACAACAATATCCAAAAACAATTCACATAATACATCGTTAGAAAGCCACAACACGTTAGCATAACAGTCACATACTTCATGTGCGCACAACAAGTTTAAAAGTAGACGCCTAGCCAACTTATTGCTAAGGCTACCCTTCACTCGTTCCCGGGTTCTCTAACCACTCCTCTGATACCACTAATGTAAGGCCTCTCTACCTTAAAAGTGAAATCAAGATATAAACAGGGCTAAATATGTATTAGAGACATCTTAGAGTTCTGGTTGTTATGTAAGCTCAATGAAATTACAGGCCAAAAATAAACTTCGACAGTTAGTTAATTACATTCCCAATATGAATGTTAAGACTTTCAAAAATCCTGTATTCTATCTTCTTTCATGCCTCCTTCAGCTCACAGTTCAACCCAACCCTAAGCCCCTTTGGTCCAAAAGCGTACCTACAGGAACAACTCACCATGAGCATATATATATCACCACTTAACACAATTCAACTTAATAAAATAATTAAGCGCATGAGACAATTAATAGATATGCTCCTCGATCACCACATTAGCACATTTCATTGTTGTTCCTGTTTCACAAACTTATGCACAAAATCATTAGTTCACAATATAATGATCGATAACGCGTTTCCAATTATATCCACAATATTCCACATTAATCACTAGAATTGTGACTGTTCCGGTCCCAATACAACAGCGGACTTTTAGGACCCCTCGCTTCGACATATAGCGGCATCATATGATATCCCTCGCTTCGACAATGACAGCGGCATGTTACCTCGCTTAGACATGACAGCGACAAATATCATATTACCATCGCTTCATATGACAGCGGCAAGTACCTCCCTCGCTCGGAGATAAAGGCTACCGGAACATTCATCAATTCCATCACATTAATCAAACACAATAGTTGATTCCATTATCACAGTAAATCACAGTCATTTCACATATACCATCACGTATAAGGACTCACTATCCACAATATACATAATCAAAGGTATGGCACGTTTTACCGTCCGATGCTCGTACGTCTCACTATGTACCTTAGTCTCAAAAGTGGAGAAGTTGAATAACTTTATCTCCTTGACGTTGTCGGTACCTGGGATGGTTCTACACAACCATACAAATCAATATTAGAAGCTAAACAATAGCCAAATACCAAAAATTCATCAAAATTCATCATTTTCCAACTTTTAAACAGTGGCGATCGATCGCTACACGAGGTGATCGATCGCCTCACTTTTTGCCTTGCGGCGATCGATCGCTCCAATTGAGGCGATCGATCGCCTGTTGCGTTCAAAAGCTACTGGCCCTCGGCGATCGATCGCGCCATTTAAGGCGATCGATCGCCTACACTTGATTTGCCCACTGCCCCTCGGCGATCGATCGCTGCATTTGTAGCGATCGATCGCCACTACCAGAAGTCGCGATTTTCACCATTTTTGTACCAAAATGATAGGCGTAGATTTTGAGTGATTTTAACTGTGATTTCTTCCCATTTTCTGTACTTTTTCCTGGATGATATTATGCTTTTTGGTGTTTATTCATGTGTTTCAGGAAATTTGATCAGAAGTGGAAGAAATGAGCTAATGAGAAGATAACAGGCGAAATCGAGGCGTAAAAGACAAGAAAATTAAGAAGGTGGATTTTTCAGATCTCGATCGATCGAGATTTATTCTCGATCGATCGAGCCAGCCAGTAGCAAGACTCAGAATTTTCGAAGGCCCGATCGATCGGTGGAAATTCCCGATCGATCGAGCGAGGCAGTAAGTTCCAAAAGCTGGCGTGAACAGTGCACCGATCGATCGGTGAAATTCTCGATCGATCGAGACGCGAGATCTGAAGATTTTATTTTCCTAATTTATCGAGATTTTTTGAAGGCTTTTTAAGAAGACTCTCTTCCACAGAATTAAGGACGATTTTGGAGAGTAAATATCAGACTTTTTAGGTCAAGAGCAGCCACCCTAACCGCCGCCTAACGCCGGAAGAAGGAGATCCAATCTCCGTTCTTCGTCCAAAGTCGGGCCTATCCGTTCCGGAGTGCAAGGAAGGAACAAGAGAAGAAATCACGGTGCAACGCACGGATTCATCCATCGTTTATCGTATTTCTAAACTTAATTTATTTGATTTTCAATTTTCATTTGTTGTTTTTAAGGTCGAGAGACAAGAAAACTCATTTGTAATTGATTTGCATTGAATTTGGTTTATATTATTGAAGTTTTAGTTCGTTATGTTTGATATTATTGATTCATTGATAGTCGAGCGCATTGATATTTAAAGTTCATAAATTAATTGCATGTGTAGATCAGAGTCTAGCTAGCTTTGATTGAATTTGAGGGTTACAGCCGAGATCGAGAGATAACGCTGTAACACGCTCCATTAATTTATGATGTATGTTACGATTGAGATCGAGAGATGATATCGCATACGTGAGAACTTAAAATCGAAAGGTTTAGAGTTAATAGGTTTTGATAATTTAAGCAACTTTAAATTAGTAAATAGGTGCACGAGAGTGGCTTGTTCTAATTTATTGTTAGTTTCGTTACAGCTCGAGAGAGTGTATCGAATAATCGTGAAAACCTTTCACCTTTAAATTCAATTGGTTAATAAATTGAGAATTCCATTGAATCATTAGAGATAACATAATTGAACGACAAACTTGGTAATTTTCTTGAGTAACTTACCTTTGCATTCCCGGAACCATTATTGTCATTGTTTCTAGTTTAATCTTTATTCGTTAGATTAATTTAGCGTTAGTTAATCAAGCTCCTTTAATCGTAGGCTAAATATAATTTGATTGATCTTATTTGGTACTTATACGTTAGTCCCTGTGGATTCGACAACCTGTACTTAATTTTCACTATACTAAAACTTGACACCGTGCACTTGCGGTAGAATCGCTTCAAACCATTCTTTGAAATATCTTTTGTTAAAAAAATAAGCGGTCAAGTTTTGGCGCCGTTGCCGGGGACTAATCTGTATAATATCATACGAGATTAGTTAATTGTAATTTAGCCAATTTCTTTTATTATTGCGTTTTTGTTTTTTTTGTTTTCTTTTGTCAATCTTTGTTAATAATCTTTGTGCATTTTTGTTGTCTCCTTTGTCTACTTTGTACAGGAATCAGTTCTTTAGTGCATGCATAGAAGAGAGGAACCCTTTCTCGAGCCGTTTGATCCAGAGATAGAGAGAACGTTACTAAGAAGATTACGAGAAGCTCGAGAAATGGCTGAGAATAATGAAGCACAGCACCCTAGATCGATGATGGACTTTGCACAACCTGCATTTCATGGATCGTTGTCGAGTATCACAAGGCCGACGATCCAAGCAAACAATTTTGAGATCAAGCCGGCAATCATACAAATGATTCAGCACTCGGTGATGTTCGGGGGAGCAGCTACAGATGATCCGAACAATCACATCTCCAACTTTTTGGAGATTTGTGATACATTCAAACACAATGGCGTCTCTGACGATGCCATCAGGTTAAGGCTCTTTCCTTTTTCATTACGAGATAAGGCTAAAGCATGGTTAAATTCACTTCCTGCAGGTTCAATAACAACATGGGAGGGGATGACAAAGGCGTTTTTGTCAAAGTACTTTCCCCCTTCCAAGACGGCTAAGATGCGGAATGATATCACGACTTTTGGGCAATTTGACCCAGAAACTTTGTATGAAGCGTGGGATCGTTTTAAAGAGTTGTTGAGGAGATGCCCACACCATGGTCTACCCATATGGCTGCAGGTACAAACGTTCTATAACGGTTTATTTTCTGCTAACCGTTCAATGATTGATGCAGCATCTGGGGGATCCATAATGAGAAAGACGCCGGAAGAAGCATATAGCTTGTTGGAGGAAATGGCGTGCAACAGCTACCAGTGGCAATCTGAGAGGAGCACGCCACAGAAACCAATGGGAGTCCATCAAGTGGACGAAATCACTGCTCTTTCGGCTCAATTAGAAGCCATGAACCGGAAGATAGACAGCATGGGAGCAGCAGCAATGCAGGCCCAAACTATTTTCTGTGAGCTGTGTGGAGGCGGTCATCCTAGCATAGAGTGCCAGGCAGGTAATCAATTTAACCAATCCGTTGAAGCTGTTAATTTTGTAGGTAACAGGCCACCCCATAATTCCTACCCAAACTACAACCAACCATGGAGGAACCACCCGAACTTAAGGTGGTCGAATCAAGAAAATGTGTTGAACCCTCAACCGCAGGCCGGGTTCACACAAAAGCCGAGTTTAGAGGAACTTATGGCGAAGCTGATTTCATCAACAGAAGTGAGGATGCAAAATCAAGATGCATCAATCAAAAATTTGGAGGTGCAGATAGGGCAGTTGGCCACATTGATATCTGGGAGGACTCAAGGTACGCTCCCGAGTGATTCTGTAAAGAATCCGAAGGAGCCATCAAATTGAAAAGGCGAAGAGGTGACAGTCCAGCTTGGGACTATAAATTAAGAACTCATGTCCTTCCTTCCTTGAGTTTTGTTTTTGATTTCGTGTTTTGTTGAGTTTTGTTAGTTTGTTTGTGTTTTTTTTAGTTTGTCTGGAATTGAATTCGTGTCTTTTCTAATGCAGATGTGAAAGCAAGGGCAAGTTGGTTTTAGGCGAAGCAATCCGAGAAAAGACGTTGAGAAAAAAGAAAAATTTTAAAATTTTGGTTGCTGCTGCTGGCGATCGATCGGTGGAAATCTCGACCGATCGCCCGAATTTTTAAAAATAACTTTTTGCCTACTGCCTCGCTCGATCGATCGAGAATTTTTCCGATCGATCGAGCGAGAGAAAATTTTGAAAAAATAAAGGGGCAGACGCAGTAACCATCACTTTCCCCAAATCATTTTTCTCCTCTCAACAGCAAACCCTAGCCGTCCCTTTCAATTTTCCTCTTCTAATCTCATCAAGTTTCCATAGAATTTCAATTTACTTCAATTCTAAGAAGTAATATTCATCCTAATGAGATTTTCATTGCAGATCTAAAGATTTGAAAGGACAATTGGGTAGAAGCGCATAAAGAAGGGAATTCCAAGCCGAGTGCCACAATTCTCCAAGATCAAATTTTTAAGAGGTAATTGGTTTCCAATCATCCAAGATTTTAGCTTTTGGTGCGATTTCGTGAAATTTTAGAAGTGGGTTGGAAAAGAATTCCAATTAGGAGGAAGTTTTGTGGTATTGAAGGGTGCCGGATTTATAGTGTTGTGGGGGTGTTAGTGAATTGAATTGAATTCGTTGGGAATCATTTGGCAAGAGTATGTCTTCCAGAAAGAGGTCAAAGCAGGCGGAAGCTTCCCAGAAGCAAAAGCAGGCAGAGGCTACTGGTTCTGAATCAGTTTTTGATGAGCGAAAGTTTCTCAATGCCAAGATTGCTGATTTATACCCCACCTACCATAAGAAACCCCTGAGCCGTGAAAGGGGAATGAGCTTAGATAAATTGGAGTGTCCTGTCATTAGGACAGCACGCCGAAAAGGGTGGTTCCAATTCATTCAAACACCATTGATGCTGTGGTGCCACTGGTGAGGGAGTTCTATACAAATCTTCGAGCAATTCAACCAGGGCACCAAGTACGTGTTTATGTTCGAGGGAAAGATGTCTTGGCGGACCGAGCCACAATCAATAATATCCTCCGGATGCCATTCATTCACAACTGTGAATACCAATCTTTCAAGAACAGCAAGATCGACTACGATGAGGTATTGACAGTCATTGGCAAGCCGGGAGTGGATTGGCAGAGGAATGACAAAGCAGAGCCACAGTTGGTTCTAAAGAAGAATTTGAAGCCAGAGGCCCAAGCATGGTTTTCATTTGTCGCCTCACGGGTCATGCCATCGACCCACACTTCTGAGGTGACAAAAGATAGAGCGGTCCTGGTTTATGCCATCCTCTCAGGGAAGGATGTGGACTTCGGGGAGATCATCAGTGATCATATTGAAGAGATGGGAAGCAGCCCTCCGACCTCCGCACTACCGTTTCCATCCACGATCACTGCCTTATGTCAGCGATACGGAGTGACATGGGGGGAAGACGAGGAGCTACTTCCACCGAAGACACCAATCATTGTGGCCGAGCCTACGAGCCGAAGACGACCCTCGGACACTACACAAGCTGGAGCATCATCTTCTGCTGCAGAGCATACACGAGTTACTTTGGATTCTCTACATAGGGATCTCCAAGATATTCGCCTGGAGCAGCAGAGCATTCACAGCATGCAGCGGGACATTCATAGCATGCAGAGAGCATTGCAGATGGACCATGAGCAGGTAGCTCAGCGACAGATGGAGTTCATGCACTATCAGAGTGCATGGAACACTGCCATGGCCCAGGGCTTTCCAGGTTTCCAGTTCCCGCCGGAGCCGCACTTCGCACCCTTTCATCCGCATGCACCCCCACCCTCGGAGTACCCACCATTTCCGCCATATCAGGGCGAGGAGCACCACTACCCAGTTCCCCCTCCGGAGCATGATGAGGATGACGATCAGTGACAATCGTCATCATGGTATGTGTCTTTGCCATTGCATCTCTTTTTCTTGTTCATTGAGGGCAATTCACATGCTAAGTTTGGGGGGGGTTTTTGAGTATTTGTACATAATCTTGCTTTTGCACATATTGCTACTTGTCTTGTTTCTTTTCCTAGCATGAATGCATGATTTAGTGGACTAATTCATCCTTGAGCACTACCAACAAAATTTTTTTTATTGATTGAGTTATTCTTGAGAATTGATGAATTGGACTTGCAACAGTAATACATGATGAAATTAATCCTCATCTAGATAGGAGCCATGAAAATGTTTAACTTGTTTGTATATATCCTTTGTTAACTATATGTCAAAATTGAGGAACTATTTGAGCACTTATTGAGTCATGATTGTGTGAAGTATGTATTGTTTTAATTGAAAATTTGTGTTAACTATGATGAGTCTTGAGTATCTTAGATAACTCTACAGTTTAGTTGAAAGCACTTTGAGGCGAAATTTATAATTAGGAACTAGACTTGGAGATGATTTAGGCGATTTTTGGACCGTTTGAGCCTTTCAAGCCTACCTGTTATATATTATTCAATAGTGTCCCCTTTTGAGCCTTATTGAAAAAGAATGGTATATGCATTGCATATGATTAGACCCCCATTCGACATTCTTGGCAACTCACTATACCCACCTTGGTTTGAGCCTAAAAGAAAATTTTTACCTACCCCTAGGAGAGTATAATGAATCTCATTCATTGCAAAGAATTGTTATATGCAAATGAGTTCAAAAGGAACAAAAGAATGAGCAAAGAAAAAGAAAAGATGTAGAGAAAAGCCTTGAAAAGAAAAATTCAAAATAAGACCCAAAGTGGCCAAGGCTAGAAAAAAAAAGTTGAAGAGAAGCTCAAGAAAGAGTTGAACTGATTTTATTATACTCTCTTCTTTGAATCCCTCCTACCTTTTCTTTGAAGCCGACACCAAAAGGCCTAACGTTATAAGCTTTTAAGACCTTTTGATCCAAGTCTAGGGAACAATTACATTAGTGGAGAAGTGCTGGATAGTAAACTTGTAGAGTATTTCAAAGTAATCTTGACTAGGAGTTAATATGGCACATGTTGATTTTAAAGATATATATGTAACTCATGTTTGACAATAGCACACACGCACGTTCCGATGTTGCGATGTATTGTTTAGCTTAGGAGAAAATGCTTCGTGTTAAATGTTGATTGACTTCTATTACTGTGTAAGTAGGATTTCTGAGCTGTTACATATGTTGCAAAGATAATTCATGTTTAGTATCGAGTTTAACTTTTCTTTTTGAGTTTATTGCTTGCTCGAGGACGATCAAGTCTAAGTTTGGGGGAGTTGATAGGCGTAGATTTTGAGTGATTTTAACTGTGATTTCTTCCCATTTTCTGTACTTTTTCCTGGATGATATTATGCTTTTTGGTGTTTATTCATGTGTTTCAGGAAATTTGATCAGAAGTGGAAGAAATGAGCTAATGAGAAGATAACAGGCGAAATCGAGGCGTAAAAGACAAGAAAATTAAGAAGGTGGATTTTTCAGATCTCGATCGATCGAGATTTATTCTCGATCGATCGAGCCAGCCAGTAGCAAGACTCAGAATTTTCGAAGGCCCGATCGATCGGTGGAAATTCCCGATCGATCGAGCGAGGCAGTAAGTTCCAAAAGCTGGCGTGAACAGTGCACCGATCGATCGGTGAAATTCTCGATCGATCGAGACGCGAGATCTGAAGATTTTATTTTCCTAATTTATCGAGATTTTTTGAAGGCTTTTTAAGAAGACTCTCTTCCACAGAATTAAGGACAATTTTGGAGAGTAAATATCAGACTTTTTAGGTCAAGAGCAGCCACCCTAGCCGCCGCCTAACGCCGGAAGAAGGAGATCCAATCTCCGTTCTTCGTCCAAAGTCGGGCCTATCCGTTCCGGAGTGCAAGGAAGGAATAAGAGAAGAAATCACGGTGCAACGCACGGATTCATCCATCGTTTATCGTATTTCTAAACTTAATTTATTTGATTTTCAATTTTCATTTGTTGTTTTTAAGGTCGAGAGACAAGAAAACTCATTTGTAATTGATTTGCATTGAATTTGGTTTATATTATTGAAGTTTTAGTTCGTTATGTTTGATATTATTGATTCATTGATAGTCGAGCGCATTGATATTTAAAGTTCATAAATTAATTGCATGTGTAGATCAGAGTCTAGCTAGCTTTGATTGAATTTGAGGGTTACAGCCGAGATCGAGAGATAACGCTGTAACACGCTCCATTAATTTATGATGTATGTTACGATTGAGATCGAGAGATGATATCGCATACGTGAGAACTTAAAATCGAAAGGTTTAGAGTTAATAGGTTTTGATAATTTAAGCAACTTTAAATTAGTAAATAGGTGCACGAGAGTGGCTTGTTCTAATTTATTGTTAGTTTCGTTACAGCTCGAGAGAGTGTATCGAATAATCGTGAAAACCTTTCACCTTTAAATTCAATTGGTTAATAAATTGAGAATTCCATTGAATCATTAGAGATAACATAATTGAACGACAAACTTGGAAATTTTCTTGAGTAACTTACCTTTGCATTCCCGGAACCATTATTGTCATTGTTTCTAGTTTAATCTTTATTCGTTAGATTAATTTAGCGTTAGTTAATCAAGCTCCTTTAATCGTAGGCTAAATATAATTTGATTGATCTTATTTGGTACTTATACGTTAGTCCCTGTGGATTCGACAACCTGTACTTAATTTTCACTATACTAAAACTTGACACCGTGCACTTGCGGTAGAATCGCTTCAAACCATTCTTTGAAATATCTTTTGTTAAAAAAATAAGCGGTCACAAAATTTCTTCCCAACTTCCACAACACTTATACCAACAAACTCAAAACACAAAAACACTAAAAACCTTCATCAAACATCATTAAAACACCAACAATCTAACATCCCACCAAAAATCACACTAACCCAAACAAGCCCATTTCAAACCCTTTTAAAGTCCTACCAAAACTCAAACCAAACACTTCAAGAACAACAAGAAGTGATATATAAACATCCTAGGCATTAAATCTTACCAAGAATCACCAAAAGGAAGCTTTTGCAAGAACTTCCTTCCCACTTAGAAGCTAAAATCGAGTTTGAGGGGAAAGTAAGGGTTTGGGAAGAGATTGGGGATTTAGAGTGAAGAGATAAAGTGAAATAAAAAGGGGGTGAGGTAAAGGGTTAAACCTTTATTTAAATTTGTACCCCAACAATTAACATGATGTAAATTATGCCCCAACATGGTATTTTAAACACATTTCACCACAATGCACCAAATTCCAATTAAATGCATGTTTCACAAAATAAATGACTTCCAACTCATGTATGCCATTAAAACACCCAATTACCCAACATGCATAACATTCACCCTGAAATGCTCTACCAGCCCACATGACCAAGCATTTCCACATGGCAATTAATTCTAACACATAAGGCAATTACCACCATAATTAATCATATGAACACAATTAATGCCTTAAACACAGTTAATCATTTCGGGGACATCACAATACTCCCCTACTTAGAAGATTTCGTCCTCGAAATCGCATGCACTTACCCCAAAAGAAACTAAACATAAACACATACCAGAGAATAGTTACGGGTAGTGCTGCACCATATGCCGTTCCGTCTCCCACGTGGCCTCTTCGACACCCCGACGATCCCACTGAACCTTGACCATCGGTATAACCTTGCTTCGAAGTCTGCGATTCTCTCGATCCAGAATTCTGACTGGCCGTTCAACATAGGATACATCTGAACTCAACTGAACCTCTGAAGGCTGCAAAACATGAGATGGGTCTGGCTCATACTTCCTCAACATAGAAACATGGAAGACATCATGTATACCAGACAATGACGACGGTAGGGCCAAACGATAAGCCAAAGTGCCGATGCGCTGCAATACCTCGTACGACCCAACATATCTCGGAGACAACTTCCCGCGCATACCGAAACGAACTACACCTCTGAAAGGTGAGATTTTCAGAAAGACTCTGTCTCCCACTTGGAATTCCAATGATCGCCGTCGTTTATTAGCATAGGCCGCTTGCCTATCTTGAGCCGCTTTCATTTTCTGACGGATCACTTTGATTTTCTCTTCCATTTCTCGAATCAATTCCGGTCCTCCGACCGTCTTACAAGTCAAATCTTCCCAGTACAATGGTGACCTACAGCGTCGACCGTAAAGGGCCTCGAATGGAGCCATCTGAATGCTCGCCTGGTAACTGTTGTTGTAAGAGAACTCTACAAATGGCACTGAATCTTGCCACGGAGTATCGAACTCCAAAACACATGCCCTCAATATGTCCTCAAGCGTCTGTATGGTACGCTCTATCTGACCATCTGTTTGAGAGGGTCTCTATCAGACACAATCGAGACTGGGATGCCATGCAATCTCACCACGTCCCGTACATACAACTGGGCCATCTTTAAGTATGTGTAAGACATACAATATGGGATGAAGTGAGCCACCTTCGTCAGTCGATCCACAATCACCCAGATCGCATCGAATCCCGAGGCAGTCCTTGGCAAGTGGGTCACGAAATCCATAGAGATGTGCTCCCACTTCCACTCTGGTATCTCTAAACTCTTCAACTCGCCTCCGGGCCTCTGCCTTTCTGCTTTCACTTGTTGGCAAATCAGGCACTTCTTAACGAATGATATAACGTCTCTTTTCATCCGTCTCCACCAAAATTGATCACACAAGTCCTTGTACATCTTTCTCCCACCTGGATGCTAAATCTGCTACTATGAGCACGATGCAAGATTCCTTGACGCAACTCTGGTGCCCTCGGCACTACCCAACGGTTACCTAGCCTCAAGGAACCATCTTCCGCCACTCTGAACTTTGATGACTGACCCAGTCGCAAATATGATAACCATCTCTGCACCTCAACGTCTGTCACCTGAGCTTTCCTGATAAGTTCAAAGATGTCCGATTCTGCCAATAGGGTCGATACAAGCACCGGCGATGCATCTAAATCAAAATCATATCCCAGATGACAACAAGAGGTCATCAAGGCCGATAACTGAATAACATCCTCTGCCGTATACTTCACCTTCCTACTTAAGGCGTCAGCTGTTAGGTTCGCCTTCCCTGGATGGTACTCTATCTCGCAATCGTAGTCCTTGAGCAGGTCCATCCACCTCCTTTGCCTCATATTCAGTTCCGCTTGGGTAAATAGGAACTTCAAGATCTTATGGTCCGTGTAAATGGTAAAAGAAGTACCATAAAGATAATGCCGCCAAATTTCAAAGCGAAAATAATGGCCGCCAGTTCCAAATCATGAACCGGGTACCTGGTCTCATGAGGCCTCAACTGCCTCGATGCATAAGCCACCACATGCTTATCCTGCATCAGTACACAACTCAATCCCTGCAGTGATGCATCTGTGTACAAAGCAAACCTCTCGTTCTCCGAAGGGATCACCAGAATAGGTGTTGTAGTCAACCGGTGCTTCAACTCTTGGAAGCTCTGCTCACATGCCTAAGACCATGAAAACGGAACACCTTTCTGAGTCAATTGCGTCAATGGCTTAGCGATCTTAGAGAATCCCTCGACGAAACGTCGGTAATAACCCGCTAAACCGAGAAAGCTACGGATCTCGGGCACAGATGTAGGCGCAGACCAATCCATCACTGCCTCCACTTCCTGGGATCCACAGATATCCCATCACTAGAGATCACATGCCCCAAAAATACCACGTTGTTCAACCAAAATTCACACTTGCTCAGCTTCGCATACAACTGATTGTCCCTCAGAATTTGGAGCACTGTCCTCAAATGATTCCTGTGTTCTTCCTCGCTTCGAGAATAGATAAGTATATCGTCAATAAATACAATGACGAATTGATCCAAATAGGGTTGGACACTCGGTTCATCAAGCTCATAAACACAGCCGGGGCGTTTGTCACTCCAAACGGCATGACCAAAAACTCATAGTGACCATAACGGGTCCGGAAGGCTGTTTTCTGCACATCATCTTCTCTAACTCGGATCTGGTGGTACCCCGACCTCAAATCAATCTTACTGTACAACCTCGTGCCCTGCAAATGATCAAACAAGTCATCGATCCGCGGAAGAGGGTATTTATTCTTCACTGTGGCCTTATTCAATTGCCTGTAGTCGATGCACAATCGCATCGACCCATCTTTCTTTTTCACAAATAATACAGGCGCACCCCAAGGTGTTACGTTGGGGCGTATGTAACCCTTATCAAGGAGTTCTTGTAGCTGCTATTTCAGCTCTCTTAACTCCGCTGGTGCCATCCTGTAAGGGGCACGAGAAATAGCGGATGTCCCCGGTAATAATTTGATCCCGAACTCGACTTCCCTAACCAGCTGGAATCCGGGAATCTCCTCCGGAAATACATCGGCAAACTCGGCAACTACGGGTATATCTTCGACTCTTAACTCTTCTTTCTTTCCAGCAATGTCAATGGCATAAATAAGATAACCCTCATGCCCACGTTCCAATAACTGAGTCATCTTTAAAGCTGATATCAACGGAATTCTTGAGCGGGAACCATCCCCATAAAAAGTCCACCGAACCCCTAAATCAGATCTGAACCGTACTGTCCTCTGACTGCAGTCCACTACTGCCTGATATCTGTTCAGCACATCAATACCCACAATGCAGTCGAAGTCTGACATTCCCAGAACAATCAAATCTGACTTCAACTCGTTGCCCTCAAAATAAATGAGGCCGCCATCAACAAACCGATCTGCAAACACACTCTTTCCAGCGGGTGTCGAAACCACAAGAGGCGTGGGTGACGGAGTCTTGCATATACGGTGCCTCTCCACAAAACTCGTCGACACAAAGGAGTGTGACGCACCTGTATCTATCAAAATATAAGCAGGGTGCGTAAATAAATGACACGTACCCGCTATCACTTCCTCTAGAGCTGCTGTAGCCTGCTCCCTGGTTAGGGCGTACACTTGCCCTTGAGGTGGCCCCAACGGCTGTCCTCCCAATGGCCTCGGTGCAAATGGTGGTCTCGGCTGCGCTGGCCTGTCTGAAGGTCTCCCCATAGTGTTCTGTGGCCCTCCCCGGTTAGGACAATTCCGGGCCAAGTGGCCATGTTTACCACATTCATAACAAGCGGAGCATCCTTTCACTGAATGGGGTCCTCCGCACAGAAAACACTTAACTTTCTCGAAACTGCTAGCCTGAGACTGTCCCCTAGGCGGAGCATTACTTCCACGACCGCCCCTTCCACGAGCATCCGACCATCTACCGCTGAATCTGGAAGATGATGAGTTTCCCTTTGACTTAAAATGGTCGCCCCTTGGTTTCAAGTTTTCAGGGGTCGGCCTCTGTGATGGTGCTGGAGGCGGTGCCACAGTCGGATATGCACCCACTCCTAATTCTGCCAGCTCAGCTCGTGCCAGGGCGTCATCAAAACAAGTAGGGCCATAAGTGATCACCCTATCATACAACTCCGGCCTCAAGCCTTTCATAAAGTTCCTCATCTTTGCTTGGGTGCTAGTGGCGATATGAGGTACATATCTGAGTAAGGAACAGTACTGGAGAGCATAGTCAGACACCGGCATAGTACCTTGCCTCAAGCTAGTGAATTCATCCTCTTTAGCCTGCCGTGCCGCTGCTGAGAAGTATCGGGTCAGAAATCGAGTCCTAAACAGCTTCCAGTTTATTTCCTGACCCTGAGCCTCCTATTCAATCACTGTGGTATTCCACCACATCAGCGCCTTTTTGGCCAATTGAAACTCTGCTAGTCGTATCCAAGCTGTCTTTGCGCACGGGGCAGCTACAAATATCTGCTCCAACCTCTCTAGCCATTCCTCGACCTTCTCCCCTGTTTCAGTCCCTTCAAAAGTCGGGGGTCGATATGCTAGAAATTGAGTCAAACTCAGTCCTCCCGGCAATAACTGCTGTTCGGACGGCTCTTCGCCCAAGGCTGGCGGCGGTAGGGGATTTGTGTGCCTAGCACTAGCATTTACACTTACTGCATCACCAACATCGACATTTGCTGCCATACTGCAACACAAGGGTTAACAACAATATCCAAAAACAATTCACATAATACATCGTTAGAAAGCCATAACACGTTAGCATAACAGTCACATACTTCATGTGCGCACAACAAGTTTAAAAGTAGACGCCTAGCCAACTTATTGCTAAGGCTACCCTTCACTCGTTCCAAGGTTCTCTAACCACTCCTCTGATACCACTAATGTAAGGCCTCTCTACCTTAAAAGTGAAATCAAGATATAAACAGGGCTAAATATGTATTAGAGACATCTTAGAGTTCTGGTTGTTATGTAAGCTCAATGAAATTACAGGCCAAAAATAAACTTCGACAGTTAGTTAATTACATTCCCAATATGAATGTTAAGACTTTCAAAAATCCTGTATTCTATCTTCTTTCATGCCTCCTTCAGCTCACAGTTCAACCCAACCCTAAGCCCCTTTGGTCCAAAAGCGTACCTACAGGAACAACTCACCATGAGCATATATATATCACCACTTAACACAATTCAACTTAATAAAATAATTAAGCGCATGAGACAATTAATAGATATGCTCCTCGATCACCACATTAGCACATTTCATTGTTGTTCCTGTTTCACAAACTTATGCACAAAATCATTAGTTCACAATATAATGATCGATAACGCGTTTCCAATTATATCCACAATATTCCACATTAATCACTAGAATTGTGACTGTTCCGGTCCCAATACAACAGCGGAATTTTAGGACCCCTCGCTTCGACATATAGCGGCATCATATGATATCCCTCGCTTCGACAATGACAGCGGCATGTTACCTCGCTTAGACATGACAGCGGCAAATATCATATTACCATCGCTTCATATGACAGCGGCAAGTACCTCCCTCGCTCGGAGATAAGGCTACCGGAACATTCATCAATTCCATCACATTAATCAAACACAATAGTTGATTCCATTATCACAGTAAATCACAGTCATTTCACATATACCATCACGTATAAGGACTCACTATCCACAATATACATAATCAAATGTATGGCACGTTTTACCGTCCGATGCTCGTACGTCTCACTACGTACCTTAGTCTCAAAAGTGGAGAAGTTGAATAACTTTATCTCCTTGACGTTGTCGGTACCTGGGATGGTTCTACACAACCATACAAATCAATATTAGAAGCTAAACAATAGCCAAATACCAAAAATTCATCAAAATTCATCATTTTCCAACTTTTAAACACTGGCGATCGATCGCTACACGAGGCGATCGATAGCCTCACTTTTTGCCTTGCGGCGATCGATCGCTCCAATTGAGGCGATCGATCGCCTGTTGCGTTCAAAAGCTACTGGCCCTCGGCGATCGATCGCGCCATTTAAGGCGATCGATCGCCTACACTTGATTTGCCCACTACCCCTCGGCGATCGATCGCTGCATTTGTAGCGATCGATCGCCACTACCAGAAGTCGTGATTTTCACCATTTTTGTACCAAAATTTCTTCCCAACTTCCACAACACTTATACCAACAAACTCAAAACACAAAAACACTAAAAACCTTCATCAAACATCATTAAAACACCAACAATCTAACATCCCACAAAAAATCACACTAACCCAAACAAACCCATTTCAAACCCTTTTAAAATCCTACCAAAACTCAAACCAAACACTTCAAGAACAACAAGAAGTGATATATAAACATCATAGGCATTAAATCTTACCAAGAATCACCAAAAGGAAGCTTTTGCAAGAACTTCCTTCCCACTTAGAAGCTAAAATCGAGTTTGAGGGGAAAGTAAGGGTTTGGGAAGAGATTGGGGATTTAGAGTGAAGAGATAAAGTGAAATAAAAAGGGGGTGAGGTAAAGGGTTAAACCTTTATTTAAATTTGTACCCCAACAATTAACATGATGTAAATTATGCCCCAACATGGTATTTCAAACACATTTCACCACAATGCACCAAATTCCAATTAAATGCATGTTTCACAAAATAAATGACTACCAACTCATGTAAGCCATTAAAACACCCAATTACCCAACATGCATAACATGCACCCTGAAATGCTCTACCAGCCCACATGACCAAGCATTTCCACATGGCAATTAATTCTAACACATAAGGCAATTACCACCATAATTAATCATATGAACACAATTAATGCCTTAAACACAGTTAATCATTTCGGGGACATCACAGATTTACTTGTCATTACTTGTTCCTTATGTGACAATGTGATAAGTTGATCTGCAGTATGTGAATTACATGGTACATTGACTGCATGATATATGATGACAAGAGATTTGAGGTGCATCACGTGAGATTATGATATTGCATGATGTATTGACACGCATGGACATTGAGTATGTCATGTTGAGCCTATCGATTCGTTTCTTGGTACCTATATCTTTTCTTTGGTATCTGTGATGCGTGTCTGGGGATGATGGGCAGCCGTTGGCTCGGCAGGAGAGTGTGATATCCCCGAAATGGTTAATTTCATTTGGGCATTAATTACGATTATTATGATTAATTATGTGGTAATTAATTATGTGTTGGAATTTATTTACCTTATGGAAATGCATGGTCATGTGGATAGGGTGACCCGGGGTTGCATTTCAGGGTGCATGTGGTGCATGTTGGGTAAAAGTTATTGGAAGCATGATTTATTTGCCTTTGGTAGCAATTGATTAGAAATCATGTGTTTAATTGATATTTTGGTGCATTTTGAATTAATGCTTTGGAAAAATATCATGTTGGGGTGTTTTATACACCATGGAAATATTTTGGTATGCTTTTAATTAATTAAAACCAACACCTTTTATTACCCCAACCCCACCATACACTCTCACTCTTACTTTACCAAAATCACCACCCAAACCCTTTCCCCCCTTTCCATTTTCGAGTAGGAGCAAAGAGGTGGGGAGAAAACCTTCCAAAAGTCTTGATTTGTGAAGATTATTGGGTGATTTGAGGTCCCCAAGAGGTATGGATGCCTCATTGTCATTTTTATTGTGTTTGGGTTAGTTTTGGAAGGGTTTTTAATGATTTTGAAATGGATTTGTGTTGGGTTGTTGTGGTTTTGGTTAAGGGTTAGATTTATACTTGTTTTGAAGTATGTTTTGGTGGTTTATGTTAATATTTATGTTGTTGGTTGGTTGGTTTAAGTGTTGGAATGGATTGGAATGGTTTTGAGGTGCAAAAATGGAGTTTTTCGGGTAACAGAGGTTGGCTATCGATCGCCCCTTTCCAGGCGATCGATCGCGCCCAGGCAGTGGGCTTTTCAAGCAATTGGCGATCGATCGCCACTCTTGGGCGACCGATCGGCGGGACTGGCGATCGATCACGCCAGGGGTGGCGATCGATCGCCGAAGGGTGCAAATTTTTGATTCTCGAACAGTGAGGATTGGCGATCGATCGCCGTGAGGGGCGATCGATCGCGAAAGCCAAAATTTGGTGTTTTTGGTTATTTTTGTGGGATTTTTGGTATTGGACTATTATTGGGTTCTAATATTGGTATTTGTGAATATGTAGAACCAACCCAGGTGGCAACGCAGCCAAGGAATTGAAGTCCTACCATATTCCACTTTTGGAAAGGTACGTAGTGGACGTACGGGCACCCCAACGGTACATGTATCTTATATACTTATTGTTTATGCATTGTGGATGCAAGTATATATGTGGTATTGCATAGTGGATGCAAATACATGTTATACATGATGTTTATAGATGCATATGATTATTGGTGCATATCCCATGAGTCGTGGTCATCCTTTGATGATTTTAATGCTTGCCGCTATTTGGTTTGGTTCCGCTAAATGTGAAGCGAGGGGTGGGAGCGCCGCATGTCACATTTGAGCGTGGTTATCATATAGGGCGAGGAAAGGGTATTTGCCGCTCAATGAGAGGCGAGGGGTGGGAGTCCCGCAGTCCATTGAAGCGAGGTTATCCTATGCCGCCTATATGTAAATAAGCGAGGGGCATTAAAATACATTGTGATGGACAGACTAGGGATTGGTGATCAGTATTTGGTATTGATGAAATGGTATATGTTCATGACATGTTTAGACCATTTAAAATAATCTATTGATTATACTCATGAGTTACGGTACAGGGACAACCAAACGGGAAGCGTTTGAAATGCATGGGGAAAACAGGAAGTGTTTTATTATGATTATGCATTTACGCTTTATCTTCATATTGTGTTGAATATAAATGATTATTATTGCTCATGTTTGGGGGTTGTCCTTGTAGGTACCTTTTGGCATGATAGAAGGGCTTGAACGGGTTGAGATGGTGAGCTTTTGATGATGCTTTTGAGACTTAAAGTACAGGATTATTTGGATAGTATCTACTCTAGGAGTAGTATAAAACTATAGTTGCACACATTCTTTTGATTGGAATGTAATTAATCCATTTGGTAGTCCTTATTTTTGGCATGTAATGCTTAAGCTCATAGACTCAACATGTTCTTTTAGACTCTGATTATTATATTAGCTCTATTATGCCTTGATTCCGTACTTAAGGATTAGGGTCCTTACATTAGTGGTATCAGAGCAGTGGTTAGAGAACCCGGGAACGAGTGAAGGGTAGCCTTAGCATGCTAGGTGCTTACATTTGAAGCATGTTTATGCATGTGGTGCATATTAATGTATATCCTGTTATACTAACGTGCTTATTCTCATTCCTGTTATCTAACGGCATAACATATATACTGCTTTGGAATTGTTGTTAACATTTGTATTACAGCATGGCTGCTAATGAGGAGGTTGGAGATATTGGTAGTGTGAACGCAAGCGTCGGTCAAGTGAACCCTCTACCTCCACCGGCCGTAGGCATGGAACCAGTGGTTCAGTTATTGCTACCGGGTGAGATCAGTCTGACACAATTTCTATCTTATCATCCACCCCGGTTTGAGGGGACAGAGTCCGGAGAAGAGGCTGAAGAGTGGTTGGAAAGACTCGAGCAGATCTTTGTATCGGCTCCTTGTGCTGTGACGGCTTGGCTGAGGCTAGCGGAGTTTCAATTAGCCAAGAAACCTCTGATGTGGTGGAGGAGCACAGTAATGGAAATGAGAGCACTGGGTGCTGTGATTGACTGGACACTCTTCAGGACTAGGTTTTTGAATCGGTACTTCTCCGCAGCAGCAAGACAGACAAAGGAGGATGAATTTACAAGTCTGAGGCAGGAGAACATGACAGTGGCAGACTATGCCACACGGTACTCTTCATTGCTGAGGTACGTTCCCCACATTGCCACCAGTGGGCACGCTAAGATGAGGAACTTTATGAAAGGGTTGCGACCGGAGCTCTATGACCGGGTTATCACTAATAACCCAACTTCTTTTGATGACGCTCTCACAAGAGCGGAGCTTGCCGAGCTAGGAGTGGGAGCTTACGCTATGCCACCACCGGTACCGCAACAAAGGCAGACTAGTGACAGTTTGAGGCCTCGGGGTGAGCCATTTAAACCCCGTGGTGCCTCTTCATCTTCACGGTATGGTGGAAAGAAACACTTTGGTCAGAAACAGGATGGCAAGAAGGGTAATTGGTCGGCCAATAGAGGATCTTCACAAGGGGATAGGCCGGGAGAGCCGAGGTGCAACAATTGTGGAGGGCCACATTCTTCAAACAAGTGTCCTGCATGTTATATCTGTGGCAAGATGGGCCACATCGCTCGGTATTGCCCCACATGGGGAGGACAGTCTGAGTTTCAGGGCAACAGGCCGAGGTTTGAGGATAGGACAGTGCAGCAGAGGCAGCAGTTTGGGCCTCGACCATCGGGAGGTCAGACAGTAGGACCACCCCAGGGGCAGGTGTATGCACTGACCAAGGAGCAGGCCCAGGCAGCCCCAGAGGAGGTGATTGCCGGTACGTGCCATTTATTTACGTACCCTGCTTTTATTTTGATCGATACAGGTGCCTCCCATTCTTTTGTATCGGTGGGTTTTGTGGAAAGACACCATATGCGCACGTCTTCTTTACCCACGCCTCTCCTTGTCTCGACACCCACTGGAAGAAATGTCGTTGCTGATCAGTTTATGGCAGACTGCCTCATTTATTTTGAGGGCAACGAATTGAGATCAGACTTGATTGTGCTGGGTATGTCAGACTTCGACTGCATCTTGGGTATAGATGTTCTGAACAGATATCAGGCAGTGGTAGATTGCCGGCAGAGGACAGTAAGGTTCAGACCTGAGTTGGGCAGTCAGTGGACTTTCTATGGCAACGGTTCTCGTGCGAAGATTCCGTTGATTTCAGCGATCAAGATGACTCAGTTGTTGGAACGTGGTCACACGGGCTATCTTATTTATGCCGTGGACACGTCTGGGAAGAGTAAGGAACTAAGAGTTGAGGATGTGCCAGTAGCGGCAGAGTTCGCTGATGTATTTCCAGAAGAGATCCCAGGATTCCCACCGGCTAGGGAAGTTGAGTTTGGGATCGAGTTGCTGCCAGGGACATCCGCTATCTCTCGTGCACCTTATAGGATGGCATCGGCTGAGTTGAGAGAGTTGAAAGAACAGTTGCAGGATCTCCTTGACAAGGGATATATACGCCCGAGCGTGTCGCATGGGGCGCACCAGTTCTCTTTGTGAAGAATAAGGACGGTTCGATGCGGTTGTGTATCGATTACCGGCAACTGAATAAGACTACAGCGAAGAACAAGTATCCTCTCCCAAGGATAGATGACTTGTTTGATCAGTTGCAAGGTACCAGGGTGTATAGCAAGATTGATTTGAGATCCGGGTATCATCAGATTCGGGTCAGAGAGGAAGATGTACAGAAGACAGCGTTCCGGACCCGATATGGACATTATGAGTTCCTAGTGATGCCGTTCGGCGTGACGAATGCTCCAGCAGTCTTCATGAGTCTGATGAACAGGGTGTTTCAGCAGTATTTTGATCAGTTCGTCATTGTGTTTATTGACGATATTCTTATCTACTCCCGGAGTGAGGAAGAGCATGTGAAACACTTGAGGACAGTGCTTCAGATTCTCAGAGAGCATCAGTTATATGCTAAGCTCAGTAAGTGTGAATTTTGGCTGAGCAGTGTAGTGTTTCTGGGGCATGTCATATCGAGCAGCGGGATATCTGTAGATCCCAAGAAGATTGAGGCTGTGATGGAGTGGGCTGCCCCACTTCTGTGCCAGAGATTCGGAGTTTTCTTGGTTTGGCCGGGTATTATCGACGCTTTGTCGAGGGCTTTTCGAAGATTGCCAAGCCGCTGACTCAGTTGACCCAGAAGGGAGTGCCTTTCTTTTGGTCATAAGCTTGTGAGGAGAGCTTCCAGGAGTTGAAGCATCGGTTGACGATGGCGCCAGTGTTAGTGATCCCTACGGAGAACTCCAGATTTGTTCTGTATACTGATGCATCGCTGCAGGGCCTTGGATGTGTTCTGATGCAAGATAAGCATGTGGTAGCTTATGCGTCGAGGCAGTTGAAGCCGCATGAGACCAGATATCCAATTCATGACTTGGAATTGGCGGCTATCATCTTCGCCCTGAAGATCTGGAGGCATTATTTATATGGTACTTCATTCACCATATACACGGATCACAAGAGCCTCAAATTTTTATTCACTCAGGCAGAGCTGAACATGAGACAGAGGAGATGGATGGACCTACTCAAGGACTATGATTGCGAGATAGAGTACCATCCGGGAAAAGCTAATTTGACAGCAGACGCTTTGAGCCGGAAAGTGAGGAGTTCTGCTGCGGAAGTCATTCATTTGTCGGCTATGATGACCTCTTATTGCCATCTGGGCTATGATTTTGACATAGATGCATCGCCTGTGTATGTATCGACTCTGTTAGCCGAGCCAGACATCTATGAGAACATCAGGAGAGCTCAGAGGTCAGACGATGAGGTTCAGAGGTGGTTATCTTTAGTACATCTTGGTCAGCCAACGAAGTTCAGAGTGGCCGATGACGGGTCGTTGAGATTGGGTGACTGTTGGGTGGTTCCAAGTACGCCGGAGTTGCGTAAAGGGATCTTGGAGCGAGCTCATAGTAGCAGACTTAGCATCCACCCAGGCGGGAAGAAGATGTACAGAGATCTGCGTGGCCAGTTTTGGTGGAAAAGGATGAAATCAGATGTCGTCGCTTTTGTAAAGAGGTGTTTGATCTGCCAGCAGGTTAAGGCAGAGAGACAGAGACCTGGCGGCGAGTTGAGAAGCTTGGAGATACCGAAGTGGAAGTGGGAGCACATTTCCATGGACTTCGTGACTCATTTGCCGAGGAGTGCTTCAGGCTTTGATGCTATTTAGGTGATTGTGGACAGATTGACTAAGGTAGCCCACTTTATCCCCTATAGCATGACTTTCACATTTTTGAGGATGGCGCAGTTGTATATTAGAGATGTGGTGAGATTGCATGGGATCCCCGTTTCCATAGTGTCAGATCAAGATCCGCGATTCACATCTCATTTCTGGGAAGGCCTTCAGTCAACTTTGGGAACTGAGGTCAGATTGAGCACTGCTTATCATCCTCAAACGGATGGCCAGACCGAGCGCACTATTCAGACGCTCGAGGACATGTTAAGAGCTTGTGTTTTGGAGTTCAATGCCTCTTGGCAAGATTCAGTGCCTTTGGTAGAGTTTTCGTATAACAATAGCTACCAGGCGAGTATTCAGATGGCTCCGTTTGAAGCTCTTTATGGCAGACGGTGTAGATCACCCTTGTGTTGGGATGACTTGGACCGCAGATCGGTCGGAGGACCAGAATTGATTCGGGAGATGGAAGAGAAGATAAAGACAATAAGGCAGAAAATGAAAGCGGCTCAGGACAGACAGGCAGCATATGCGAATAAACGGCGGAGACCGTTGGAATTTCAGTTGGGAGATAAGGTCTTTTTGAAGATCTCGCCTTTCAGGGGCGTTGTGCGATTTGAGATGCGCGGGAAACTGTCTCCGAGGTATGTTGGACCGTACGAGATTTTGCAGCGCATTGGCACCTTAGCTTACCGACTGGCTTTGCCTCCTTCTTTATCTGGGATACATGATGTGTTTCATGTATCGATGCTGCGGAAGTATGAGCCGGATCCGTCGCATGTTTTACAGCCTTCCGAAGTTCAGTTAGAGTCCGATGTGTCTTATGTGGAACGGCCTGTCAGAATTCTGGATCGAGCAGACCGTAGACTTCGGAACAAAGTGATACCTATGATCAAGGTTCAGTGGGATCGCAGGGGTGTCGAGGAGGCTACGTGGGAGGCGGAGCGGCATATGGTGCAGCACTACCCGGAACTATTCTCTGGTATGTGTTTATGTTTAGTTTCCTTTTGGGGTAAGTGCATGTGATTTCGAGGACGAATCTTATAAGTAGGGGAGTATTGTGATATCCCCGAAATGGTTAATTTCATTTGGGCATTAATTACGATTATTATGATTAATTATGTGGTAATTAATTATGTGTTGGAATTTATTTACCTTATGGAAATGCATGGTCATGTGGATAGGGTGACCCGGGGTTGCATTTCAGGGTGCATGTGGTGCATGTTGGGTAAAAGTTATTGGAAGCATGATTTATTTGCCTTTGGTAGCAATTGATTAGAAATCATGTGTTTAATTGATATTTTGGTGCATTTTGAATTAATGCTTTGGAAAAATATCATGTTGGGGTGTTTTATACACCATGGAAATATTTTGGTATGCTTTTAATTAATTAAAACCAACACCTTTTATTACCCCAACCCCACCATACACTCTCACTCTTACTTTACCAAAATCACCACCCAAACCCTTTCCCCCCTTTCCATTTTCGAGTTGGAGCAAAGAGGTGGGGAGAAAACCTTCCAAAAGTCTTGATTTGTGAAGATTATTGGGTGATTTGAGGTCCCCAAGAGGTATGGATGCCTCATTGTCATTTTTATTGTGTTTGGGTTAGTTTTGGAAGGGTTTTTAATGATTTTGAAATGGGTTTGTGTTGGGTTGTTGTGGTTTTGGTTAAGGGTTAGATTTATACTTGTTTTGAAGTATGTTTTGGTGGTTTATGTTAATATTTATGTTGTTGGTTGGTTGGTTTAAGTGTTGGAATGGATTGGAATGGTTTTGAGGTGCAAAAATGGAGTTTTTCGGGTAACAGAGGTTGGCGATCGATCGCCCCTTTCCAGGCGATCGATCGCGCCCAGGCAGTGGGCTTTTCAAGCAATTGGCGATCGATCGCCACTCTTGGGCGATCGATTGGCGGGACTGGCGATCGATCGCGCCAGGGGTGGCGATCGATCGCCGAAGGGTGCAAATTTTTGATTCTCGGACAGTGAGGATTGGCGATCGATCGCCGTGAGGGGCGATCGATCGCGAAAGCCAAAATTTGGTGTTTTTGGTTATTTTTGTGGGATTTTTGGTATTGGACTATTATTGGGTTCTAATATTGGTATTTGTGAATATGTAGAACCAACCCAGGTGGCAACGCAGCCAAGGAATTGAAGTCCTACCATATTCCACTTTTGGAAAGGTACGTAGTGGACGTACGGGCACCCCCAACGGTACATGTATCTTATATACTTATTGTTTATGCATTGTGGATGCATGTATATATGTGGTATTGCATAGTGGATGCAAATACATGTTATGCATGATGTTTATAGATGCATATGATTATTGGTGCATATCCCATGAGTCGTGGTCATCCTTTGATGATTTTAATGCTTGCCGCTATTTGGTTTGGTTCCGCTAAATGTGAAGCGAGGGGTGGGAGCGCCGCATGTCACATTTGAGCGTGGTTATCATATAGGGCGAGGAAAGGGTATTTGCCGCTCAATGAGAGGCGAGGGGTGGGAGTCCCGCAGTCCATTGAAGCGAGGTTATCCTATGCCGCCTATATGTAAATAAGCGAGGGGCATTAAAATACATTGTGATGGACAGACTAGGGATTGGTGATCAGTATTTGGTATTGATGAAATGGTATATGTTCATGACATGTTTAGACCATTTAAAATAATCTATTGATTATACTCATGAGTTATGGTACAGGGACAACCAAACGGGAAGCGTTTGAAATGCATGGGGAAAACAGGAAGTGTTTTATTATGATTATGCATTTACGCTTTATCTTCATATTGTGTTGAATATGAATGATTATTATTGCTCATGTTTGGGGGTTGTCCTTGTAGGTACCTTTTGGCATGATAGAAGGGCTTGAACGGGTTGAGATGGTGAGCTTTTGAGGATGCTTTTGAGACTTAAAGGACAGGATTATTTGGATAGTATCTACTCTAGGAGTAGTATAAAACTATAGTTGCACACATTCTTTTGATTGGAATGTAATTAATCCATTTGGTAGTCCTTATTTTTGGCATGTAATGCTTAAGCTCATAGACTCAACATGTTCTTTTAGACTCTGATTATTATATTAGCTCTATTATGCCTTGATTCCGCACTTAAGGATTAGTTCCTTACAGAGAGAGAGTGAGCTGAGTGATGCCGGAGCGACGAGCGTGCCGACGTCGCCCAGACACGAGGATGATGGACCGCCGATGGCTCGACTAAGAGATAGATCGGAGCGCGGAGCGTGTCACATCCTGCTCGAGCACTGATGCGTGATTGATGATCTTCCTTTGGACTTTTGAGATATGGATATTCGAGATTTGATACCCTTCATATGCATTTGCATTCATGCACGGCATGCATCGCATGTTATTTGTCATACACTGTGATATTATCTGTTTCTCGTACTGGGTTCTGACCACCTTCGCGGGGGGCTGTCATGTCTTTGTTGTATGGGCATGACAGGTGGTACAGGTGGACGTATTGTGGATGCTCGAGATGAAGCATCGATAAATACCAGAGCTCCTTGAGAGCGAGCTCAGGTATATGGTTTATGTTTTGAGTCCCAGTAGTTGTTTAGAATTTTTTTTGCTTATGTTTTAAATTACCGGGGTATACCATGAGTATCTGTATTTTTAAGTATTACTTTACTGAGAATTTATATGTAATGCTTATGCGATGAATATCATGTTAGATGTAAAATTGGAAATACATATTTTCACTATTCGGAAATGTTTTAGAAACAAAATGCGAAAAATTTTGAGGGTCACTTTTTATAAGTTTTTAACTAAATCTTCCGCTGTTTACGTTAATATAACAATCATGTGTTAATTAAACCTCTGATTAGGACCAGGCCCTCACAGTTGGTATCAGAGCATAATCTGGGATATGCTCGAACTAGAGTTAGGACACTGAGTATAGACACAAATGAATTGTTTGTGCATGTGTCTGACTATCTGATTTATATGCTCTTGCCTACTATGTTTACATGTTCGATAATGATGTTTTATACATGTAATGGATTATTAAGCAGGGATAATTAGTGTTCATATCTCTGAATATTTTAATATGCTGAGTTGCATATAATGTAGGGAATTTGAATATGCTGAGTTGCATATATTATGTTGAGTTGCATATAATTTTGAGAATTTTATTTGTTAGCACTGATAGTTGCTGACCGGATGATGATGTAGACTAAGTGATGAGAACAACTCTGACTTGAGATTGTATATGATGATTTGATGAACAGATAGTGTTTGGACAGGTAGCAACGATATAGACTTTAAGAGCCATCTATTGAACCTGTAGGCACTGTAAACTGTTACTTGAATTATATCATAGTGATAATTATTGAGACTTCTATTTATCACTTTGAGACTTAATCCTTGTGATTAGTGGATGCCACTAGAATTATTTAAAACACTTTTGTCGATTGACATCGGGAATTTAAGTCTGAAAGACCAAGGTTATACGTATGAGTTTACGTCAAAACCTGTGTACGCCAAGATGATAATTTAGAACTTGAGAATATTGAAACAAGCATTATTTCAACTGAAGAATGGAGTGTAGTTGTTGTGAGAAACAACGAGAATTGGTTTGAATGAGGACTTGGTTTAGGGGACTGTCGTAATTCAGTTCCAGTTTTTGTGTCCGAACTATGAATAAAAAACTTCACTACGAACTCTTTTAGATGAGACTATCTAGAGTAATGGTATTGATGACATGGAAAATGATAATTGATTATCGTGAACTTGAGAAATGGAAATATCTGCTTAATCTCAATAGCTGTTCACTAGTGAAGAGATTAGATTTTGACTAAGGATTAAGACACCAATGTGGTGCGAAGTAATTAGAACTGAATTAAAGATTAATGAAGTGACTATCATTGGGATAATCCAAGTAGTCTTGGAAAAGTTTCAGAAGTATCACTCAAATTTATCCAGCTCTAGTAGTTCTAGAGGTACTATGAGATTGTAGAATACCAAATCTTTTTGAGGTCACTGTGGATGTAAATATCTACTGATCCATTTGAAAGAATAATAGAAACTGATATCGATTGTGGCCAGTCAGAGCATGTCCATGAGGTGCTCAGGAACATATGCAGCCATAACAACAAATACCCTGAGCTAAGGGTAGATATCATGGTGGTTATTCTTTACGACCACTCAGTTTCAGCAGCAGTTAATGACCTGTAGACCAGAGAGTATACCTTGACAATGGGATTGAGATGTCTCCAGGATATATAACCATTTCGATTTTGGCAATGATAGAGATGCTATAGGAGTAGTGATCACATATACATGTTGTGTATTTGATCACACTGCACGAGTTTGATTTGAGATAAACACATTGTTTTCATACATTGCATCAAATGTGCATTGAGAACGATGATTTGGAAAATACACCAGCAGTGATAATTATATTATCCACACTTGCAACAATGAACTGCAGATTACAGTTTGTTGATAGTGTTGTAGATTTGAATTAAATGATGTTGTCGAAATATGGTTTGATTGTATCAAGGGCATGGATACTCTGATAAATTTTGAGGATATTGTAAGTTGATTTTAGAGTATAATGGATTTTTGATTATATTGTGGCTACAAATGAAATGTATATCGCCACGAATAGCAAGCTAAGATATTGATAGTATCAGCTATGAAAATATTGTGGTTGCAATACTTGGAAAACGAGGGATATTTGATAATAAGCAGTTGATGCTTATAAAAAAGAGTCGAGGTTGACTGATATTATAGAGGTAAGAAAACCTACCAAGATTTTCCTGAGGAAATGAAAGAATTTTCACTAAAGAAGGAAATTGATTTTAACTATTCGTTGATGACAAGGAGTAGATTTGATATCGAAAGCACTGTACGGAATGTCATCAGCAGAGTTGACAGATATATGAATAGTTGCTGAATATCCTCGATACTGGTACATATGTCTGAGTATGTCACCTTGAGGGAACATCAGTATTGTTCGTGAAGAAGAAAAATGATATGATGAAGATGTGTATCGATTAAAGGTAGTTGAATCGGGCTATTGTCAAGAATAAATACCCACTGCCTAAGATCGAAAAGTAACTGATCAAGTTGTAAGGAACTTTAATGTATAAGAAGAACGATTTTTACTCTGGTTACCATCAGTTTGAGTCAGAAGAGAAAATGTTCTCTAGGCAATTGGTCAAACCAGATATAGACATTTTCTCTAGGCAATTGGTCAAACCAGATATAGACATTTTGAATTTTTGGAAATGTCGTGTGGTCTGACAACTATACCGGTAGAGTTATGAATTTGATGAAGAAAATATTTCGTAACTTTTGGGCGGAAGTGTAATCATATTCATCAGTGGTATACTAGTGTATACGAGATCCGGAAGAAACCACACAGAACACATGTGATTGATTTTTCAGACGCTTCGTGAAGCTCAAAGGGTGTACCAAGTTATTGAAATGTAAATCTTGGTTGAATTAAGTTTTGTTTTGGGATAGGTGATATCATCTCGCCAGATACCTGTTGATTCCAGTAAAGTAAAGATAGTACTAATTTGGCCAAGACCAATCATTGTACTCAAGATGAAAAGTTTTATGAATTTTGACAAAAACTACAGGCTTTTACGGAATGATATTCTAGGATAGCCTGTCTTATGAACTAATTGACCAAGACGAAATTTGATATTCGTTTGGTCAGATGAATGAGAAAGCAGTTTTCATAACTGAAACTGAAATGGACTACAACCCCAATGTTGTTTTGGTTTAACTGGTTCAGGGAGATATGTAGTTGTGCAAATACGTATGTCAAAGATTTGAAGATATGTTCTAATGTATCATGAAAAGATGATTGCATATTCTTGAGATATAAGCGATGACTGGATTTATTAAAGAATTTGACTTTGATAGTCAATATAAATCAAGGAAAATGAAACTAGTAGCAGATGCACTGAACCTAAAAGTGCAACGTGCAATGGTAGCATCGATGTTTGCTTTGCAGTTTGATAACCTCTGATTTTGACGATCGGAAGGACTCGAATGACAGACCCATACAGATATTGATTGAAGAAATTGGTTCTGTCTTATCAACCAAGTAAATTTAGTATGCCATTTAGTGGTGGTTGCGAATGAAAGATCAGTGTATAGCATCGAATTTTACTGATTTGAAAGACGTATTACAGCAGAAAGCACACTATAGAGAACATAATGTTATTCTGGGAATGATGAGATGTATCATTCTCGAGATCCTAATTATGATGAGTTGGTATAAAGAAAGAAATTTTTTGAATTTTGTGGCAAATTGTTTGAGATGCCAGCAGGTCAAGATAAAAATACGAGACCTAATGGGATAGTACAGGATTTGTAAGTACCACAATAAATTTGGGAAATTTCTAGTTTTTGAGTTTTATAGCTCAAATATTTACAAACAGAGATTGTGAAACAAGTTGAATCGAAATTGATTGACTATTCAATACAAGATATTGATTTCATGTGATAGTCTATATGTCTATGAGAAGACGACATGTTTAAGATATGGATAATGTGGTTTAGTTACAGTGGTTTCTGTAATAAATGTATCTGATTGAGATCCGATGATAATATCAGAATTTGAAACTATTTTCATAATGTAATGGATACTAAGTTAGCAATGAGTATTGCTTAGCATACCCATACAAATGGATCAACTGAGAAAATATCCAGATCTTGGAAGTCATGTCTCGATTAATAGTGGTGATTTAGTGGGAATTGACTGAAATCATTATTCACCAGTAGAATTTTCCTATAATTTAAGTTTCAGAAAACTTTTGGGATGGCATCGGTTCAGGTTTTGCAGAGCTAGAATTACCGATCGGTGATGTGATGATAGAAAATTGATAAGAAATTTTGGCATAACTTAAGATTGTTGAGAAAAAATGCCAGGAACGATAAAATTTCGGCGAAAACGATTAAAATTTGGCTTGAGATGAGCAGATTTGCTACGCCAAAGAGAAATATATTGTTAGACTTCGAGTTGAGAATCAGGTAAATATGGAAATATTACATTTGCGATGATCAATATGATTCGTTAAGTGAGGTTTGATGTTGCCTCGATATTTTGAACTTTGTGGAATCATAGATAACTTTGATTAAGTGGTAGATCGTTGAGACGACCACAGCAGTTGTCATTGATACATGATGATCCTTAAGTATCTATGAATGAGATTGAGACATCTCACATGTTTTGATTTATTGAGTTATACTTGGTTTTGGCGATTTCGAGGACGAAATCTTTTTAAGAGGGGAAGAAGTGTAAGGCCCCGATGCTAATTAATCCGGATTAACGATGATTAAGCAAACCCGGATAATTAAAAGTGCAAATTTGAAATAAGGAATTCCGGACTACGATGAGTCAACCAACTAGTGGAACATGTTTTAGTGCATGAGCATGTGCATGATCACATGGCACTTGGAGAACACATGCAACTAATTAATTTAACTCATGTTCAATACATGATTTTGGACTAATAATCTTGCAAGGTAATGATGTATGGACACATGGATTCCACAATACATCAAATTAATTAAAAATCACAATTTGGCTTTGAAGCTCACGCCTAAACCATGCATTCAGATTTTGTCTCAAATTTCCACCCTTTTCTCTCTCTTCATTCCCATCAAAGAAATTCTCCTCCTTCTCTCTAGGCATTTCGAATTTTTCCAGCCTATTTTAGCACAAATTTCTCTTGAAATTGTGAGTGCATGTCACATGCAAAGATGGATTTGAGTGCTACTCATCTTCAGGAACAAGATGCACCAAAAATTTTCAAGTTTGGAGAAAGAAGATGCAAGATTTTCGAGTTGCAGCAGTTTTGGGGTAGGATTTTCAATCATGGCTTGGTTTTGTGGATGATCAAGCTTCAAATCTTGAAGATAAATGAAGATATATCATCATCCTTGAGTTTTATCAACTTGCATGTAGGATTGAGGGTCGAACCATTGTGTTCATTCATGAAGAAGTTGCTGTCAATTGTAGTCTGCTAAGACGAGTGCATGAACAGTCTGGTGTTTCGCATTTTTAGCATAGTTACGTTTCGAATTGGAAAATAATGCTCCTATGACAAGTTGTAGTATTTTGTGTTATCTTTAAATGTCCACCAAAATCAGCTAATTTGGATTTAAGATGAAAACGTTATGGTCGTTCTACCAACATGTATCAAATCTGGAAATTCACTGCATGCGAGTTTCATGGATTTTGTTCTTCGTATTTCTGGGAATAAATTGCTACGAATATGAAGTTTTAGGCTCTAGTAAGTGTTGTATTATTCGAGGTTAGCTTGCATTTGGAATTGGCCTCACTCAATTTGGAGCTCATATGAAAGAATTATGCTAATTTTACCAGCAACTATACAATCTGGAAGCAGGGGATATACGAGTTTTCTAGGCTTGTACGTTTTTCAATTAATGTACATGAAGATGAATTGTTTATGTTAAAGCCCATAAGATATGTTTTGTTGTATGTTGGGTTATCTTGCATTAGAAACTGGCCTTACATGATTTCGAGTTTCCGGGTGTAAGATATGCACTTTTCCCTAGAACCGCTCACTCTGTCAAAATAGAATATGAGTATTTTTAAATCTGGCATACTTTGCTTTGCATGTGCCTCACGATGAGTGAACTAGCTTCTGGACTTGAAGGTGACTCTAGTAATTTAATGTTTCGTGATTTTCCCACTGGCCTCAAGTCTTTTGGACATCATATGAATTTATTATGATTTTTATACGAAAATGGGTCAAGCTAAAAATTAAGAAAATTTGCTAAGGGTCAATGTTTGGATTATAATTTGATATTGGAAATAAGTGAACACTTTGATGATATAATTGAGGTGCAAATGACCAGGTTAACAGATCTCGAGGTTTATTCAAGGAGTACTCGGTAGATATAGCATTGGTCCGAGGTACGTAGAAAACGGGTTTTATCACAATGTCTGACAAAGACATGTGATGTTCCCGGGTATGATTTACTTGTCATTACTTGTTCCTTATGTGACTATGTGATAAGTTGATCTGCAGTATGTGAATTACATGGTACATTGACTGCATGATATATGATGACATGAGATTTGAGGTGCATCACATGAGATTATGATATTGCATGATGCATTGACACGCATGGACATTGAGTATGTCATGTTGAGCCTATCGATTCGTTTCTTGGTACCTATATCTTTTCTTTGGTATCTGTGATGCGTGTCTGGGGATGATGGGCAGCCGTTGGCTCGGCAGGAGAGAGAGTGAGCTGAGTGATGCCGGAGCGACGAGCGTGCCGACGTCGCCCAGACACGAGGATGATGGACCGCCGATGGCTCGACTGAGAGATAGATCGGAGCGCGGAGCGTGTCACATCCTGCTCGAGCACTGATGAGTGATTGATGATCTTCCTTTGAACTCTTGAGATATGGATATTCGAGATTTGATACCCTTCATATGCATTTGCATTCATGCACGGCATGCATCGCATGTTATTTGTCATACACTGTGATATTATCTGTTTCTCGTACTGGGTTCTGACCCCCTTCGCGGGGGGCTGTCATGTCTTTGTTGTATGGGCATGACAGGTGGTACAGGTGGACGTACTGTGGATGCTCGAGACGAAGCATCGATAAATACCAGAGCTCCTTGAGAGCGAGCTCAGGTATATGGTTTATGTTTTGAGTCCCAGTAGTTGTTTAGTATTTTTACGTATGTTTTAAATTACCGGGGTATGCCCTGAGTATCTGTATTTTTAAGTATTACTTTACTGAGAATTTATATGTAATGCTTATGCGATGAATATCATGTTAGATGTAAAATTGGAAATACATATTTTCACTATTCAGAAATGTTTTAGAAACAAAATGCGAAAAATTTTGAGGGTCACTTTTTATAAGTTTTTAACTAAATCTTCCGTTGTTTACGTCAATATAACAATCGTGTGTTAATTAAACATCTTATTAGGACTAGGCTCTCACAATATGCAATCCCAATGCATAATCCCTGTTGTATATAAAATACAGGTTACCATTTCGTGTCTTTCAACCCTGGCCTTAGCATTTCATGTCATAGCGTCCCTACAGGAACAATCCCAAACTATGAGCATATAATAATTCATATTCACCACAATATGATTATAATGAGTAAATGCATAAATTATGAGTACAAAGTACTTCATGTATCCCAATGCATTTCAAAACTCTCCCTTTGGTTGTCTCTGTTCCACAACTCACAATCATAATCAACAGATTATATTATGATTCCATAGATGTCATGACATATAATTGTTCCACTATGATCACATATCATAAATGCACATAAGCAAAATAGTTGTGTCACACAACACTAACTACTATCATGCATAAATATGTGCTACCCATTCCTATCAGCATGTTCCAGGCCCTCAACAGCCCCAAAGAGCAAACCACTGCTCTGATACCACTAATGTAAGGACCCTCGTGCCCTTAACCCATTATTAGTGTATTAATCCATGCCATTAGTGCATACAATCATACATGTAGGGGAAAAACCAATTATCATCATAGCCAATCATGCAGGTAATAAAAATTCTTTACATTATTCCATATAATGTCTAGTTTTCCCCAACCAAGTCCACATACATCTCATGCACCAATATAATACAATAATATGTTCTCAGTTCATTTAGCAACTCAATAAATAATTGTATGCTACTCATAAATGAAGAGAGAAAGGACCTTGCCTTTTATACATGCCATATACTCGTAACAGTGCTCACATACGAGCATCAAATAGGTACGCATGTATCAAATGTATAAAATACGGTGCTCAATACCGTCACTGGTATTCCGATCCCTGGTAGCACCTCCAATCCATAGCTCGAGCTCATCTCCAAAGCCATCGATGTACCTAATCACCTGCCCCAACAGAGACAGCCCCCACACGGGGTGAGCATACCAATATCCCAAATCCAATAATCACAATAATGCAATTCATAATTTACAACAATGTAAATGCTATGAAATACAAAGTATACTCCCTGGATGGTATCATCCGGGATTCCCTGTACTGTCCCTGTTCTCAAAACAACTGAAACCATCAAATTCCCAAATGCCAGTTAATCATTACATTGATTAACGAGTCCATTTGCTATATAACGATATCATAATCAATAATACCAAATCATTAAATAATGATTACAGATATTCCAAATGCCTCACTTATGGTTCCATAGTTCTATTTCATTGCTCGCTGTACAATAGCGGCATTTCATTCTCACGCATGCTCAACAGTAGTGGCGTCATAACCGATGTTCGCTCAAAGGCGACAACATCCTAACCATTGCTCGCTCAAAAGCGGCACCATATAATTCCCAGTGCATATATATCTATTTGTAGCAATTACCATAAATCATGTATTTCAATATACATTTATTGCTAATACCGTAAACCATGCATTTCCATATACATTTATTGCAATACAGTGTACCATGCACTCAACAATTGCAATTATAATAAATGACTATGCCCGTACGTCATACGTACCTTATGATTCCGTAGTTCGAGTCCAACCTTGCCAGAGTCCCACGACCCGATGAGTTAAGTGCTAACATGCAAATAACTCCCAATTAAACATAGGCATGCAATCACGTGCCCAAGCACGTTCACAACTTCCAAACCTATCGTCCATCCATGACGATTACCATAAATAAAAGCCCCCCGGCTAAGCATGCATAATACCCAAAATATTCCATTTTGCAAGTTCAAAAGTTAGCCAATTACTCAATCGAGCATTCCATTTTATTAATAAAATTTGGCTCCAATCATTCCCTTTTAAGAGTGTGGCATTCCCATTGGAATGTAGACGTTGCCCCGGGAACGGGCTACTCAAACCTCGATTCCAAAATCCCGACATTTTCCCAAAATTTCCAAAAAAAAACAAAACCTTACGGGCCGCGACCGATCGCCTCTTTTAGCGCGATCGATCGCCCCTGTCCAGTGGGCAAAATCGCCTTCTCGCGATCGATCGCCAACATGCTCGCGATCGATCGCCTGGACCACGCGATCGATCGCCTGCACTGTTCATCGTCACTGATTTTAATAGCTGCACATCACGATCGATCGCCCCTCCTCGGCGATCGATCGCCACCTGCGATATTCCGAAAAACTAGAGCTTCCATGGTGTTTTTCACACCCAAACTCAAAACCAACACCCCATACACCTTCAACACCTCAAATACACCCTTAAAACTCAATAAAAACTCGAACAACAAACTTTAAGATTTTTACCCAAAATCCACAAATCCAAATCTAACATTAATACTCAACCAAAATCAACAATACTACTACCAAAACGAAGACAAAGACGAGGGGAAAACTAATACTTGATTATCTTCGAGAAAATCGGCTCCCGAGCCAAGCTACCAACGATTTTGCTTCCAAGAGCAAAAGAGGGGAAATGGGGGGAAGGGTTTGAGCGTGGAGAGAGTGGAGAGAGAGAAGGGTTCCGTACCAAATGACGGAATACCGAGTCCACTTGGTATATATAGTACCAAAACTTGAAAATACCAATCCCTTCACAAATACATCATGATTCAGTAAATATCATTTGTTTTCAAAAATCATCTCTCTAACCTCAATACCCATTACCAGCCCCAGTACAAAGTACTCCGGACCCCAAATCTCACCAAAGACCAAATTTCAAGGTTATCACCACAATGAGAATACAATCTCATCCCTTGGATCAAACGACTCCAAACATTGGATTTAAAATCCCCGAGAGTCTCAAAACCGCAATTAATTCATAATTGCCATAATTAAAATCCATTAAGGATTATTACCACACCGGGATTAACACCATTAATCCCCGGGCATCACAGTCTCTGTGATCTTGCATATTCATTTGTGGGATTAAATCTCGTAGACTTCAATACAAATCAAGTTGGCGAAATTCCTCAACTTCCACCACCACAAGAAAGTTTGGGGTCAAACAAACCACCACCCGATGGAGATCAAAGAATGCCACATCATGAAGATTTTACCGCTGGAGCAAACTTTGATCCCCAGTAGGAACAAGGTGTTGTTATCGCAGACCAGACATACATCAAACGCCTTACGTGAAATCTCAGTTAGATCTGATACATCCATACAGACTTATGCTCAACATGGATATTTTGGATTTTAAAAATCGAGAAGTTCTTTGATGAATGAGCTTCAACAATGAGAATTGCAGCATGAACATTTGATCTAAAAAAAGAAGAATTCATACTACTCCTTAATATGAGACTGGAATGATCAGCCAAAATTTCCTAGGAACTCACTGACCCAGGTACCAAGGAAGAAGTTGTAATGCCTGAAAAAGCCATATCGACTATACTTGATAATTATGACGTAAGTATGCGGTCCAACTTAGTCGATGGATAATATGCCAAGAATAAATTTTATTAGAATACATTTTAGTATTCTTGTCATAACTTTCTCATATTTTAAGGCCCCATTGTCAATTTGTAATGCCTCGACGTGCATCATATATGCTTACTATGATTATTGCGTAATTATGTGATAATGACGACATGATGTGGACTCGAGTTCGGGTTGAATCGAGTGTGATACATAGATACTAAATATGATAAGCATGTTTTATGTTGAATTGAGAACATATAGTAATAACATACCTTGATATGTTGGTGGTGTATATAGATATTGTTGGTGAAGGTACATGGTTAAACATATAATTACATGCAATTGGTTTGTTATAGGACTTGATGAGAGGATGTATTTGAATTTGAGTTAGATTTTACATGCATTTGGCTTTTATTTGGAGGTTAGTACATATAATCAAAATCAGATTGTTAAACATATACTTAACCATTTTTGCACCTAGTAAATAGACTCTCCTCACTCCTCTTGCTCCTTTGACTTGTGGTTGAGGGTGAGCTTGGAAATTCATTTCAAAGTTGTGGAGTAACAACATCAAAGGGAATTGGTATGAATTTAATTATTTATGAGCTTGTATATGTGTAGGATAGATTGTCAAGTTATTGTGAAGCAAGTTTGAATTACTGTAGATGGAATTAAAGAGTATGAACTTGTGGTTTTATGAAAGAAATGTGCATAGCATGCTTTAGTGTAACTTTGATGCAAGTTTAGAAGTGTGATAGAAAGCATGGGGGTATACCTGTAAGGAATCCAACACACAAGTGCGAAGTGGAAATAAAACTATGGATTCTTAACCGAGAACCTATACAGAGTATTCATATCGGAATGATTAAAAGAGTCCCACCCTTGTAGCGTGTTTGAAGCAGATTCCACGTTGTAGCACCTCGAGTCACAAACAAAAGTTTGCACCTTTGTCTCTACGGTATCCATACGATCAAATCGAAAGGGTGTTCAAGAACAAGTTGCTAGACTTGTTCTTAAACTAATCAAAACCACACGGTTACAATAACCGGACGACGGCGGCCGTGAAGATCAAGGCGGCGGTGGCCGAGAGCTTCGAATGAGGCGGCGGCCATGACTCTTAGGTTTTATGAATTGTATGATTAATCCTCATTAACCTTGTTATCATATATATGTTGGATTTAATTAAAGGTTCAAGACTTTCTTAAAGCTTCATGGGCCCAAACCCATGATTTAATTATATCCTTATAATCATGTAATTAAGACTCTTCTTAATTAATTAATTCATCAAATGAATTTAATTCCCTTTATCGATTTAATCTTTTGTGCGACCCGATAGGATCAATGTTGGCAGTGATATAAAATCTCATTTTGTAAGGACCCCAAGCCCTTAACCCTTGATTAATGTATTAATCATTATGTGTTGCACATGCTTTCAATAAAATCAATCGGGAAACACAGATGATACTTTACCATTGAATGGCAATTACAAAATTTCTTTAATATTCAACATTAAGATCATCTCTACCAACAAATAGACTCATAGATTCCGCCCATTTCCATCCCCATTACACCACTTTTTACATGGTGGACTTTTATAAAAATTTGGGCAGAGTCTCCCCATAAATAGAGCCATCCCAAAATAAAAGCACATCACAATATATAGTTCCCGGCCAGGGAAAACACATACTCAACAGAATACAGCAACGCTAAGTAAATTCCCAGCCAGGGAAGACACCACACATAAGACAACATAAATGGGTTTCATGTAAGGACCCTAATCCTTAAATGCGGAACCAAGGCATAATAGAGCTAAATAAATAATCAGAGTGAGAAATAACGTGTTGAGTTTATGAGCTTAAGCATTACATGCCAAAAATAAGGACTACCAAAAATGGATTAATTACATTCCCCATCAAATGAATGCTATCAACTAGTTTTACACTACTCCTAGAGTAGACACTAGGCAAAATAATTCTGTCCTTCAATTCCCAAAAGCATCCTCAAGCTCACTGTCTCAACCCGTCTAGCCCTTCTATCATGCCAAACGTGTACCTACAAGGACAACCCCCAAACATGAGCAATAATAATCATTCATATTCAACACAATATGAAGATAAAGCGTAAATGCATAATCATAATAAAACACTTCCTGTTTTCCCCATGCATTTCAAACGCTTCCCGTTTGGTTGTCCATGTACCATAACTCATGAGTATAATCAACAGATTATTTTTAATGGTCAAAACATGTCATGACATATACCAGCTCATCAATACCAAATACTGATCACCAATCCCTAGTCTGTCCATCACAATGTAATTTCATGCCCCTCGCTTATTTACATATAGGCGGCATAGGATAACCTCGCTTCAATGGACATGCGGGAATCCCACCCCTCGCCTCTCATTGAGCGGCAAATACCCTTTCCTCGCTCTATATGATAACCACGCTCAAATGTGACATGCGGCGCTCCCACCCCTCGCTTCACATTTAGCGGAACCAAAACAAATAATGGCAAGCATTAAAATCATCAAGGGATGACCACGACTCATGGGATGTGCACCAATAATCATATGCATCTATAAACATCATGCATAACATGTATTTGCATCCACCATGCAATACCACATATATACCCGCATCCACAATGCATAAACAATGAGTATATAAGATACATGTACCGTTGGGGTGCCCGTACGTCCACTACGTACCTTTCCAACAGTGGATTTCATATGGCTTCAATTCCTCGGTTGCGTTGCTACCTGGGATGGTTCTACACAATCACACAACCCCATATTAGAAGCCAAATAATAGCCAAATACCAAAAATTTGACAAAATAAATCATTTCTCAAAATTTCCACTGCGGCGATCGGTCGCCCCAAACATGGCGATCGATCGCCATTCCTTTGATTTGGCTACTGCCTCTCGGCGATCGGTCGCCTCATTTTAGGCGATCGATCGCCTAACCCGCAAAAAGCCTACTGTCTCTTGGCGATCGGTCGCCTCTTTTTAGGCGATCGATCGCCTCGCACAGAGGCGCGATTTTCTGCCATTTTTGTTCCAAAATCTCATCCAATCCATCCCAACACTTATACAACCAAACAACAACAAAAATGACAACTTAAACCACCAAAATATACTTCAAAACAAGTATAAATCCAACATATAACCAAACCCACAACAGCCCAACACAAACCCATTTCAAAACCCTTCAAAATCATACCAAACTTAAATAAAACCTTACAAAAATAACCATGAGGTATCCATACCTCTTGGGGATCTCAAATCACCCAATAAACTTCACAAAACAAGATTTTGCAAGGACTTCTCTTCTCCCCAAAGCTCAAGCTCGAAAATGAAGGAAGAAGGGTTTGTGGGAATTGATTTTGGTAAAGGTAAAGTGAGAGTGGATGAGGTGGGGTTGGGTATAAAAGGGGATTGGGTTACTTAAAAATGCAATCCACAAATCATGGTGTATAAAACACCCCAACATGATATTTTCCAAAGCATTAAACCAAATGCACCAAAATATCAATTAAAGGCATGATTTCTTAATTAATTGCTAACCATGGCAAATAATTCATGCTTCCTACCATATAATTCCCAACATGCACCCTGAAATGCTATCCCGGGTCACTCTAACACATGACTAAGCATTTCCACATAATAATTCCAACACATAATTAATTACCACCATAATTAATCATATAAGCACAATTAATGCACCAGATTGCAGTTAATCATTTCAGGGATATCACAATACTCCCCTACTTATAAGATTTCGTCCTCAAAATCACATGCACTTACCCCAAAAGGAAACTAAACATAAACACATACCAGAGAATAGTTCCGGGTAGTGCTGCACCATATGCCGCTCCGTCTCCCACGTAGCCTCCCCGACACCCCTGCGATCCCGCTGAACCTTGATCATAGGTATCACTTTGTTCCGAAGTCTACGGTCTGCTCGATCCAGAATTCTGACAGGCCATTCCACATAAGATACATCTGATTCCAACTGAACTTCGGAAGGCTGTAACACATGAGACGGATCCGGCTCATACTTCCGCAGCATCGATACATGAAACACATCATGTATACCAGATAAAGAAGGCGGCAAAGCCAGTCGGTAAGCTAAGGTGCCAATGCGCTGCAAAATCTCGTACGGTCCAACATACCTCGGAGACAGTTTCCCGCGCATCCCAAATCGCACAACGCCTCTGAAAGGCGAGATCTTCAAAAAGACCTTATCTCCCAACTGAAATTCCAACGGCCTCCGCTGTGACATCCCCGAAATGATAAATTGCTAATTGGTGCATTAATTGTGTTTATATGATTAATTATGGTGGTAATTAATTATGTGATGGAATTTATTTACCTTATGGAAATGCATGGTCATGTGGATAGAGTGACCCGGAGTTGCATTTCAGGGTGCATGTTGGGTAAATATTATTGGAAGCATGATTTATTTGCCTTTGGTAGCAATTGATTATAAATCATGTGTTTAATTGGTATTTGGTGCATTTTGAGTAAATGCTTTGAAAAATATCATGTTGGGGTGTTTTATTCACCATGGAATTATTTTGATTTGCATTTTAATTAAAACCCACCTCTTATATACCCAAACCCCACCTTTATCATCCATCACTTTACCTTTACCAAAAATCAAATCCACAAACCCTTCCCTTCCAAATTTTCGAGCTCAAGCCTTGGGTGGAAGAGGAACCTTTCAAAAATCTTGATTTGTGGAGCATATTGGGTGATTTGAGATCCCCAAGAGGTATGGGTACCTCATGCTTTAATTTTGTAAGGTTTTGTTTGAGTTTGGTTTGATTTTGAATGATTTTAAAGTGGGTTTTGTTGGGTTGTTGTGGGTTTGGTTAATGGTTGGATTTATGGTTGTTTTAAGGTGTATTTTGGAAGTTTATGTTGATATTTATGTTGTTGGTTGGTTGGTTTGAGTTTTGGGATGTATTGGAAGGTTTTGGTATGCAAAAATGGTGAAAAATCGCGAGTCTGTGCGAGGCGATCGACCGCCTGAAATGGGGCGATCGATCGCCGCAAGGCAGTACCAAAATTACGGGTTAGGCGATCGGTCGCCTGTTATGAAGCGACCGATCGCCGAGAGGCAGTAGGTTTTTCTAAGGAATGGCGATCGATCGCCATGTTTGGGGCGACCGATCGCCGCTGTGTAAATTTTGAGGCGATCGATCGCCTATGGGAAGCGATCGATCGTCGCCTGTGGAATTTTGGAAAATGGTTTATTTTGTCAAATTTTTGGTATTTGGCTATTATTTGGCTTCTAATATGGGGTTGTGTGATTGTGTAGAACCATCCCAGGTAGCAACACAACCGAGGAATTGAAGCCGGACCAATTCCACTTTTGGAAAGGTACGTAGTGGACGTACGGGCACCCCAACGGTACATGTATCTTATATACTTATTGTTTATGCATTGTGGATGCAAATATATATGTGGTATTGCATAGTGGATGCAAATACATGTTATGCATGATGTTTATAGATGCATATGATTATTGGTGCACATCCCATGAGTCGTGGTCATCCCTTGATGATTTTAATGCTTGCCGCTATTTGGTTTGGTTCCGCCAAATGTGAAGCGAGGGGTGGGAGCGCCGCATGTCACATTTGAGCGTGGTTATCATATAGGACGAGGAAAGGGTATTTGCCGCTCAATGAGAGGCGAGGGGTGGGAGTCCCGCAGTCCATTGAAGCGAGGTTATCCTATGCCGTCTATATGTAAATAAGCGAGGGGCATTAAAATACATTGTGATGGACAGACTAGGGATTGGGGATCAGTATTGGTTATTGATCAGCTGGTATATGTCATGATATGTTTAGACCATTAAAATAATCTATTGATTATACTCATGAGTTATGGTACAGGGACAACCAAACGGGAAGCGTTTGAAATGCATGGGGAAAACAGGAAGTGTTTTATTGTGATTATGCATTTACGCTTTATCTTCATATTGTGTTGAATATGAATGATTATTATTGCTCATGTTTGGGGGTTGTCCTTGTAGGTACCTTTTTGGCATGATAGAAGAGCTTGAACGGGTTGAGGTGGTGAGCTTGAGAAGCATTCTTTTGAGGCAGAAAGGACAGGATTATTTTGGATAGTATCTACTCTAGGAGTAGTATAAAACTATAATGAAAAACATTCATTGATTGGAATGTAATTAATCCTTTTGGTATTTCTCATTTTTGGCCTGTAATGCTTAAGCTCATAGACTCAACATGTTCTTTTACACTCTGATCATTTATTTTAGCTCTATTGTGCCTTAGTTCCGCATTTAAGGATTAGGGTCCTTACATTAGTGGTATCAGAGCAGTGGTTAGAGAACCCGGGAACGAGTGAAGGGTAGCCTTAGCATGATAGGCTAGGTGCTTACATTTGAAGCATGTTTATGCATGTGGTGCATATTTTGTATATCTTGTTATACTAACATGCTTATATCACCCCTGTTATCTAACGGTATATCATGTATTGCTTTGGAATTGTTGTTAACATTTGTGTTACAGCATGGCTGCTAACGAGGAAGTCGGTGATATGGGGAGCATGAATGCTAGTATTGGACAGACAAACCCTCTACCTCCACCGGCTGTGGGAATGGAACCAGTGGTTCAGTTATTGCTACCGGGTGAGATTAGCTTGACACAGTTTCTATCTTATCATCCGCCCCGGTTTGAGGGGACAGAGTCCGGAGAAGAGGCTGAAGAGTGGTTGGAAAGACTTGAGCAGATCTTTGTATCGGCTCCTTGTGCTGTGACAGCTTGGCTGAGACTAGCGGAGTTTCAATTAGCCAAGAAACCTCTGATGTGGTGGAGGAGCACAGTAATGGAAATGAGAGCACTGGGTACTGTGATTGACTGGACACTCTTCAGGACTAGGTTTTTGAACCGGTACTTCTCCGCAGCAGCAAGACAGACGAAGGAGGACGAGTTCACAAGTCTGAGGCAGGGGAACATGTCAGTGGCAGACTATGCCACACGGTACTCTTCGTTGTTGAGGTACGTCCCCCACATTGCCACCAGTGGGCACGCTAAGATGAGGAATTTTATGAAGGGTTTGCGACCGGAGCTCTATGATCGGGTTATCACCAACAACCCAACTTCTTTTGATGATGCTCTCACAAGAGCGGAGCTTGCTGAGCTAGGAGTAGGAGCTTACGCTATGCCACCACCGGTACCGCAACAGAAGCAGACCAATGACAGTTTGAGGCCTCGGGGTGAGCCATTTAAACCCCGTGGTGCCTCTTCATCTTCGCGATATGGTGGAAAGAAACATTTTGGTCAGAAGCAGGATAACAAGAAAGGCAATTGGTCCGCCAATAGAGGATCTTCACAAGGGGACAGGCCGGGAGAGCCAAGGTGCAATAATTGTGGAGGGCTACATTCTTCAAACAAGTGTCCTGCATGTTATATCTGTGGCAAGATGGGCCACATAGCTCGGTATTGCCCCACTCGGGGAGGACAGTCAGAGTATCAGGGCAACAGGCCGAGGTTTGAGGATAGGACAGTGCAGCAGAGGCAGCAGTTTGGGCCTCGACCATCGGGAGGTCAGACAGTAGGACCACCCCAGGGGCAAGTATATGCACTGACCAGGGAGCAGGCCCAGGCAGCCCCAGAGGAGGTGATCGCCGGTACGTGTCATTTATTTACGTACCCTGCTTTTATTTTGATCGATACAGGTGCCTCCCATTCTTTTGTATCGGTGGGTTTCGTGGAAAGACACCATATGCGCACGTCTTCTTTACCCACACCTCTCCTTGTCTCGACACCCACTGGAAGAAATGTTGTTGCTGATCAGTTTATGGCAGACTGCCTCATTTATTTTGAGGGCAATGAATTGAGATCAGACTTGATTGTGCTGGGTATGTCAGACTTTGACTGCATCTTGGGTATTGATGTTCTGAACAGATATCAGGCAGTGGTAGATTGCCGACAGAGGACAGTGAAGTTCAGACCTGAGTTGGGCAGTCAGTGGACCTTCTATGGCAACGGTTCTCGTGCGAAGATTCCGTTGATTTCAGCGATCAAGATGACTCAGTTGTTGGAACGTGGACACACGGGCTATCTTATCTATGCCGTGGACACGTCTGGGAAGAGTAAGGAACTAAGAGTTGAGGATGTGCCAGTAGTGGCAGAGTTCGCCGATGTATTCCCAGAAGAGATCCCAGGATTTCCACCGGCTAGGGAAGTTGAGTTTGGGATCGAGCTGTTGCCAGGGACATCCGCTATCTCTCGTGCACCTTATAGGATGGCACCGACCGAGTTGAGAGAGTTGAAAGAACAGTTGCAGGATCTATTGGACAAGGGATATATACGCCGAGCGTGTCGCCATGGGGCGCACCAGTTCTCTTTGTGAAGAAGAAGGACGGTTCGATGCGGCTGTGCATCGATTACCGGCAGCTGAATAAGGCTACAGTGAAGAACAAGTATCCTCTCCCAAGGATAGACGACTTGTTTGATCAGTTGCAAGGTACCAGGGTGTATAGCAAGATTGATTTGAGATCCGGGTATCATCAGATTCGGGTCAGAGAGGAAGATGTACAGAAGACAGCGTTCCGGACCCGATATGGACATTATGAGTTCCTAGTGATGCCGTTCGGCGTGACGAATGCTCCAGCAGTCTTCATGAGTCTGATGAACAGAGTGTTTCAGCAGTATCTCGATCAGTTCGTCATTGTGTTCATAGACGATATTCTTATCTACTCCCGGAGTGAGGAAGAGCATGTGAAACACTTGAGGACAGTGCTTCAGATTCTCAGAGAGCATCAGTTGTATGCTAAGCTCAGTAAGTGTGAATTTTGGCTGAGCAGTGTAGTGTTTCTGGGGCATGTCATATCGAGCAGCGGGATATCAGTAGATCCCAAGAAGATTGAGGCGGTGATGGAGTGGGCTGCCCCCACTTCTGTGCCTGAGATCCGGAGTTTTCTGGGCTTGGCCGGGTATTATCGGCGTTTCGTCGAGGGCTTTTCGAAGATTGCCAAGCCGCTGACTCAGTTGACTCAGAAGGGTGTACCCTTCTTTTGGTCAGAAGCTTGTGAGGAGAGCTTCCAGGAGTTAAAGCACCGGTTGACGACGGCGCCAGTGTTAGTGATCCCGACGGAGAACTCCATATTTGTTCTGTATACTGATGCATCACTGCAAGGCCTTGGGTGTGTTCTGATGCAAGATAAGCATGTGGTAGCTTATGCATCGAGGCAGTTGAAGCCGCATGAGACCAGATATCCAGTTCATGACTTGGAATTGGCGGCTATCATCTTCGCCCTGAAGATCTGGAGACATTACTTATATGGCACTTCATTCACCATATACACGGATCACAAGAGCCTCAAGTTTCTATTCACTCAGGCGGAGCTGAACATGAGACAGAGGAGATGGATGGACCTACTCAAGGACTATGACTGTGAGATAGAGTACCATCCCGGGAAAGCCAATTTGACAGCGGACGCCTTGAGCCGGAAAGTAAGGAGTTCTGCTGAGGACGTCATCATTTGTCTGCTATGATGACCTCCTATTGCCATCTGGGCTATGATTTTGACATTGATGCATCACCTGTGTATGTATCAACTTTGCTAGCTGAGCCAGATATTTATGAGCGTATCAGGAGAGCTCAGAGGTCAGATGACGAGGTCCAGAGGTGGTTATCTTTAGTACATCTTAGTCAGCCGACGAAGTTCGGAGTGGCCGATGACGGGTCTTTGAGATTGGGTAACCGATGGGTGGTTCCAAATACGCCGGAGTTGCGTAAAGGGATCTTGGAGCGAGCTCACAGTAGCAGACTTAGCATCCACCCAGGCAGGAAGAAGATGTACAGAGATCTGCGTGGTCAGTTTTGGTGGAAGAGAATGAAGTCTGATGTCGTCGCTTTTGTAAAGAGGTGTTTGATCTGCCAGCAGGTTAAGGCAGAGAGGCAGAGACCTGGCGGCGAGATGAGAAGCTTGGAGATACCGAAGTGGAAGTGGGAGCACATTTCCATGGACTTCGTGACTCATTTGCCGAGGAGTGCTTCAGGCTTCGATGCTATTTGGGTGATTGTGGACAGATTGACTAAGGTATCCCACTTTATCCCCTATAGCATGACATTCACCTTTTTGAGGATGGCGCAGTTGTATATTAGAGATGTGGTGAGATTGCATGGGATCCCCGTTTCCATAGGGTCAGATCGAGATCCGCGATTCACATCTCATTTCTGGGAAGGCCTTCAGTCAGCTTTGGGAACTGAGGTCAGATTGAGCACTGCTTATCATCCTCAGACGGATGGCCAGACCGAGTGCACTATTCAGACGCTCGAGGACATGTTAAGAGCTTGTGTTTTGGAGTTCGATGCCTCTTGGCAAGATTCAGTGCCTTTGGTAGAGTTTTCGTATAACAATAGCTACCAGGCGAGTATTCAGATGGCTCCGTTTGAAGCTCTTTATGGCAGACGGTGTAGATCACCCTTGTGTTGTGATGATTTGGACCGTAGATCGGTCGGAGGACCGGAGTTGATTCGGGAAATGGAAGAAAAGATAAAGACAATAAGGCAGAAAATGAAAGCGGCCCAGGACAGACAGGCAGCTTATGCAAATAAACGGCGGAGACCGTTGGAATTTCAGTTGGGAGATAAGGTCTTTTTGAAGATCTCGCCTTTTAGAGGCGTTGTGCGATTTGGGATGCGCGGGAAACTGTCTCCGAGGTATGTTGGACCGTACGAGATTTTGCAGCGCATTGGCACCTTAGCTTACCGACTGGCTTTGCCGCCTTCTTTATCTGGGATACATGATGTGTTTCATGTATCTATGCTGCGGAAGTATGAGCCGGATCCGTCGCATGTGTTACAGCCTTCCGAAGTTCAGTTAGAGTCCGATGTGTCTTATGTGGAACGGCCTGTCAGGATTCTGGATCGAGCAGACCGTAGACTTCGGAACAAAGTAATACCTATGATCAAGGTTCAGTGGGATCGCAGGGGTGTCGAGGAGGCTACGTGGGAGACGGAGCGGCATATGGTGCAGCACTACCCGGAACTATTCTCTGGTATGAGTTTATGTTTAGTTTCTTTTTGGGGTAAGTGCATGTGATTTCAAGGACGAAATCTTATAAGTAGGGGAGTATTGTGACATCCCCGAAATGATAAATTGCTAATTGGTGCATTAATTGTGTTTATATGATTAATTATGGTGGTAATTAATTATGTGATGGAATTTATTTACCTTATGGAAATGCATGGTCATGTGGATAGGGTGACCCGGAGTTGCATTTCAGGGTGCATGTGGTGCATGTTGGGTAAATATTATTGGAAGCATGATTTATTTGCCTTTGGTAGCAATTGATTAGAAATCATGTGTTTAATTGGTATTTGGTGCATTTTGAGTAAATGCTTTGAAAAATATCATGTTGGGGTGTTTTATTCACCATGGAATTATTTTGATTTGCATTTTAATTAAAACCCACCTCTTATATACCCAAACCCCACCTTTATCATCCATCACTTTACCTTTACCAAAAATCAAATCCACAAACCCTTCCCCTCCAAATTTTCGAGCTCAAGCCTTGGGTGGAAGAGGAACCTTTCAAAAATCTTGATTTGTGGAGCATATTGGGTGATTTGAGATCCCCAAGAGGTATGGGTACCTCATGCTTTAATTTTGTAAGGTTTTGTTTGAGTTTGGTTTGATTTTGAATGATTTTAAAGTGGGTTGTGTTGGGTTGTTGTGGGTTTGGTTAATGGTTGGATTTATGGTTGTTTTAAGGTGTATTTTGGAAGTTTATGTTGATATTTATGTTGTTGGTTGGTTGGTTTGAGTATTGGGATGGATTGGAAGGTTTTGGTATGCAAAAATGGTGAAAAATCGCGAGTCTGTGCGAGGCGATCGACCGCCTGAAATGGGGCGATCGATCGCCGCAAGGCAGTACCAAAATTACGGGTTAGGCGATCGATCGCCTGTTATGAGGCGACCGATCGCCGAGAGGCAGTAGGTTTTTCTAAGGAATGGCGATCGATCGCCATGTTTGGGGCGACCGATCGCCGCTGTGTAAATTTTGAGGCGATCGATCGCCTATGGGAAGCGATCGATCGCCGCCTGTGGAATTTTGGAAAATGGTTTATTTTGTCAAATTTTTGGTATTTGGCTATTATTTGGCTTCTAATATGGGGTTGTGTGATTGTGTAGAACCATCCCAGGTAGCAACACAACCGAGGAATTTCAATTCCACTTTTGGAAAGGTACGTAGTGGACGTACGGGCACCCCAACGGTACATGTATCTTATATACTTATTGTTTATGCATTGTGGATGCAAGTATATATGTGGTATTGCATAGTGGATGCAAATACATGTTATGCATGATGTTTATAGATGCATATGATTATTGGTGCACATCCCATGAGTCGTGGTCATCCCTTGATGATTTTAATGCTTGCCGCTATTTGGTTTGGTTCCGCCAAATGTGAAGCGAGGGGTGGGAGCGCCGCATGTCACATTTGAGCGTGGTTATCATATAGGACGAGGAAAGGGTATTTGCCGCTCAATGAGAGGCGAGGGGTGGGAGTCCCGCAGTCCATTGAAGCGAGGTTATCCTATGCCGTCTATATGTAAATAAGCGAGGGGCATTAAAATACATTGTGATGGACAGACTAGGGATTGGGGATCAGTATTGGTTATTGATCAGCTGGTATATGTCATGACATGTTTAGACCATTAAAATAATCTATTGATTATACTCATGAATTATGGTACAGGGACAACCAAACGGGAAGCGTTTGAAATGCATGGGGAAAACAGGAAGTGTTTTATTGTGATTATGCATTTACGCTTTATCTTCATATTGTGTTGAATATGAATGATTATTATTGCTCATGTTTGGGGGTTGTCCTTGTAGGTACCTTTTTGGCATGATAGAAGAGCTTGAACGGGTTGAGGTGGTGAGCTTGAGAAGCATTCTTTTGAGGCAGAAAGGACAGGATTATTTTGGATAGTATCTACTCTAGGAGTAGTATAAAACTATAATGAAAAACATTCATTGATTGGAATGTAATTAATCCTTTTGGTATTTCTCATTTTTGGCCTGTAATGCTTAAGCTCATAGACTCAACATGTTCTTTTACACTCTGATCATTTATTTTAGCACTATTGTGCCTTAGTTCCGCATTTAAGGATTAGGGTCTTTACATCCGCCGTCTATTTGCATAAGCTGCCTGTCTGTCCTGGGCCGCTTTCATTTTCTGCCTTATCGTCTTTATCTTTTCTTCCATCTCTCGGATCAACTCCGGTCCTCCGACCGATCTGCGGTCCAAATCATCCCAACACAAGGGTGATCTACACCGCCTGCCATAAAGAGCTTCAAACGGAGCCATCTGAATACTCGCCTTGTAGCTATTGTTATAAGAAAACTCTACCAAAGGCACTGAATCCTGCCAAGAGGCATCGAACTCCAAAACACAAGCTCTCAGCATGTCCTCGAGCGTCTGAATAGTACGCTCGGTCTGGCCATCCGTTTGAGGATGATAAGCAGTACTCAATCTGACTTTAGTTCCCAAGGCTGACTGAAGACCTTCCCAGAAATGAGATGTGAATCGCGGATCTCGATCTGACACTATGGAAACGGGGATCCCATGCAATCTCACCACATCTCTAATATACAACTGCGCCATCCTCAAAAAGGTGAAAGTCATGCTATAGGGGATAAAATGAGCTACCTTAGTCAATCGATCCACGATCACCCAAATAGCATCGAAGCCTGAAGCACTCCTCGGCAAATGAGTCACGAAGTCCATGGAAATGTGCTCCCACTTCCACTTCGGTATCTCCAAGCTTCTCAACTCGCCGCCAGGTCTCTGCCTCTCTGCCTTAACCTGCTGGCAGATCAAACACCTCTTTACAAAAGCGACGACATCAGATTTCATTCTCTTCCACCAAAACTGACCACGTAGATCTTTATACATCTTCTTCCTGCCTGGGTGGATGCTCAGTCTGCTACTATGAGCTCGCTCCAAGATCCCTTTACGCAGCTCCGGCGTACTCGGAACCACCCATCGGTCACCCAATCTCAAAGACCCGTCATCGGCCACTCTGAACTTCGTTGGCTGACCAAGATGTACTAAAGATAACCACCTCTGAACCTCATCGTCTGACCTCTGAGCTCTCCTGATGTTCTCATAGATATCTGGCTCAGCTAACAAGGTCGATACATACACAGGTGATGCATCAATATCAAAATCATAGCCCAGATGGCAATAGGAGGTCATCATAGCCGACAAATGGATGACGTCATCAGCAGAACTCCTCACTTTCCGGCTCAAAGCGTCTGCTGTCAAATTGGCCTTCCCGGGATGGTACTCTATCTCATAATCATAGTCCTTGAGTAGGTCCATCCATCTCCTCTGCCTCATGTTCAGCTCTGCCTGAGTGAATAAAAACTTGAGGCTTTTGTGATCCGTGTATATGGTAAACGACGTACCATACAAATAATGTCTCCAAATCTTCAGGGCGAAGATGATAGCCGCCAATTCCAAGTCATGAACTGGATATCTGATCTCATGCGGCTTCAACTGCCTCGATGCATAAGCTACCACATGCTTATCTTGCATCAGAACACACCCAAGGCCCTGAAGTGATGCGTCAGTATACAGAGCAAATCTGGAGTTCTCCGTAGGGATCACTAACACTGGCGCCGTCGTCAACCGGTGCTTTAATTCCTGGAAGCTCTCTCCTCACAAGCTTCTGACCAAAAGAAAGGCACTCCCTTCTGAGTCAACTGTGTCAACGGCTTGGCAATCTTCGAAAAGCCCTCGACAAAGCGTCGATAATAACCGGCCAAACCCAGAAAACTCCGTATCTCAGGTACAGAAGTGGGGGCAGCCCACTCCATCACAGCCTCAATCTTCTTGGGATCTACAGATATCCCGCTGCACGATATGACATGCCCCAGAAACACTACACTGCTCAGCCAAAATTCACACTTACTGAGCTTGGCATACAACTGATGCTCTCTGAGAATCTGAAGCACTGTCCTCAAGTGTTTCACATGCTCTTCCTCACTCCGGGAGTAGATGAGAATGTCGTCAATAAACACAATGACGAACTAATCAAGATACGGCTGAAACACTCTGTTCATCAGACTCATAAAGACTGCTGGAGCATTCGTCACGCCGAACGGCATCACTAAGAACTCATAATGTCCATATCGGGTCCGGAATGCTGTCTTCTGCACATCTTCCTCTCTGACTCGAATCTGATGATATCCGGATCTCAAATCAATCTTGCTATACACCCTGGTACCTTGCAACTGATCAAACAAGTCATCTATCCTTGGAAGAGGATACTTGTTCTTCACTGTAGCCTTATTCAGTTGCCGGTAATCGATACACAACCGCATCGAACCGTCCTTCTTCTTCACAAAGAGAACTGGTGCGCCCCATGGCGACACGCTCGGGCGTATATATCCCTTGTCCAGGAGATCCTGCAACTGTTCTTTCAACTCTCTCAACTCAGCCGGTGCCATCCTATAAGGTGCACGAGAGATAGCGGATGTCCCTGGCAACAACTCGATCCCAAACTCAACTTCCCTAGCCGGTGGAAATCCTGGGATCTCTTCTGGGAATACATCAGCAAACTCTGCCACTACTGGCACATCCTCAACTCTCAATTCTTTACTCTTCCCAGACGTGTCCACGGCATAAATGAGATAACCCGTGTGTCCACGTTCCAACAACTGAGTCATCTTGATCGCTGAAATCAACGGAATCTTCGCACGAGAACCGTTGCCATAGAAAGTCCACTGACTGCCCAAATCAGGACTGAACTTCACTGTCCTCTGCCGGCCATCTACCACTGCCTGATATCTGTTCAGAACATCAATACCCAAGATGCAGTCGAAGTCTGACATACCCAGCACAATCAAGTCTGATCTCAATTCGTTGCCCTCAAAATAAATGAGGCTATCTGCCATAAACTGATCAGCAACGACATTTCTTCCAGTGGGTGTCGAGACCAAAAGAGGCGTGGGTAAAGAAGACGTGCGCATATGGTGTCTTTCCACAAAACCCACCGATACAAAAGAATTGGAGGCACCTGTATCGATCAAAATAAAAGCAGGGTACGTAAATAAATGACACGTACCGGCGATCACCTCCTCTGGGACTGCCTGGGCCTGCTCCCTGGTCAGTGCATACACCTGCCCCTGGGGTGGTCCTACTGTCTGACCTCCCGATGGTCGAGGTCCAAACTGCTGCCTCTGCTGCACAGTCCTATCATCAAACCTCGGCCTGTTGCCCTGAAACTCTGACTGTCCTCCCCGAGTGGGGCAATACCGAGCGATGTGGCCCATCTTGCCACAGATATAACAGGCAGGACACTTGTTTGAAGAATGTGGCCCTCCACAATTGTTGCACCTCGGCTCTCCCGGCCTATCCCCTTGCGAAGTTCCTCGGTTGGCGGACCAATTGCCCTTCTTGCCCTCCTGCTTCTGTCCAAAGAATTTCTTTCCACCAAATCGCGAAGATGAAGAGGCACCACGGGGTTTAAATGGCTCACCCCGGGGCCTCAAGCTGTCACTAGTCTGCCTCTGTTGCGGTACCGGTGGTGGCATAGCACTAGAATAAGCTCCCACCCCAAGCTCGGCAAGCTCCGCCCTTGTGAGAGCATCATCAAAAGAAGTTGGGTTATTGGTGATAACCCGGTCATAGAGCTCCGGTCGCAACCCCTTCATAAAATTCCTCATCTTTGCGTGCCCATTGGTGGCAATGTGGGGAACGTACCTCAGCAACGAAGAGTACCGTGTGGCATAGTCTGCCACTGTCATGTTCCCCTGTTTCAGACTTGTAAACTCGTCCTCCTTTGTCTGTCTCGCCGCTGCGGAGAAATACCGGTTCAGAAACCTAGTCCTGAAGAGTGTCCAATCAATCACAGCACCTAGTGCTCTTAGCTCCATCACCGTGCTCCTCCACCACATGAGAGGTTTCTTTGCTAACTGAAACTCCGCCAGCCTCAGCCAAGCTGTAACAGCACAAGGAGCCGATACAAAGATCTGTTCAAGTCTTTCCAACCACTCTTCAGCCTCTTCTCCGGACTCTGTCCCCTCAAATCGAGGCGGATGGTAAGACAGAAACTGAGTCAAGCTAATCTCACCCGGTAGCAATAACTGAGCTACGGGTTCCATGCCTACGGCCGGTGGAGGTAGAGGGTTTGCCTGTCCAATACTTGCATTCACACTCCCAACATCTCCAACTTCCTCATTAGCAGCCATGCTGTAACACAAATGTTAACAACAATTCCAAAGCAATATATATGTTATGCCGTTAGATAACAGGAATGAGAATAAGCACTTTAGTATAACAGGATATACATTAATATGCACCACATGCATAAACATGCTTCAAATGTAAGCACCTAGCCAAACATGCTAAGGCTACCCTTCACTCGTTCCCTGGTTCTCTAACCACTGCTCTAATACCACTAATGTAAGGACCCTAATCCTTAAATGCGGAACCAAGGCATAATAGAGCTAAATAAATAATCAGAGTGAGAAATAACGTGTTGAGTTTATGAGCTTAAGCATTACATGCCAAAAATAAGGACTACCAAAAATGGATTAATTACATTCCCCATCAAATGAATGCTATCAACTAGTTTTACACTACTCCTAGAGTAGACACTAGGCAAAATAATCCTGTCCTTCAATTCCCAAAAGCATCCTCAAGCTCACTGTCTCAACCCGTCTAGCCCTTCTATCATGCCAAACGTGTACCTACAAGGACAACCCCCAAACATGAGCAATAATAATCATTCATATTCAACACAATATGAAGATAAAGCGTAAATGCATAATCATAATAAAACACTTCCTGTTTTCCCCATGCATTTCAAACGCTTCCCGTTTGGTTGTCCCTGTACCATAACTCATGAGTATAATCAACAGATTATTTTTAATGGTCAAAACATGTCATGACATATACCAGCTCATCAATACCAAATACTGATCACCAATCCCTAGTCTGTCCATCACAATGTATTTTAATGCCCCTCGCTTATTTTCATATAGGCGGCATAGGATAACCTCGCTTCAATGGACATGCGGGACTCCCACCCCTCGCCTCTCATTGAGCGGCAAATACCCTTTCCTCGCCCTATATGATAACCACACTCAAATGTGACATGCGGCGCTCCCACCCCTCGCTTCACATTTAGCGGAACCAAAACAAATAGCGGCAAGCATTAAAATCATCAAGGGATGACCACGACTCATGGGATGTGCACCAATAATCATATGCATCTATAAACATCATGCATAACATGTATTTGCATCCACCATGCAATACCACATATATACCCGCATCCACAATGCATAAACAATGAGTATATAAGATACATGTACCGTTGGGGTGCCCGTACGTCCACTACGTACCTTTCCAAAAGTGGATTTGATATGGCTTCAATTCCTCGGTTGCGTTGCTACCTGGGATGGTTCTACACAATCACACAACCCCATATTAGAAGCCAAATAATAGCCAAATACCAAAAATTTGACAAAATAAATCATTTCTCAAAAATCCACTGGCGGCGATCGATCGCTTCACCCAGGCGATCGGTCGCCTCAAAATTTCCACTGCGGCGATCGGTCGCCCCAAACATGGCGATCGATCGCCATTCCTTTGATTTGGCTACTGCCTCTCGGCGATAGGTCGCCTCATTTTAGGCGATCGATCGCCTAACCCGCAAAAAGCCTACTGTCTCTTGGCGATCGGTCGCCTCTTTTTAGGCGATCGATCGCCTCGCACAGAGGCGCGATTTTCTGCCATTTTTGTTCCAAAATCTCATCCAATCCATCCCAACACTTATACAACCAAACAACAACAAAAATGACAACCTAAACCACCAAAATATACTTCAAAACAAGTATAAATCCAACATATAACCAAACCCACAACAACCCAACACAAACCCATTTCAAAACCCTTCAAAATCATAGCAAACTTAAATAAAACCTTACAAAAATAACCATGAGGTATCCATACCTCTTGGGATCTCAAATCACCCAATAAACTTCACAAAACAAGATTTTGCAAGGACTTCTCTTCTCCCCAAAGCTCAAGCTCGAAAATGAAGGAAGAAGGGTTTGTGGGAATTGATTTTGGTAAAGGTAAAGTGAGAGTGGATGAGGTGGGGTTGGGTATAAAAGGGGATGGGTTACTTAAAAATGCAATCCACAAATCATGGTGTATAAAACACCCCAACATGATATTTTCCAAAGCATTAAACCAAATGCACCAAAATATCAATTAAAGGCATGATTTCTTAATTAATTGCTAACCATGGCAAATAAATCATGCTTCCTACCATATAATTCCCAACATGCACCCTGAAATGCTATCCCGGGTCACTCTAACACATGACTAAGCATTTCCACATAATAATTCCAACACATAATTAATTACCACCATAATTAATCATATAAGCACAATTAATGCACCATATTGCAGTTATTCATTTCAGGGATATCACATTTCAACACCCACATAATACACCCATGACTCTCATATCATTAGCAATTCTACCCTTAATTGCATGCAACATAGAATGAAAGAGAGAAAGGCTCATGCCTTTATATACAACCCATATACAAGCATAACCGTGCTCACATGCGAGCATCATAAATATGTATATAACCTTCGGGTGTATATAAGTACTCTATACGATACCGTACTCCATCAAGCCCTGGTACCACGATCCTGGGAGTACATCCAATCAACAGCTCGAGCTCAGCTCCACAACCATCGATGTACCTGTTCACCTGCCCCAACAGAGACAGCCCCCAACGGGGTGAGCATACCAATACACAAAATCCCATAATCACAATAATGAAATTCATAATTTACAACAAAAGTAAATACTAATGAATTTTAAATAATACTCCCTGGATGGCAACGTCCTCATCCGGGATTCCGTGTACTGTCCCTGTTCTCACGATCATCAAACTCATCAAATCTCAAAAATCAGTAAATCAACACATTGATTTAACTCATCGCATGCCTGATTTTCAAATATCAATAATTAATGATTCCAAATTCATCATACATAAAAATATAGATATCTCGATATCTAATACTGATTTTCAACTTTGCTACGAATCACAGATAGCTCAAATGCCTAGCATTTATTTTACCAATTCTCCATTATACTTAGACATCTCACATGTCTCATAATGAATACATGATTCCACGATCATTCTCAGGCATCTCAAATGCCCTACAATAGTCATATAAACCCAGTACCCCCATATCTCTTATAAGGTCATACTACTCTAGTATCACGCACGCTTGTGGCGGCGATGTCAAGGTTGCGTCGTTCCATAACTATATCAACACATATATATAACCATACGCACAACCATCAATGCAATCAAAATACATTATGCATTTCACAAATGCTCTCATATAAAGTAATGCTCGTACGTCGCACGTACCTTAAATTTCCGAAGTCCGAGCCAAACCTTGCTCGAGTTCCATGCCCCGAGGAACGATGTGCTAACACGATAAATAATTCACAATTATTTACGAACATGTAACCCATGCTCAAGCACATCCATAACCCTCAAAATATTGTCAACACACGACAATTAACCATTAAAAAGACCCGGGGCCGGGCATATGCAGGGAGGGAAAACGAATGAGACATATCGAAAATTGTTCAAGAACACCCATTATTTTTTGAACCCTATTCTCACAAATCGAACCCAAACTAAGCACCATAATACATCTAAAACCTGTAATAATCGATCAATAACAAGAATCATCACCCCATGCCCAAAACCCCCAAAATTCGAACCCTAACCCCTCATGCATACTGGAAAACTTCGAACCATAAGCTACAAATTTTCGAACCATTAAAGTCTGAAATTTTCGACCCAACGGAAGAAAAGCCCCAAAAACGTACAAAAATCGAGCCCCAAATCGGACAGAATCCAGTTTCGAACCCTATCGCTTTTCTGGCAAATCCGAACGAAATTTTGATGGTATGGGAAGGTGCGCCTGGAAGATACGAAGCTACCGGTGGGTCGGAAGCACCGAACGGCGGCCGGACGGCGGCGGGCGCACGCCTTGAAGCGGCGAGGGTTGGGGAAAAACGGGAAGCTGCGCGGACGGGAAGAGAGAGAGAAGGTGGGGAAATCGAGCGAGCAATGATTGGATGTTGTCGCCGTTGAGCGACCATTGGTTGTAACGCCGCTATTGTTGAGCGCGCGTGGGGTTAAAATTCCACTATTGTGGAGCGAGCTATGAAATGGAAATATGGAATCTTTGGCTAGATACATGTGATATCTATGGTACTATATTTGATGATTTAATCATATTTGATTATGGAACTTATATAGTAGGAATGGTTTTAGTTGATCAATGAGATGATCAACTGGCTTTTGAGAATTTAATGGTTTGGTTATTTTGAGAACATGGACAATACAGTGGATCCGGATGAGGATGATGCCATCCAGGGAGTATCATTTAAAATTCATGGCATTTAAATTTTGTAAATTATGAACTGTAATATTATGATTATTGGATTAGTGGTATTGGTATGCTCACCCCGTGTGGGGTTGTGGGGCAGGTAATACAGGTGCAACGGTAGCTTTAGAGTTGAGCTCGGGCTGTTGATTTGAGGTACTTCCAGGATTGAAGTACTAGAGCTGGTTGATTAAGTACGTAGCTCCATAGTTGATCGAACGGTGCATGGGAGGTGCTTCCAGGATTGAAGTACCAATAACCGCATTCGGTAGAGTATCTTATACATGAGATACACGTTTATTCATTGGGTACTCTCATGTGAGTACGTTTTTACGTGTATATGGAATGTATAAATGGGTAATGGCTTTTCTCTCTTCATTTATTGTTTGCATGCAATTAAATACGGAATTACTAAATGAACTGAGAGCAGGTTGGTGTATTATGAGGGTGCATGGTATGTAAGTGATCTTGTTTGGGGAATTTGAATATTATGTGGATCAAATGCAAGAAATTTTATGGATAGTATATGATGTTATACTTGCATATGACTTTTTCCCCATGATAATGATTGTATGCACTGACTTTATGGATTAATACACTAATAACGGGTTAAGGACACGGTAGTCCTTACATATTTGATGATAACCAGATCTCAAATCAATCTTATAATATATCATAGATCCATGTAACTGATCAAACAAATCATCAATACAAGGAAGAGGATATTTATTCTTTATGGTTACCTTGTTCAACTGTCTATAGTCAATGCACAATCGCATTGAACCATCCTTCTTCTTGACAAACAATACCGGAGCACCCCAAGGCGATACACTAGGACGTATGTACCCCTTGTCCAATAGGTCTTGTAATTGAGTTTTCAACTCTCTTAATTCAGATGGTGCCATTCGATATGGTGCTCGTGAAATTGCAGAAGTACCAGATACCAATTCAATCCAAATTCCACTTCTCGACTTGGTGGAAATCCAGGAATCTCATCTGGAAATACATATGCATACTCTGCACCACTAGTATATCCTCTACTCTTCTTTCCACTTTCTTCTCTGTTACATCAACATCATAAATCGCATATCCCGTATGTCCACGTTCTAACAAACGGGACATTTGAAGATCAGATATCAATGGAATCTTTGCACGTGATCCTTGTCCATAAAAGATCCATTGATTTCCAGTATCAGACTAAAATTTCACTGTCTTCTGACAACAATCTACAACAGTTTTATATCTGCTCAATACATCAATACCAAGAATACAATCAAAATCCATCATATCTAACACAATCAAATCGGCCTGTATTCCATAATTAGTATCAAACTGAATAACACAATCAGTCACACTCTAACAAGTCATCACAATAGTTCCCATGGGTGTTGAGACATACAGAGGCATCAATAGTGGAGACGAGCATATATGATACCAGTCAATAAAAGCTTGTGCAACAAATGAATGTGATGCACCAGTACCAATCAAAAGTAAAGTGGGATAAGTAAATAGACTACACTTACCCGCGATCACATCATCAGGAGCTGCCTCTGCTTGCTCCTTGTTCAGTGCATACACCTGAGCCTTTGGTGGTCCTGCTCTCTGTCCTCCACCAGTCCGTGGAACACCCTGTGGTCTCTGTTGCACTGTACTTTCTGACATGTTCCCTCTCATCTATTGTCCTCCAGCTTGAGGACAATCTCTTATCATGTGTCCTGCCCTCCCACATAAAAAACAAACCGGAGTATCAAGTTGTGAACAATCTCGTTTAAAATGTGGTCCTCTGCACGTAAAGCATTGTAAACCTCGACCACTGCTACTACTACTGCCTTGGGACTGTCCCTTGACCCCTCGTTCACCACCCTTCCGCATAGCAAACCGCTTTCCACTAATTTTAGAGGAAGATGCACCTCCTTGTGATGCTTTAAACGGTTCCCCTCTCGGTCTCATGCTCTCTGATGTAGGTGGTTGGGATTGTCCTACATCCTTATACACTCCAACGACAATCTCAGCCATCTCAGCTCTAGTCAACGCTTCCTCAAATGACGTAGGGTTATTAGAAATCACCCTATCAAACAACTCAGGACTTAAACCCTTTACAAACTGTCCGATCTTTGCCTTTGTGTTTGCAGCGATATGCGGTACATACCGTAACAAGGAAGAATATTGCAAAGCATAATCAGACACTGTCATGGTTTCAGATTAGTAAACTCATCTTCTTTCCTCTGCCTTGCAGCCACAGAGAAATAGTGAACAAGAAAACGAGTTCTGAAAACTGTTAGTAATCCTTAGAGCATACAACGCAGCGGAATAAAATATTTTGGATTACTAGAACAATGGATCTATACATAGGGATTCATATCGGATAAAGGTTTACAAAATTCTCACCCTTGTAGCGTGTTTGAGCAGATTCCACGGAGCTGCACCACGTCCAACGCCTCCTCCGAGTCACTAGCAAAACTTGTCTAGCTTTGCCTCAACGGTATCCACACGATCAAATCGAAAGGGATGTTCAAGAACAAGTTGCTAGACTTATTCTTGAACCAAAACTAAACTCTTGGTTCAAAACCGTTCAACGACGGACAATCAAGATGAACACCACACGGCGGCGCGGCGGCGGTGATGTTCGGTTCTTGAGAGGCGGCCGAGAGGAGAGTGTAGGTTTAGGTTTCTATGATTTTGATATCAAGGAATGAATTAATCTAATTAATTACCTTGTTATCATTATAAACAATTTAATTAAAGGCTTTCACAAAGTCTCATGGGCTCAAGCCCATGATTTAATTAAATCCTCACAATTATTTAATTAAGACTCTTCTTAATTAATTAATTCATCCAATGAATTTAATTCCCTTTATCTATTTAAACTTTTGTGCGACCCGATATGATCTTGTAATGTTGGCAGTGACATAAAATCTCATTTTACGTTACAAGCAAAGAGCGGTGTCTAGCAACATATCGAGGCTACCCAAATTACAAGAATGTCAATGACTCGACATAACCTTTAGAACTTGTGATAATATTAACCATGTAATTTAATCCCTTTGTCCTTTGTGTTTAGATTGAACACGAGTCATGGAATAGTCATACTCGTATATTCAATCTCTATTTCTTGATCCCCAAGTAGAACTAGAATAAACGAATAAGCTCGATATCTCATTTCGACTCATTCGAGCATGGCCAAGCATTTTAGTTCTCACTTGATCAAGGGCCAAACACATCTCCTGTTATATAGGAGGGACAAATCCTATCTCGATCAGTCAACATCCCTCTACATAATTCGTAGTGTATCCAATAGTCGCCTTTATAGATGTAAGGACCCTAATCCTTAAGTGCGAATCAAGGCATAATAGAGCTATCATAATAATCAGAGTGTAAAAGAACGTGTTGAGTCTATGAGCTTAAGCATTACATGCCAAAAAAATAAGGACTACCAAAAGGATTAATTACATTCCAATCAATGAATGTGTTCAATTATAGTTTTATACTACTCCTAGAGTAGATACTATCCAAAATAATCCTGTCCTTCAAGTCCCAAAAGCATCCTCAAAAGCTCACCATCTCAACCCGTCTAGCCCTTCTATCATGCCAAACGTGTACCTACAAGGACAACCCCCAAACATGAGCAATAATAATCATTCATATTCAACACAATATGAAGATAAAGCGTAAATGCATAATCATAATAAAACACTTCCTGTTTTCCCCATGCATTTCAAACGCTTCCCGTTTGGTTGTCCCTGTACCATAACTCATGAGTATAATCAATAGATTATTTTTAATGGTCTAAACATGTCATGAACATATACCATTTCATCAATACCAAATACTGATCACCAATCCCTAGTCTGTTCATCACAATGTATTTTAATGCCCCTCGCTTATTTACATATAGGCGGCATAGGATAACCTCGCTTCAATGGACTGCGGGACTCCCACCCCTCGCCTCTCATTGAGCGGCAAATACCCTTTCCTCGCCCTATATGATACCCACGCTCAAATGTGACATGCGGCGCTCCCACCCCTCGCTTCACATTTAGCGGAACCAAACCAAATAGCGGCAAGCATTAAAATCATCAAGGGATGACCACGACTCATGGGATATGCACCAATAATCATATGCATCTATAAACATCATGCATAACATGTATTTGCATCCACAATGCAATACCACATATATACTTGCATCCACAATGCATAACAATAAGTATATAAGATACATGTACCGTTGGGGTGCCCGTACGTCCACTACGTACCTTTCCAAAATGTAGGATATGGTAGGACTTCAATGCCTTGGCTGTGTTGCCACCTGGGTTGGTTCTACACATTCACAAATATCAATATTAGAACCCAATAATAGTCCAATACCAAAAATCCTACAAAAATAACCAAAAACACCATTTTTGGTGTCTCGCGATCTATCGCCATAAAGCCCCGATCGATCGCGAGACCTCACTGTCTCGAGCAACAAAATCAAACAATCCGTGATCGATCGCTGAGTTCGCGCCGATCGATCGCGGCCTCGCCGATCGATCGCGCCAAACTCGCGATCGATCGCTGAAGCCCACTGTCTTCAGCTCTGTTGCTCGCGATCGATCGTGGAAGGCGCCGATCGATCGCCGAGCTCCGGGCATGCGGGATTTGGGCACTATTCACCCATCTTCAATCCCAACTCAAACATACCCACAAACTCCAACATCAATCAAACCAATCCACTCAAAACCAACAATAAACATCTACATAAACTCATATTTTTAACATCCAACCAAAATAATACCAAAACCACAACAACCCAACACAAACCCATTTTAAAACCCTTCAAACCATATCAAACTTAAACAAAACACAACAAAATTAACCATGAGGTATCCATACCTCTTGAGGATCTCAAATCACCCAACAAACTCCACAAATCAAGGTTTTGCAAGAACTTCTCTTCACCCTTAAGCTTGATTTCGAAAATGAGGGGAAAGGGAGGGTTTGGGTGTTGTTTGGTAAAGTTAAAAAGTAAGAGTGGATGGTGGGGTTGGGGTAATAAGAGGTGTTGGTTTAATTAAAAATGCAACCCACAATTCATGGTGTATAAAACACCCCAACATGATATTTTCAAAGCATTAACTCGAAATGCACCATAATATCAATTAACACATGATTTCTAATTAATTGCTAACCAAGGCAAATAAATCATGTTTCCAACAATACTTCCAAACAATTCCAAGCATGCACAACATGCACCCCGAATGCACCCCCCGGGTCACCCTATCCACATGACCATGCATTTCCATATGATAAATCAAACCAATGCATAATTAATTACCACTTAATTAATCATATAAGCCAATTAATGCCCAAATGCAATTAATCATTTCGGGGATGTCACAATAGATTACTGTGATGACCAGGGATTATAGGTGTTAATCCCGTAGTGTTAATAATCCCTAAAGTGGTTTTACGGGACGATTTGGAGTTTAATTGAGGTGTTGGGCCTTCTGGGCTCGTTTAATTGGGTAGTTGGGATCGTTGGATCCAGAGGTTGAGATTGTATTCACATTACGGTGTAAAACCTAAGAGTTGGGTTTTTGATGTGTCTCGGAATCTCGGGTGCTATGTGAGCACCGGTAGAGGGTTTTGGAGTTAGAGAGAGAGTTTTTGAAAACAGATGATTTTTAAGGAATCACGATGTATTTGTGGGGCTATTAGTTTTTCGGGGTATTTTGCTATAAATACAAGTTGAACCAGAGAATTTTAAGAAAAATATCATTTCAGCCCCAATTCTTCCTCCCTCTCTCCCGCGATGCGACTCCCGCTGCTACAGCACCCCCGCCGCTTCAAACGCTTCGCCCGCCGCCGTCCCGCCGCCGTTCGGCGCGTGCGACCTATCACCGGCTTCGTCTCGTCCAGGCGCTCATTTCCCCTCCGTCAATTTGAAGTTCATCGCGATTTGAAGTCGAATTTTACAGAAGTGCGCCGATCCCCAAATTCTAGGGTTTATCGATTTTGGTCGATTTTCCTTCCGATTTTCGATTGGGTAACGTTCTTTACCTCTTTTTCGTCCCTCTCATGTTATTCCCTGCTAAATTCGGAAGTATTGTGTTCGAATTTAAGGATTGAGTTCGAATTTGAGGATGTTGTTTCGAATTTCATGATGTTTGAGGGGTTTATGTTCGAATTTTGGGGATTGTTGGCATGAGGATGATAATTCTTGTTAGGATTCGATTTATTCATGCTTAAATGAATTATGAAGCTTAATTGGGATCGAATTAAGATGTTATGGTTCGAATTTGCCCTAATTTGGTAAGGGTTTAATTTCGAATTTGGAGGTTTTGGCTATGGGTTGATGATTCATGTTAGGGATCATTTATTACATGTTTTAGATGATTTATGATGCTTGGTTGGGTTCGAATGGTGATGCTAGGGTTCGAATTATTGAAGGTGTTCTTGGGCAATTTTTCGATATGTCGCATTCGTTTTCCCTCCCTGCATGTACCCTGCCCCGGGTCTTTTAAATGATTTATTGTCGTGTGTTGACAATATTCTGAGGGTTATGAATGTGCTTGAGCATGGGTTACATGTTCGTATATAATTGTGAATTATTTATCGTTTTAGCACATCGTTTCTCGGGGCATGGAACTCGAGCAAGGTTTGGCTCGGACTTCGAGGATTTAAGGTACGTTTAACGTACGAGCATAGTTTAAATGACGTTTTACAAGTATGATGCATGATCTAAAATACATGAAATGCTTTGCTATGATGGTACCGGGACTTGGTTACGATATGTTGTTTCACATGGTGGAATGCTCAGTGCCGCTATGATGCGAGCCAATGATGAGGTGTGATTGCTACGGAGCAAACACCCATAGTATGACGTTACCTTGAAGTAAGAAATGAAAATGTGGTATTTGATTAGATATCTAGGATATCTGTATTTTATTCCCTATTGGTAATAATAGGAACAGAGACGTAGTTAATCAGAGACGTGATTAACCAGTATCGGAAGTTAAGGAAATACCAATATGATATCTAGAATTATGATAATTGCTAGATAAAGTAAGATGTTATGAAATGATGTTATGAAAAGATGTTATGAAATGACGTTATGAAATGATGTTATGAAAAGATGTTATGAAATGATGTTATGAAATGACGTTATGAAATGATGTTATGAAAAGATGTTATGAAATGATGTTATGAAATGATGTTATGAAATGTTGCTAATCATTGCTAGTTAAAGTAAGATGTTATGAAATGTTGTTAATTTGAACTGGCTAGGGTTAACCAATGTGATGATTAACTGCATATTCAGGATTTGATGATTTATCTGTTTTGAGAACAGGATTATTACAGGGGTACGCTATGATGAGGGTGATACCATCCAGGAAGTATCACATATGTTCCACAATATTTACATTTTCGTAAATTATGTATTATGTCATTATGATTATGAAATTGTGGAATTGGTATGCTCACCCCGTTGGGGGCTGTCTCTGTTGGGGCAGGTGAACAGGTACATCGATGGCTTTGGAGATGAGCTCAAGCTGTTGATTGGATGTACTCCCAGGATCGTGGTACCAGGGCTTGATGAAGCACGGTATCGTATAAAGTACTCATACGCCCATGAGGGTTATATACATATTCATGATGCTCGCATGTGAGCAAGATTATACTTGTGTATGGGTTGTATGTAAAGGCATGAGCCTTTCTCTCTCTTTCATTCCATGTTGCATGCAATTAGAGGTAGAATTGCTAAATGATAAGAGAGTCATTAGTGTATTGTGGGTGTTGAAACCCACTTTTGTTGTCATGTGTGTGGTGTCTTCCCTGGCTGGGAATTTACTTGACATTACTGTATTCTGATGAGTATTATGTTTTCCCTGGCCGGGAATTATGTTATGTGCTGTGCTTTTATTTCGGGATAGCTCTATTTATGGGGAGACTCTGCCCAAATTTTTATAAAAGTCAACAAGTAAGAAGTGGTGTAATGGGCAAGCTCTATGAGTTTATTGTTGTTAGGATGATGAGCTTATAACATTGTATGTTAAAGAAAATTTTGTGTTGCCATTCAATGGTAAAGTATCATCTGAGTTTCCCGAATAATTTTATTGAAAGCTTATGCCACACATTAATGATTAATACACTAATCAAGGGTTAAGTTTATGGGGTCCTTACAATTACCCTGTTACGGGTAACGTTTGACGATATCAAGATACATAACTCCTTATGTTGGGATCTCTGATGATCACAAGTCGTAAGGATTACATACATAATTATCACTATGAGAATTGCATATGACGATCATATAACTATCCATGTTGCATTCTCATTGTGGGTCTGTCCAGTACATCGTTCTCTAACATGTACCCATATGTTGATTTGATATCTCATATCAATGAACAATTCATCGATCAACACATACTAGTCTCTACGTATTATCATTATCCCTATTCATGATATTACTTGACTAGGGACATCTTTAAGAATAATACAATATTATTCTAAGGACATTAACATATATATTAATTCACATTGCACAGTTAAAAGAATAATATATAATAATGAATTGCCATTCATAAAATCATAAACATTGTATGTCAAAACAATCATCTAATGATTTGTCTTAGGGCATATCCCAACAAATCTCCCACTTGCACTAAGACCACTCAGACATATACCTAATGCCTAGAGATCTAGTATGACGATCATGCTTCTGCTGTGACAATGGCTTCGTCAATGGGTCAGATACATTATCATCTGTTGGTACTTTGCATATTTTAACATCTCCCCTTTCAACGATTTCTCGAATGAAATGGAAACGCCTAAGTATGTGCTTGGATCTTTGGTGAGATCTTGGTTCCTTAGCCAATGCGATCGCTCCATTGTTGTCACAATAGAGTTCTATTGGATCTTTAATGCTAGGCACCACTCCAAGTTCAGAAATGAACTTCCTCATCCAAACAGCTTCCTTTGCTGCATCCGAGGCAGCAATATACTCAGCTTCCGTTGTAGAATTGGCTACTGTTTCTTGCTTTGAACTCTTCCAGCTCACAGCACCTCCATTTAGGCAATACACATATCCAGATTGCGATCGAAAATCATCTTTGTTGGTTTGGAAGCTTGCATCAGTGTAACCCATTACATTGAGCTCTTCCTCACCTCCATAAATCAAGAATGTATCCTTAGTCCTTCTCAAGTACTTCAGGATGTTCTTGACAGCAATCCAGTGACCTTCACCTGGATCAACTTGATATCTGCTCGTCATGCTCAAAGCATACGATACATCGGGACGAGTACATATCATGGCATACATGATAGATCCAATAGCTGACGCATATGGAATCTTACTCATGCGTTGTCTCTCATCTGGTGTTGAAGGACACTGTTCCTTCGAGAGATAAATACCATGTGTCATAGGCACGAATCCTTTCTTTGATTCTTGCATGCTAAACCTTTTAAGCACTTTGTCTATGTATGTACTTTGACTTAGGCCAAGAAGCCTTCTCGATCTATCTCTATAGATCTTGATTCCTAATACATACTTCTCCCAAGTATTTCATTGAAAAGCAGTTCCCTAGCCAAATCTTTACAGATTGCAAGGCAGGGATATCATTTCCAATGAGAAGTATGTCATCTACATACAACACTAGGAAAATGATTACGCTCCCACTGACCTTCTTGTAGACACAAGGTTCATCTTCGTTTTTGATAAAACCAAACTCTTTGATTGCATCATCAAATCGAAGATTCCAACTCCGAGAAGCTTGCTTCAATCCATAAATGGATCGTTGTAGCTTGCATATCTTTCCAGCATCCTTTGGATTGACAAAACCCTCGGGCTGTGTCATGTACACATCCTTGAGCAGATTTCCATTAAGGAAAGCTGTTTTGACATCCATCTGCCAGATTTCATAATCATGAAATGCAGCTATTGCAAGTAAGATCCTTATGGATTTAACCATGGCCACTGGTGAAAAGGTTTCATCATAGTCAATACTATGAATTTGTTTGAATCCTTTTGCAACCAGCCGACCTTTATAGGTTTGTACGTTACCATCCATATCGGTCTTTTTCTTGAAAATCCATTTGCACCCTATGGGTCGTACCCCTTCAGGTGGATCAACCAAAGTCCATACTTGGTTTGCATACATGGATTCCATCTCAGATTTCATGGCCTCTTGCCATTTCTCAGACATTGCCCATTATAGCTTGTTGATAAGATGACGACTCATCCTCATCAATAAGTAGTAAGTCACCTTGTTGAGTCACAAGAAATCCATATCTCTGTGGCTCCCGGTGTTCTCTTACAGACCCACGCTGGGCTTGTGTCTCTTGAGCAGGTGCTTCTTCCACAACAGCTTGCGGTGCCTGCTCTGTTTCCATCTCAATCTCAGGTTCAGTGTTTTCTTGTGGTTGAACTTCACTAAGTTCTATTTTTCTCCCACTGGTTTTTCTAGAAATAAATTCTCTTTCAAGAAATACACCAGTTCGAGCAACAACTACTTTGTTCTCGGTGGGATAATAGAAATAGTATCCTTTCGTTTCCTTAGGATACCCCACAAATAAACACTTATCAGATTTGGGTCCAAGTTTGTTAGTGGCGTGACGTCTAACGAAAGCCTCACAACCCCAAATCTTCATAAAAGACATACTAGGACGCTTCCCAGTCCATATCTCATATGGTGTCTTTTCCACTGATTTAGATGGAACACGGTTCAGTAAGAAAATCGCTGTTTCTAGAGCGTGTCCCCAAAACGATATCGGAAGATCTGCATGACTCATCATTGATCTAACCATGTCCAACAAGGTTCGATTTCTCCTGTCGGATACACCATTCCATTGTGGAGTATACGGAGGAGTGAGTTGTGGGACTATCCCACATTCCTTTAGATAGTCATGAAACTCTTGGCTTAAGTATTCACCTCCTCGATCTGATCGAAGGATTTTGATACTTTTGCCAAATTGGTTTTGTACTTCATTCTTGAAATCTTTGAACTTTTCAAAGGTTTCATGCTTATGCTTCATTAGGTACACATACCCATATCTACTGAGGTCATCAGTAAATGTAACGAAGTATTGAAAACCACCTCTAGCTTGTGTACTTATTGGTCCACATACATCACTATGTATTAGTCCCAATAAAACATTTGCCCTTTCAACATGTCCCTTGAAAGGGGCTTTAGTCATCTTGCCCATTAAACAAGATTCGCATGTTTCATATGATTCAAAATCAAATGAATCTAATACTCCATCCTTATGAAGTTTAGATATGCGGTTCTCGTTTATGTGGCCCAAGCGACAGTGCCAGAGATAAGTCAGATTACAATCCTTATTTTTAATCCTTTTAGTATTTATGTTATAGATAGGCATATCAAGATTTAATACATAAAGACCATTCACCATTTGTGCACTAGCATAAAACATATCATTTAAATAAATAGAACAACAGTTGTCCTTTATTATAAATGAAAAACCATACTTGTCTAAACAAGAAATAGAAATTATGTTTTTAGTAATAGATGGCACAAAATAACAGTCTTTTAAAATCAATGATAAACCAGAAGGTAAAGCTAAACTATAATCTCCTATAGCTAATGCAGCAACTCTTGCTCCATTTCCAACTCGGAGATCAACTTCGCCTTTCGCCAATAATCTACTCTTTTTGAGGTCCTGCACATTTACACAAATGTGAGATCCACATCCAGTATCTAATACCCATGATGAAGAAGTAGATAAATTGACTTCTATAACAAAAATACCTGAAGCGGAAGTCATACTTCCTTTCTTTAGATCCTCCAGATATACTTTGCAGTTTCTTTTCCAATGGCCGGTCTCACCGCAATGGAAACAGTTCCCTTCCTTCGCTATCCCCCCTTTTGGCTTTAGTGCAGAAGACTTTGGCTTAGATTTAACAAAGACCTTCTTTGCTTTCTTGTTGCCTTTAGCTTTGGCCCTTCCTTTGCCCTTATTCACAATAAGAACATTTGTGGCCTTAGTCTTCTTTGTATTTGCTTCATATGTTCTCAATATACCAAGCAATTGTGGTAGAGTCTTTTCCATGTCAGTCATATTGTAATTTACTACAAATTGACTGAAGCTCTCAGGCAACGATTGCAAGATCACATCGGTGGCCAACTCTTGGTCCAATGGAAATCCCAGCTTGTCCAGATTCTCAATGTACCAATAATCTTGAGCACATGAGTTCCAACTAGGCTTCCCTCTACCATCCTACACTGGAACAACGCTTTAGAGACGTCATACCTCTCTTGTCTAGCTTGTTGTTGGTACAGTTGCTTAAGGTGCTCGATCATATCAAACGCCTCCATTTCCTCATGTTGCTTCTGAAGCTCAGAGTTCATGGTTGCAAGCATAAGGCACCCAACATCAAGTGCGTCACTTTGATGCTTCTTATAAGCATCTTTTTCGGCTCTTGTAGCCGTTAGGGGAGGTTCCTCAGCGGGCAAGGGTTCCTCTAGGACATATTGTTTCTTTTCTTGTTTGAGGACTATCCTCAAGTGTTGGGATATGCCCTAAGACAAGTCATTAGGTGATTGTTTGTGACATATTCTGTAATATGGTTTTATGAATGGCAATTCATTATTATATATTATTCTTTTAACTGTGCATTGTGAATTAATATATATGTTAATGTCCTTAGAATAATATTATATTATTCTTAAAGATGTTCCTAGTCAAGTATTATCATGAAAGGGATAATGATAATACGTAGAGACTAGTATGTGTTGATCGATGAATTGTTCATTGATATGAGATATCAAATCAACATATGGGTACATGTTAGAGAACGATGTACTGAACAGACCCACCATGAGAATGCAACATGGATAGTTATATGATCGTCATATGCAATTCTCATTGTGATAATAATGTATGTAATCCTTACGACTTGTGATCATCAGAGATCCCAACATAAGGAGTTATGTATCTTGATATCGTCAAACGTTACCCGTAACAGGGTAATCTATAAAGGCGACTATTGGATACACTACGAATTATGTAGAGGGTTGTTGACTGATCGAGATGGGATTTGTCCCTCCTATATAACAGGAGATGTGTTTGTCCCTTGATCAAGTGAGAACTAAAATGCATGGCCATGCTCGAATGAGTCGATATGAGATATCGAGCTTATTCGTTTATTCTAGTTCTACTTGGGGATCAAGAAATAAAGATTGGATATACGAGTATGACTATTCCATGACTCGTGTTCAATCTAAACACAAAGGACAAAGGGATTAAGTTACATGATTAATATTATCACAAGTTCTAAAGGTTATGTTGAGTCATTGACATTCTCGTAATTTGGGTAGCATTGATGTGTTGCTAGATACCGCTCAATGCTTGAGACGTAAAATGAGATTTTATGTCACTGCCAACATTACAAGATCCTATCGGGTCGCACAAAAGATTAAATCGAGAAGGGAAATTAAATTCATGGGATGAATTAAATAATTAAGAAGAGTCTTAATTAATAATCATAATGATTAATTAAATCATGGGCTTAAGCCCATGAGACTTTATGAAAGCCTTTAATTATTTATATAAAAGATGATTACAAGGTGTTTAATTGCAAGACAATTTCATAACAAAACCCTACACAAGCAAGAGGCATTCGGCCGCCTACATTGATCAAATAAGCTCTCGGCTTCTTCATCAATAACCGAAGGAGACTTGTTGGTTTTGTGGATTATTCGATTGTGAATCGAGTTAGCTTCGTGTATCGGTTTAATAACTTGTCTAGCAACTTGTTATTAAACCATCCCTTCACCCGATTTGATCGTGTGGATACCGTTGAGGCAAAACTCATCGAGTTTTGCTAGTGACTCGGAGAAGGCATAGGACGTGGTGCTGCTCCGTGGATTCTGCTTCAAACACGCTACAAGGGTGAGACCTTCGTATACCTTAATCCGATATGATAACCTATGTATAGATCCGGTGTTAGTAATCCAAAAAAAAATTTTATTCCGCTGCGTTGTATGCTCATGGGTTACTTACATCAAGTTCCTATGCCAGTCTAGGAAATTTATCCCATTTAGTTTGTCCTTCTCAAGGACCGATCGCAGTGATAATGTGTTTTTATACGTTGTTAGTTGCCATGGATATCTACAATATAAATATGCAAAATAAGTTTATGATTTAATCATTTAACATGGTCTTACATTAAATGATGCTCCCACTATTTTGTTTAAAAAATATCAACCCTCAAAACCTTTAGTGGGCCAAGATCCATATTTCGCCTAATCTTGAGTTAGCTTTGGCTAATCGCCCAAGACTCGGTTATTTAGGTAGACAACACTTTTTCAATTATATCACATATAATTCTTGGATAGTTGGACGAACAACACTTTGTTCAATTCATCAAATGATATATAATCCAACCCATGCCTCTAAGTTCCCAATCCTATTGAGATAACTTAGTTAAGTCGTACCCAATTTAAAGTATAACGGATATCACTTTTATCCTTTCGCGCCTTACTAAGATTGCCACGGTGCTTTGCTTTGGCAAACCTACACATGTACAATCGAAGTTATTGACGAGTACTTTTAATTTTGGAAGGCATCTAAAACTTAATATTTTAGAGGGATTTATTGATCTTATGATTAGTTTGATAATTTAAAATATGTCCACTACATATAGTTGTATACATATCTACATATATGTGTAATACTATTATCAATCTAAAACATAAGATAAATCATGCATCAACATACATAATTAAACGTGACATGGTTATAGCCCCTACTAACGATTCTCTCAAGCCAATGAGAAAATCCTAAGAGTCAACCTAAGGTAACTTCACAAGCACCTTCCTTTGGCTCCAATTTGTGAATGGCCTCCTCATCCCGGCACGTGCTCCATCTTCATTGATCACCATCAATAAAATAAACTACACTATTTACAAGATATAGAATTCCTCGATTCACATTCGAGGGGAACATAGGGGAGGGATTACATTTAGAATGAAATAGAGAAGGCACGACACACAGGTCGTATTATATATTACAAACATCCATAAATCCTATCTAATAGGTCAAAGGGCTATAACCACGCACCATGCTCAAACAACACATAAAGCATGCATTAACATTTAATTAATTAAATTTTAAACATTTTAAATTTAATTCTAATTAAAACTGTAAAATAATTTTTGGAAAATTATCGTACGCTCGGGACAACACATGCCACAAACTTAAGCGACTAAGACACGAACCACCATGGTTCGAACCACAAAAGCACACGGCTGGACCAATAATGGGCCTAGGGTTCGAAACCATAGCCCATGGCCGAGCCAAGCTCGAGCGGCGGCGGCGCTAGGGTTCCAAACCCTAGCCGCCACGCACCACCTTGGGTTTTCATCAAGCAATCTTGTTCGAAACGCCGGAATTTGTTAGCCACGAGTCACGGTCAGGCCATGCACGGGGTTGGCTCAACCATCTCGAGCTAAGGGTTCGAAAAACCTTGCTCTCATGTGGTAAAGCTACTAATCCATGCATGCGTGAACCATTATCGAGCCAAAGAGTTACTCATCCACGTCTCAAAACCTTAGCATAAGAGGCGACGATGGCCGAGCCCATGCATGGCTACTAGGGTTCGAAACCCTAGCCGTCATGAGCTAGCCGTCACGAGCCAATGGGTTCTAAACCCTAATCAATTTTCGACACTTCCATGCACAATTATTAGCCACAACGACTAAGCCATCTCGAGCCAAGGGTTCAAAAACCCTAGCCCTCATGTGGCTAGCCGTGTTGTCATTTGTGATGGTGATGGCCGAAAATATTGCCCAATAAATTTGATTATTCGCCAATTATATCAAATACAATTTTACGATGATTTTCACAAACTAAATATTAACATATCATATATGTTCATACATTTTTAAATAGCATGCAATATTAATTCTAATATGATTAAACTATTTAATCACATAAATCCGATATGAGCCTTGTACACGGCTCTGATACCACTGTTAGTAATCCTTAGAGCATACAACGCAGCGGAATAAAATATTTTGATTACTAGAACAATGGATCTATACATAGGGATTCATATCGGATAAAGTTTACAAAATTCTCACCCTTGTAGCATTTTTGAGCAGATTCCACGGAGCTGCACCACGTCACTTATTCTTGAACCAAAACTAAACTCTCGGTTCAAACCGTTCAACGACGGACAATCAAGATGAACACCACATGGCGGCGCGGCGGCGGTGATGTTCGGTTCTTGAGAGGCGGCCGAGAGGAGAGTGTAGGTTTAGGTTTTTATGATTTTGATATCAAGGAATGAATTAATCTAATTAATTACCTTGTTATCATTATAAACAATTTAATTAAAGGCTTTCACAAAGCCTCATGGGCTCAAGCCCATGATTTAATTAAATCCTCACAATTATTTAATTAAGACTCTTCTTAATTAATTAATTCATCCAATGAATTTAATTCCCTTTATCTATTTAAACTTTTGTGCGACCCGATAGGATCTTGTAATGTTGGCAGTGACATAAAATCTCATTTTACGTTACAAGCAAAGAGCGGTGTCTAGCAACACATCGAGGCTACCCAAATTACAAGAATGTCAATGACTCGACATAACCTTTAGAACTTGTGATAATATTAACCATGTAATTTAATCCATTTGTCCTTTGTGTTTAGATTGAACACGAGTCATGGAATAGTCATACTCGTATATTCAATCTCTATTTCTTGATCCCCAAGTAGAACTAGAATAAACGAATAAGCTCGATATCTCATATCGACTCATTCGAGCATGGCCATGCATTTTAGTTCTCACTTGATCAAGGGCCAAACACATCTCCTGTTATATAGGAGGGACAAATCCTATCTCGATCAGTCAACATCCCTCTACATAATTCGTAGTGTATCCAATAGTCGCCTTTATAGATTACCCTGTTACGGGTAACGTTTGACGATATCATGATACATAACTCCTTATGTTGGGATCTCTGATGATCACAAGTCGTAAGGATTACATACATAATTATCACTATGAGAATTGCATATGACGATCATATAACTATCCATGTTGCATTCTCATGGTGGGTCTGTCCAGTACATCGTTCTCTAACATGTACCCATATGTTGATTTGATATCTCATATCAATGAACAATTCATCGATCAACACATACTAGTCTCTACGTATTATCATTATCCCTATTCATGATAATACTTGACTAGGGACATCTTTAAGAATAATACAATATTATTCTAAGGACATTAACATATATATTAATTCACATTGCACAGTTAAAAGAATAATATATAATAATGAATTGCCATTCATAAAATCATAAACATTGTATGTCAAAACAATCATCTAATGATTTGTCTTAGGGCATATCCCAACAAAAACATCCCAATCCACAGTCTATCACTGAGCTCTCAACTCCTTCAATGTGGCTTTCCACCACATCATTGCTTTCTTCGCCAACTGGAACTCAGCCAAACGTAACCAAGTTGACTTGGCACATGGTACTGATACAAAGATCTGTTCCACACGTTCCAACCATTCCTCTGCTTGTTCCCCTGATTCAGTACCCTCAAAACGAGGTGGTTGATAACTCAGAAACTGGGTCAATGTTAATTCCCCAGGTAACAATACCTGTTCACCTGGCCCTTGCCCAAGTGGTGGTGGTGGAACAGGCGCCAATCCAACACTAGAATTGCCACTCATGGCATCCCCAATGTCATCGTGTGGTACTCTATCTGTCATTACTGCAAATACAGGGTTACCAACAACAAACAAATATATAAAGCATGTCAGTATAACATCATATCAATACTTTCAACATGCTTTCAAGTGATTAGGCAACTCCCTAATACACTTCCTCTACCCTTATTGTAAGGACCCCCATGCCCTTAACCCGTTATTAGTGTATTAATCCAAGCATTTAGTACATGTAATCATACACCTAGGGGAAATATACTTATCACCATGTCAAATCATGCCATTAACAAAATTCCTTTACATTATTCCATATAATGCCTAGTTCCCCTACCCGAGTCAACGTACACATCATGCACCATTATATTACACTAACATGTTCTCAGTTCATTTAGCAATTCAATAAATAATTGCATGCAACACATAAATGAAAAGAAAAAGGCCCTTGCCTTCTTTATACGACCCATATACACATAACACTGCTCACATGTGAGCATCGAATAAGTAAGCGTGTATCTAGTGTATAAAGTATCATGCTCAATATCGTTGCTGGTACCTCGATCCTGTAATCACCTCAAATCCACAGTTCGAGCTTAACTCCCAGCCATCGATGTACCTAATAACCTGCCCCAACAGAGACAGCCCCTACAAGGGTGTACATACCAATATCCCAAATCCAACAGTCATAATAATACAATTCATAATTTACAACAATGTGAATGCTATGAAATACAAAATATACTCCCTGGATGGTATCATCCTCATCCGGATTCTCTGTACTGTCCCTGTTCTCAAAACAACTGAAATCATCAAATTCTCAAATGCCAGTTAATCATTACATTGATTAACGAATCCATATGCTATATACCGATATCACAACCATAATATCAAATCATTAAACAATTATCACAATTATCCCATTTATCTCATTTATGGTTCCATAGTTCTATCTCATTGCTCGCTCTACAATAGCGGCATTTCATTCTCATGCATGCTCAATAGCAGTGGCGTCATAACTGATGTTTGCTCAAAGGCGACAACATTCCAATCATTGCTCGCTCAAAAGCGGCACCATATAATCCCCAATGTATATATGTCCATTCATATTGATTACTATAAACCATGCAATTCCATTGTGACACCCCGAAATGATTAATTGCAATTAAGGCATTAATTATGTTTATATGATTAATTATGTGGATAATTGATTTACGTGTTGAAATTAATTATCATGATGAAATGCTTAGTCACATGATAGGCATGACCCGGGGGTTACGTTTCAAGGTGCATGTTATGCATGATAGGAAATGGGGTTAACATGATTTAATTGTATTGATTGGGAATTATGAGGAAAACATGATTTAGTGGAAGTTTAATGCATCCTTGTAAATGCTTTTAAAATACCATGTTGGGGTATTTTATACATCATGTTAATTTGGGGTACAATTTTAATAACCCCACTATATTCCCCTTTTATCCCATTTTCCCTTAACTTCTTCCCCACCACTCAAAAACCCCCAATTCTCTCCCAAAGCCCTAACCTCACCCCATTTTCGAAATCCCTCAAAGAAGGAAGGAGGTAACTCCACAAAACTTGTGTTTGTGTGATCTTTGTTAAGATTTGGAGTGTTCAAGAGGTATGGAACCCTTCCTAAAGTTTTTATGAAGTTTGGATTTGAAATGGGTTGATTTTGAAGTGATTTATGTGGGTTTGGTTGGGTATGTGTTGTATGTTGTTGGGGTATGATTTTTGGAGTGTTTTGTGTGGGTTTTTGTGAGTTATGATGTTGTTGATGTTGTAGAAAAGTTTGGATTTAAAGGGGTTGAAGTGGAACCTGAAAAATGCTCAAAAATGGCGAATTTTCGATGTACAGAGATTGGCGATCGATCGCCCGTTTTTGGCGATCGATCGCGAGCCAGCAGTAGGCTCCAGAGCCATTTGGCGATCGATCGCCACTTTTGGGCGATCGATCGGTGAGGTTGGCGATCGATCGCGCCAAAAGTGGCGATCGATCGCCGAAGGCACAAAATGTCAGCAACGGGCAGTGCGATCTCGCGATCGATCGGGGCATCTCAGCGATCGATCGCGAGTCACACAATTATGTGTTTTTGTTATTTTTGTGGGATTTTTGGATATTGGACTATATTTAGCTTCTAATATCGATTTGTATGGTTATGTAGAACCATCCCAGGTACCCACAACTTCAAGGAGATAAAGTTCTACAACTTCTCCATTTTTGGAATTAAGGTACGTAAGAAGCGTACGGGCATCGGACGGTAACACCCTCCTAACTATGACTATGTATTGATTGCATAAGTTTATGATGATGACGTTTATGATAATGATGTTTACGATGATGTTTATGATGATGATGTTTACGATGATGTTTATGATGATGATGCTTACGATGATGTTTATGATGATGATGTTTACGATGATGTTTATGATGATGATGTTTACGATGATGTTTATGATGATGATGCTTACGATGATGATTATGATGATGATGTTTATGATGATGATGCTTACGATGATGATTATGATGACGATGTTTATGATGATGATGATTACGATGATGTTTATGATGATGATGCTTACGATGATGATTATGATGATGATGTTTACGATGATGATTATGATAAGTAAGTTTATGATGATGATGTATATGATGATGATGTTTATGATGATGATTGCGATAAGTAAGTTTATAACAATGTTATACGATGTTTATAAAAGGGTAAGATGCCCATATGGTAAGATGCCATACAATGTTATAAGGTGGTAAGACGCCACAGGGGTAAGATGCCCATATAGTAAGATGTCATACGATGTTATTACGGGGTAAGATGACCATATGGTAAGATGCCATACAATGTTATAATGTGGTAAGATGCCACGGGGTAAGATGCCCATAGATGCCCATATAGTAAGATGTCATACGATGTTATTATGTGGTAAGATGCCACGGGGTAAGATGCCCATATGGTAAGATCCCATACAATGTTATTGTGTGGTAAGATGCCACGGGGTAAGAAGCCCATATGGTAAGAGGCCATACGATGTTATTGTGTGGTAAGACACCACGGGGTAAGATGCCCATATGCATGAAGGTAAAACAGGGTTAACAAGAAGAAGTTAACGAATAACCAGTAAATTACTTAACCAAGACTTCGTACATTTACTGTTGTATCTTGTTATGATGCTTAAATGATGATGACGTTATAAGATGATGATGCTTATATGATGATGATGTTATAAATGATGATATGTATAAGATGATAATGCTTATATGATGATGATGCTGTAAGACGATGATATTTATAAGACGTCGATTTTAATCATTCATGTCGAGAATTAATGATTTTATGTATGGCTATGAAACAGGGACAACCAAAAAGGGTTAATGCAATTAACCAGGAAGTATACGTTACCAATTACTTTCATGCATTTATTTATATGCCATTGCCCTATGATGTTAAGTAACGATATACATGCTCATGAGGGGTTGTTCATGTAGGTACACTTTTGGACTAAAGGACTAAGGGCTGGGTTGAGGCAGTGAGCTATGAGGAGCATGAAAGATGTTAGGATTCAGGATTTCTGGATAGTCTCTACTCTAGTAGTAGCATAATTCTATCGCTTTAACATTCGTATTGAGGATGTAATTATTTAAGGTTGAAATTTCATTTTTGGCCCGTAATCTTATTAGCTCAAAGTTGCAACCGGAACCCTTAAGAGGTTATGAATGCATGTTTAGTCCATAATACGTGTATAATATGACGATAAGGTAGGAAGACCCTACATTAGTGGTATCAGAGCAGTGGTTAGATAACTCGGGAATGAGTGAAGGGTAGCCTTAGCAATAAGTTGGCTAGGTGCTTACTTTTGAACATGTTTTATATGTATGTTGCATATGAAGTTCATATGTTATGCTAACATGTTTAATTATCTAACGATGTGCTTTATATGAACTTCTTTTGGGTATTGTGGTTAACCCTTGTGTTGCAGCATAGCAGCGAATGCAGAAGTAAACGATGCGATTTCATATGCACTTCTCCGTCGCCCATGCCTCTTGTAGTCTCGACCCCGCTGGAAGAAGTTTGATAACTGATCAGATTGATTATGACGGCCTCATTTATTTTGAGGGTAACGAACTGAGGACAAACTTGATTGTTCTGGGGATGTCAGTTTGTAGGCATTGATGTCCTGAACAGGTATCAGGCAGTTGTGGACTGCAGACAAGGACTGTCCGATTCAGGTCTGATATGGGAGTCCGAAGGACATCCTATGGGGATGATTTCCGTTCAAGGATTCCGTTAATATCTGTTGTCAAGATGGCACAGTTATTGGAACGATACCACAAAGGATATCTCAACTATACTGTTGTTATTACTGAAAAGAGGAAAGAGTTAAAGGCCGAGGATGTGCCCATGGTGGCGGTTTTTCCTGATGCGTTTCCGGAAGGGATTCCCGGATTCCCACCGACGAGAGAGGTCGAGTTTGGGATTAAGTTACTACCAGGGACGTCTACCATTTCTCGTGCCCCGTATAGGATGGCACCAACGGAGCTAAAGGAGTTAAATGTTCAGTTGCAGGAGCTCCTTGACAAGGGCTATATACGCCCTGAGGTGCACCAGTTTTATTTGTCAAGAAGAAAGATGGTTCAATGCGGCTGTGCATCGATTTCAGACAACTGAACAAAGCCATGATGAAGAATAAGTATCCGCTCCCAGGGATTGATGATTTGTTTAATTAGCTGCAGAGTACGAGGCTCTACAGTAAGATCGATCTGATCGGGGTATCATCAGATTCGAGTTCGAGAGGATGATGTACATAAGACAGCTTCCAGGACTAGATGTGGGCACTACGGATTCTTAGTCATGCCTTTTGGGGTGACGAATGCCCCAGCTGTTTTATGAGCCTGATGAACAGGGTGCTCCAACCATAATTGGATCAGTTCGTCATAGTTTTCATTGACGATATGATCATTTACTCTCGAACTGAAGAGGAACACGTGAAGCACTTGAGGACAGTACTTCAGATCCTTAGGGATCATCAGTTGTATGCAAAGCTCAGTAAGTACGAGTTCTGGTCGAGCAATGTAGTATTCTTGAATCATGTTATATCAAGATCGCTAAGCCGCTGGCACGGTTGACTCGGGAAGGAGTCCCATTCTTTTGGTCCGAAGCTTGTGAGAAAAGCTTCCAAGGATTGAAGCGTCGTCTGACGACAGTGCCAGGGTTGGTGATTCCTTCTGAAGATAAGAGGTTGCCTTGTACACGAATACATCACTTCAAGGTTTGGGCTATGTGTTGATGCGAGATAAGCTTGTGCTGGCTTATGCATCGAGGTGGTTGAAACCACATGAGGCTAGGTACCCAGTCCACGATTTGGAGCTGGCAGCCATTATGTTTGCCTTGGAATTTAGAGGCATTATTTGCATGGTACGTCGTTTACCATTTACACGGACCATAAGAGCCTGGAGTTTTGTTCACACAGGCTGAGATGAATATGCGACAAAGAAGATGGATGTCATGAATTTATCAGCTATGATGACCTCTTGTTCCCATTTGGGCTATGATTTTGATGTGGACACATCGCCGGTGCGAGTGTCGATCTTGTTGGCTGCGCCAGACATATTTGAGGTTATCAGGAAAGCCAGGGGTCGGATGATGAGGTTCAAGGATGGTCATCTATAGTACGTCGAGGACAGCCACCAAAGTTCAGAGTGGCAGAAGATGATTCCTTGAGGCTGGGCAACCGATGGGTAGTCCCAGATACGCCGGAGTTGCTTAAAGGAATGTCAGAACAGACTCATAGTAATCGGTTCAATATCCACCCAGGAGGAAGGAAAATGTATAAGGACCTAAGTGGTCAGTTCTGGTGGAGACGCATGAAGCACGATGTGATCGCTTTCGTTAAAAGATGTTTGATCTGCCAACAGGTAAAGGCAGAAAGGCAGAGGCCAGTGGCGAGCTGAAGAGCTTGGAGGTACCTAAGTGGAAGTGGAGGCATATTATTATAGACTTTGTGACCCACTTACCAAGGACGGCCTCTAGATTCGATACGATCTGAGTGATCGTGGATAGGGTGACGAAGTAGCTCACTGCATCCTTTGTCATGTGTCTTTCACGCACCTAAGGATGGCTAATTATATGTGCGGGATGTAGTGAGGTTGCATAGAGTTCCAGTCTCGATTGTGTCTGACAGAGACCCACGGTTTACTTCACATTTCGGGGAGGGTCTCCAAACGGCTTTAGGCACCGAGGTGAGACTGAGTACGGCCTATCACCCTCAGTCAGACGGCCAGACAGAGCGTACCCTTCAGACGCTCGAGGACATGTTGAGGGCATATGTTTTGGAGTTTGATACTCCGTGGCAAGATTCAGTGCCAATGATGGAGTCCTCCTATAATAACAACTATCAGGCGAGCATTCAAATGGCCCCTTTTGAAACTCGTTACGGACGACGATGTAGGTCACCGCTGTATTGGGAGGATTTGACTAGTTAAGCGGTCGGATGACCCGATATGATTAAGGATATGTAAGACAAAATTAAGTTGATACGCCAAAAGATGAAGGTGACCCAGGATAGGCAAGCAGCCTATGCCAACAAGCAGCGATGACCGCTAGAATTCCAAGTAGAAGACAGGGTCTTCTTGAAAATCTCACCCTCCAGAGGTGTAGTTCGTTTTGGTATGCGGGGAAATTATCCCCGAGGTATGTTGGGCCATATGAAGTATTGCAGCGTACCAGTACTTTGGCTTACTGTTTAGCTCTACCGCCGTCTTTATCTGGGATGTATGATGTTTTCCATGCCTCTATGTTACGGAAGTATGAGCCAGACCCGTCTCATACATTACAGTCTACTGAAGTGCAGTTGGACCCAGGGGTATCCTACGTTGAACGACCGGTCAGAATTCTGGATCGTGAGGATCGCAGACTACGAAGTAAAGTTTTACCGATGGTCAAAGTTCAGTGGGATCGTCGGGGTGTCGAGGAGGCTACGTGGGAGACGGAACGGCACATGATGCAGCATTACCCGGAACTATTTTCTGGTATTATTTATGTTTAGTTTCATTTTGGGTAAGTGCATGCGATTTCGAGGACGAAATCTTATAAGTAGGGGAGTAATGTGACGCCCCGAAATGATTAATTGCAATTAAGGCATTAATTATGTTTATATGATTAATTATGTGGATAATTGATTTACGTGTTGAAATTAATTATCATGATGAAATGCTTAGTCACATGATAGGCATGACCCGGGGGTTACGTTTCAAGGTGCATGTTATGCATGATAGGAAATGGGGTTAACATGATTTAATTGTATTGATTGGGAATTATGAGGAAAACATGATTTAGTGGAAGTTTAATGCATCCTTGTAAATGCTTTTAAAATACCATGTTGGGGTATTTTATACATCATGTTAATTTGGGGTACAATTTTAATAACCCCACTATATTCCCCTTTTATCCCATTTTCCCTTAACTTCTTCCCCACCACTCAAAAACCCCCAATTCTCTCCCAAAGCCCTAACCTCACCCCATTTTCGAAATCCCTCAAAGAAGGAAGGAGGAAACTCCACAAAACTTGTGTTTGTGTGATCTTTGTTAGATTTGGAGTCTTCAAGAGGTATGGAACCCTTCCTAAAGTTTTTATGAAGTTTGGATTTGAAATGGGTTGATTTTGAAGTGATTTATGTGGGTTTGGTTGGGTATGTGTTGTATGTTGTTGGGGTATGATTTTTGGAGTGTTTTGTGTGGGTTTTTGTGAGTTATGATGTTGTTGATGTTGTAGAAAAGTTTGGATTTAAAGGGGTTGAAGTTGTGATATCCCCGAAATGATTATTGTGATGTTAATCATTTGAGTTAAATTATGATGATTTGGGTATTAATTCATGGGTTTGGATTAGTATTATTGGGGAGTTTCATTTCAGGGCGCATGTGATATATGTTGGGTTTTTGGGGTCGTGGCATGTTTATTTGGGGTATGTGTTATTTGTTTTGGGTAAAGCATGTTAACGGGAATTGAAGTATTTTTGAGAAAATACTATAATTATCATGTGAGGATATTTTTATGCATCGTGCTAAATACCGGGACCAAAACATAACACATCATACCACCCAACACCCAACCACCCCCCCCCCCCCCCCAACCCATGCCAATCACACTGTGCCCAGGCTGACTTCCCACCCCACTTGGCTCAATCATTTGACCACTCTCAGCCATCCCAAATCTCGACCCTTCTCTCCCAATTCCTCACCAGCACTTGCTAAGCAATAATCTGAGGAGCTTACCCCTTTTCATCGCCGGGAAACCCTTCAAAAATCGGAGCAAAGTAGGGTGAGAAACCATGCTCTGTTTTTGTTTTAAACTTGTTGGAGTACATGTTTTTAGGTGGCGAGAAAACGGCATGTTAGATTAGGTTTCTTGAAACCTTTGATTTAAATGCTTTTATGGTGTTATTGTGAGGCTCTCTGTATTTTTCCTTGAGCATGTTGCATGTTTTATGTTGAGGAAATAAGCATGTAAAGAAGGGTGTTCGAAAATCTGGGTAAGGAATATGCCCTGTTTTTCTGGAAAATTATGGTCCGGGAGTGATTTTGAGGAGGTGGTGTCATGCACTTTAGCTTAGGTTTTTGGTAAACCTTTGATATGAAAATATGCATGGTAGTTTTGTGAAGCCCTTGGCATGTTTGTTCGAGCATGCTTTATGTTATATGTGGTAGATATAATAGCATGAAGTGAAGTACTCAAAAATCTGGTAATGAAATATGTTGTTCTGTTTCCGGAAACGTTGGTTGAGTACTTGTTTAAATGATCGACGTTTATGCATGTGGGCTTATGTTTGGGGTGTAATTTTGGTATGAATACACTCAGGGCAGTGTGTTGTAACTAATAGCATGTTGTTTTGGGCATGTTGTATGTCTTACATGTTGGATTTAAGGGTGTGATTTCAGGTGTTCGAGAATTCTGGGTTGGCATTTCTCGAACAGAGCATCTCGATCGATCGGCATTTCTTCTCGATCGATCGAGCGGGGCAGAATCTTGGTTTTGATTTTATGCGTCTTCTCGATCGATCGGGAAGAGGGGCCGATCGATCGAGAGACCCAGAATGTTGAAAATATAATTTGTTATATTTTGTTAATGTTTTGATATTGGATTGTAATGAGACATCTAATATTGTGTTGTACACTGGTGTAGAGCCTTCACAGGTAGCTACACAGCGCAGGGGATAGAGTCCTGCAACACACCACATTTTGGAAAGGTACGTAAGCGACGTACGGGCATCCCAACGGTAACATGTACTTATGTTTGTCTTTTGACACATGATGAATGCAATGTGATGCATTAGGAGTTTGATACATGTTATTATGCATTGTCGTTGCATATTATGCATAGTTGTTGCATAAGTGTTGTGGAATAAAGAGGTGTATTCCACGAGTCAAGAGAGATCACAGTGTATGTTTAATGCTCTTGCTTGTTTCTGTAGTAATGAAGCGGGGAGGATTGTACCGCTCATTATGAGTTCCTGTAGTAATGAAGCGGGGAGGATTGTACCGCTCATTATGAGTTCCTGTAGTAATGAAGCGGGGAGGATTGTACCGCTCATTATGAGTTTTTGAAGCATGAAGCATTAAAATAACTGTTGATATATGACTCAAAGGCTATGTAAAGAAAGAGGTGATATGTCATGACATACATAAAGGATCCATAATTTCATATAATGTGTTTTATTATGAGTTATGGTACAGGGACAACCAATGAGCGTTGTAAATGCTTGGAAATACAGGAAGTGCTTGTATTTAGGATTGTGCATTTATGCTTTACTTTCATATTATGTTGAATATGAATTGTTTTATGCTCACGTGATGGGGGTTGTCTTTGTAGGTGCTTTTGTTGACGAGAACCAGGGTCAGGGTTGATTTGCTGAGCTGTAAGGAGTGCTACAGGATTAGCATGTTAGAGAAATTTTTGTATAGCTTCTACTGAGTAGAGTAAGACTATAACGTAGTACCTTCGTAGGAATTGTGTCTTCCTTTTGAAATATTTTGGTACTGTAATCTCTAAAGCTCAGGTTAATCAACACGATACTTTACTCTGATATATTTACATAAATGTTTAGTTCTCTAAATTGCACCTTAGTAACTTGATGTGATAACGGGGTCTCACATTTAGTGGTATCAGAGCCAGGTTAGATAACCAGGGAAGAGTGAAGGGTAGCCTTTAGAGACAAGTTGGCTAGGTATTCATTTGGGCATGCTTATGCATGTGATGCATATGGTTGTATAAGTGTTATACTAACATGCTTTGAATATGATACTCTTGTTATCTAACGGCTTATATTATGAACTGCTTTTTGTATTGTTGTTAACTCTTGTGTTACAGCATGGCTGAGATTAATCCGGAGAACCCCAATGAGGAGATAGGGGATATGGACAGTAGGAATGCCAGTATTGCTCCGCCGAATCCTCTACCACCACCTACTGTGGGCGTGGAGCCCAGTGTACAGATGTTACTGCCAGGGGAGCTCAGTCTGAAGCAGTTTCTGAGTTTCCATCCGCCTATGTTTGAGGGGATTGAGTCTGGTGAAGTAGCTGAGGAGTGGTTGGAACGTATAGAGCAGATACTTGTGACTGCACCCTGTGCACGCACGGCCTGGCTAAGGTTAGCCGAGTTTCAAATGGCTAAGAAGCCTGCTATGTGGTGGAAGACCACCGTGATGGAGCTGAGAGCTCTAGGTATGGCAGTTGACTGGACTGTATTCCGGACCCGGTTCCTTAACCGGTATTTCTCTAGCAGCTGCCAGACAATTAAAAGAGGATGAGTTTAACAGTTTGAAGCAGGGTAGCATGTCAGTGTCGGACTATGCTATGCAGTATTCCTCACTGCTGAGGTATGTGCCTCATATTGCTGTCAGCAGCCATGCAAAGATGAGGAACTTTATGAAGGGATTAAGGCCAGAACTATTTGATAGGGTTATCTCCAACAACCCCAGTTCATTTGATGACGCCCTGACACGGGCAGAGTTAGCGGAGATTGCGGTGGACGCGTACAAGGATGTGGTACCCCCTTCTGTACCACCACAGAGGCCTGCTACTGATAGTCTGAGGCCACGAGGGGATCAGTTCAAGGTTCGTGGAGCCTCATCATCTTCCAAATTTAGTGGGAAGAAGTCTCAGGGTCAGAAGCAGAACAATAAGGGACCCACACAAGGGAGCAAGACAGTGGGAAACAAGTGTAGCAACTGTGGAGGATGGCACTTGTCACGGGACTGTCAGGGTTGCTATATCTAGTGGCAAGGTGGGTCACTTGGCTCGAGGTTGCCCAGATCGGAGAGCACCACAGAGACAGGCAGACTCTGGGCCGATTAGGCCAAGGTTTGATGCTGGGTGGGCACCACAGAGGCAGCAGTTTGCACCACGACCCCAGGGAGGTCAGACGGCAGGACCGCCGCAGGGACAGGTGTATGCGCTGACCAGGGAGCAGGCTGAGGCAGCCCCAGAGGAGATCATTGCTGGTACGTGCCATTTATTTACGTACCCTGCACTTATATTAATAGATACAGGTGCTTCCCATTCTTTTGTATCTACCGGTTTTGTGGAGGGACACCATTTGTGCTCGTCTCTGTTACCCACGCCTCTTATGGTCTCGACACCCACGGGGAAGCATGTGATTGCGGATCGGCTATTGTCTGATTGCCTCATTTATTTTGAGGGCAATGATCTGAGGGCCGATCTGATTCAGTTAGAAATGGCAGACTTTGACTGTATTATCGGCATAGATGTGTTGAGCAGATACCGAGCTGTGGTAGACTGCCGGCAGAGGATTGTACGTTTTCTGTCTGATCAGGGGTTTCAGTGGATCTTTTATGGGGACGACTCTCGTCCAAAGATTCCGGTTATATCAGCAGTTAAGATGGCGCGATTATTGGAGCGCGGCCACACAGGTTACATCATTTATGCTGTGGATGTATCTGAGGAAAAGGAAGTAAGAGCTGAGGATATTCCGATTGTGGCGGAGTTCATTGATGTGTTCCCAGATGAGATTCCGGGATTTCCGCCTGTCAGGGATGTGGAATTTGCTATTGAGCTGCTGCCAGGGACTTCTGCTATATCCCGTGCTCCTTACAGGATGGCACCGGCAGAGCTGAGGGAACTGAAGGTACAGTTGCAGGAGCTCCTCGACAAGGGATACATTCGTCCTAGTGTATCGCCTTGGGGTGCACCAGTCTTGTTCGTGAAAAAGAAGGATGGATCAATGCGTCTGTGCATTGACTATAGGCAATTGAACAAGGTCACAGTGAAGAACAGATATCCACTTCCGAGGATTGATGACCTGTTCGACCAGCTTCAGGGTACAGAGGTGTACTCCAAGATAGACTTGAGGTCAGGCTATCATCAAGTGCGGGTTAGAGCTGGTGATGTCCAAAAGACGGCTTTTAGAACTCGGTATGGGCACTATGAGTTCTTGGTGATGCCATTCGGGGTGACGAATGCCCCTGCTACTTTTATGAGCTTAATGAACAGGGTATTTCAGGAGTACCTCGATCAGTTTGTGATCGTGTTCATTGATGACATCCTGTTCTATTCAAGGAATGAGGAGGATCATGCCGATCATCTGAGGATAGTGCTCCAGATCCTCAGGGATCATCAGTTGTACGCCAAACTCAGCAAATGTGAGTTTTGGCTAAACAGTGTAGCATTCTTGGGCCATATCATATCACGAGAGGGGATATCAGTAGACCCGAGGAAGATAGAGGCAGTTATGGATTGGTCTACCCCTACTTCAGTCAGTGAGATTCGAAGTTTTCTTGGTCTGGCTGGTTATTATCGACGTTTCGTCGAGGGTTTCTCAAAGATCGCCAAGCCACTTACTCAGCTGACTCAGAAGGGAGTCTCTTTTTGTTGGTCAGATGCTTGTGAGCAGAGTTTCAGGGAATTGAAACACAAACTGACTACTGCACCCGTTCTAGTGATACCCAAGGAGAACAAAGGATTTGTTCTTTATACCGATGCATCTCTACAGGGATTAGGGTGCGTACTGATGCAGGACAGACATGTAGTGGCTTACGCTTCGAGACAGTTGAAGCCACACGAGACGAGGTATCCAGTCCATGATCTGGAGTTGGCAGCTATAGTGTTCGCCTTGAAGATATGGCGACACTACTTATATGGTACCTCATTCACCATCTTCACTGATCACAAGAGCCTGAAATTCTTGTTCACACTGGCTGAGTTAAACATGAGGCAGAGAAGATGGATGGACCTGCTGAAGGACTACGACTGTGAAATCGAATATCACCCGGGGAAGGAAAATTTGACAGCCGACGCTTTGAGTCGGAAGGTGAGGAGCACAGCAGAGGATGCTATGTCTCTATCAGCTATGTTTGGCTCCTACTGCCATTTGGGTTTTGATTATGATGTATCCTCTTCACCAGTACAGGTTTTGACCTTGCTAGCTGAGCCTGTTATCTATGATCACATCAGGAAGGCTCAGGGGACCGATGCAGAGGTTCAGAGATGGATAGTAGTGGTTCATTCAGGTCAGCCGTCGAGATTCAGAGTGGCTGAGGACGGTTCTCTGAGACTTGGCGACAGATGGGTGGTTCCGGATGCACCTGAGTTGCGTCAGGGTTTATTACAGCGAGCTCATTGCAGTAGGATGAGTGTCCACCCAGGAGGGAAGAAGATGTATAAGGATTTACGCAGCCAGTTCTGGTGGAGGCATATGAAACAAGATGTCACCTCATTTGTCAAGCGCTGTTTGATTTGTCAGCAGGTGAAGGCTGAGAGGCAGAGGCCTGGAGGTGAACTAAGGAGTTTGGAGATACCCGAGTGGAAGTGGCAGCACGTGTCTATGGATTTCGTGACCCACTTACCAAGGACTGTTTCGGGTTTTGATGCCATCTGGGTAGTCGTGGATAGACTGACTAAAGTGGCTCACTTCATTCCCTACTGTATGACATATACGCACTTGAGGATGGCACAGTTATATGTCAGAGATGTGGTGAGACTACACGGGATCCCTGTTTCGATAGTGTCCGATCGAGATCCGCGGTTCACATCTCACTTTTGGGAGGGTCTGCAGAAAGCTCTAGGTACAGAGTTGAGGCTGAGCACAGCCTATCACCCTCAGACGGACGGACAGACCGAGCGTACGATACAGACGCTCGAGGATATGTTGAGAGCTTGTGTGCTAGAGTTCGACATATCATGGCAGGACTCGATAGCCTTGGTGGAGTTCTCTTACAACAACAGCTACCAGGCGAGTATACAGATGGCTCCTTTCGAGGCCCTCTATGGTAGGCGTTGTAGGTCACCCTTGTGTTGGGATGACTTGGACCGTAAGTCGGTTGGAGGACCAGAGTTGGTTCAGGAAATGGAAGAGAAAGTTAAGGTTATCAAGAGAAAGATGAAGGCAGCTCAGGACAGACAGGCAGCATATGCCAATCAGCGGCGTAGGCCGTTGGAGTTTCAGTTAGGCGACACAGTTTTTCTAAAGATCTCACCTTTCAGAGGCGTTGTACGGTTTGGTATGCGGGGGAAGTTGTCTCCTAGATACGTGGGGCCGTATGAGATCTTACAGCGTGTTGGTACTCTGGCGTACCGTTTGGCTTTACCGCCTTCTCTGTCTGGTATACACGACGTATTTCATGTGTCTATGCTGAGGAAGTATGAGCCAGATCCTTCACATGTGTTGCAGCCTTCAGAGGTGCAGATTGAGTCCGATGTTTCTTATGTTGAGCGGCCTATCAGGATTTTGGATAGGGCAGACCGCAGACTTCGGAACAAGGTTATTCCTATGATCAAGGTTCAGTGGGATCGTAGGGGTGTCGAGGAGGCCACGTGGGAGACAGAGCGACACATGGTGCAGCACTATCCAGAGTTGTTTTCTGGTATGCTTTTATTGTTTTAATTCATGTTGGTAAGCATGTTTGATTTCGGGGACGAAATCCTATAAGTAGGGGAGTATTGTGATATCCCCGAAATGATTATTGTGATGTTAATCATTTGAGTTAAATTATGATGATTTGGGTATTAATTCATGGGTTTGGATTAGTATTATTGGGGAGTTTCATTTCAGGGCGCATGTGATATATGTTGGGTTTTTGGGGTCGTGGCATGTTTATTTGGGGTATGTGTTATTTGTTTTGGGTAAAGCATGTTAACGGGAATTGAAGTATTTTTGAGAAAATACTATAATTATCATGTGAGGATATTTTTATGCATCGTGCTAAATACCGGGACCAAAACATAACACATCATACCACCCAACACCCATTCACCCCCCCCCCCCAACCCATGCCAATCACACTGTGCCCAGGCTGACTTCCCACCCCACTTGGCTCAATCATTTGACCACTCTCAGCCATCCCAAATCTCGACCCTTCTCTCCCAATTCCTCACCAGCACTTGCTAAGCAATAATCTGAGGAGCTTACCCCTTTTCATCGCCGGGAAACCCTTCGAAAATCGGAGCAAAGTAGGGTGAGAAACCATGCTCTGTTTTTGTTTTAAACTTGTTGGAGTACATGTTTTTAGGTGGCGAGAAAACGGCATGTTAGATTAGGTTTCTTGAAACCTTTGATTTAAATGCTTTTATGGTGTTATTGTGAGGCTCTCTGTATTTTTCCTTGAGCATGTTGCATGTTTTATGTTGAGGAAATAAGCATGTAAAGAAGGGTGTTCGAAAATCTGGGTAAGGAATATGCCCTGTTTTTCTGGAAAATTATGGTCCGGGAGTGATTTTGAGGAGGTGGTGTCATGCACTTTAGCTTAGGTTTTTGGTAAACCTTTGATGTGAAAATATGCATGGTAGTTTTGTGAAGCCCTTGGCATGTTTGTTCGAGCATGCTTTATGTTATATGTGGTAGATATAATAGCATGAAGTGAAGTACTCAAAAATCTGGTAATGAAATATGTTGTTCTGTTTCCGGAAACGTTGGTTGAGTACTTGTTTAAATGATCGACGTTTATGCATGTGGGCTTATGTTTGGGGTGTAATTTTGGTATGAATACACTCAGGGCAGTGTGTTGTAACTAATAGCATGTTGTTTTGGGCATGTTGTATGTCTTACATGTTGGATTTAAGGGTGTGATTTCAGGTGTTCGAGAATTTTGGGTTGGCATTTCTCGAACAGAGCATCTCGATCGATCGGCATTTCTTCTCGATCGATCGAGCGGGGCAGAATCTTGGTTTTGATTTTATACTTCTTCTCGATCGATCGGGAAGAGGGGCCGATCGATCGAGAGACCCAGAATGTTGAAAATATAATTTGTTATATTTTGTTAAAGTTTTGTTATTGGATTGTAATGAGACATCTAATATTGTGTTGTACACTGGTGCAGAGCCTTCACAGGTAGCTACACAGCGCAGGGGATAGAGTCCTGCAACACACCACATTTTGGAAAGGTACGTAAGCGACGTACGGGCATCCCAACGGTAACATGTACTTATGTTTGTCTTTTGACACATGATGAATGCAATGTGATGCATTAGGAGTTTGATACATGTTATTATGCATTGTCGTTGCATATTATGCATAGTTGTTGCATAAGTGTTGTGGAATAAAGAGGTGTATTCCACGAGTCAAGAGAGATCACAGTGTATGTTTAATGCTCTTGCTTGTTTCTGTAGTAATGAAGCGGGGAGGATTGTACCGCTCATTATGAGTTCCTGTAGTAATGAAGCGGGGAGGGTTGTACCGCTCATTATGAGTTCCTGTAGTAATGAAGCGGGGAGGATTGTACCGCTCATTATGAATTTTTGAAGCATGAAGCATTAAAATAACTTTTGATATATGACTCAAAGGCTATGTAAAGAAAGAGGTGATATGTCATGACATACATAAAGGATCCATAATTTCATATAATGTGTTTTATTATGAGTTATGGTACAGGGACAACCAATGAGCGTTGTAAATGCTTGGAAATACAGGAAGTGCTTGTATTTAGGATTGTGCATTTATGCTTTACTTTCATATTATGTTGAATATGAATTGTTTTATGCTCACGTGATGGGGGTTGTCTTTGTAGGTGCTTTTGTTGACGAGAACCAGGGTCGGGGTTGATTTGCTGAGCTGTAAGGAGTGCTACAGGATTAGCATGTTAGAGAAATTTTTGTATAGCTTCTACTGAGTAGAGTAAGACTATAACGTAGTACCTTCGTAGGAATTGTGTCTTCCTTTTGAAATATTTTGGTACTGTAATCTCTAAAGCTCAGGTTAATCAACACGATACTTTACTCTGATATATTTACATAAATGTTTAGTTCTCTAAATTGCACCTTAGTAACTTGATGTGATAACGGGGTCTCACAGAAGTGGAACCTGAAAAATGCTAAAAAATGGCGAATTTTCGATGTACAGAGATTGGCGATCGATCGCCCGTTTTTGGCGATCGATCGCGAGCCAGCAGTAGGCTCCAGAGCCATTTGGCGATCGATCGCCACTTTTGGGCGATCGATCGGTGAGGTTGGCGATCGATCGCGCCAAAAGTGGCGATCGATCGCCGAAGGCACAAAAAGTCAGCAACGGGCAGTGCGATCTCGCGATCGATCGGGGCATCTCAGCGATCGATCGCGAGTCACACAATTATGTGTTTTTGTTATTTTTGTGGGATTTTTGGATATTGGACTATATTTAGCTTCTAATATCGATTTGTATGGTTATGTAGAACTATCCCAGGTACCCACAACTTCAAGGAGACAAAGTTCTACAACTTCTCCATTTTTGGAATTAAGGTACGTAAGAAGCGTACGGCATCGGACGGTAACACCCTCCTAACTATGACTATGTATTGATTGCATAAGTTTATGATGATGACGTTTATGATAATGATGTTTACGATGATGTTTATGATGATGATGTTTACGATGATGTTTATGATGATGATGTTTACGATGATGTTTATGATGATGATGTTTACGATGATGTTTATGATGATGATGTTTACGATGATGTTTATGATGATGCTTACGATGATGATTATGATGATGATGTTTATGATGATGATGCTTACGATGATGATTATGATGACGATGTTTATGATGATGATGATTACGATGATGTTTATGATGATGATGCTTACGATGATGATTATGATGATGATGTTTACGATGATGATTATGATAAGTAAGTTTATGATGATGATGTATATGATGATGATGTTTATGATGATGATTGCGATAAGTAAGTTTATAACAATGTTATACGATGTTTATAAAAGGGTAAGATGCCCATATGGTAAGATGCCATACAATGTTATAAGGTGGTAAGACGCCACGGGGTAAGATGCCCATATAATAAGATGTCATACGATGTTATTACGGGGTAAGATGACCATATGGTAAGATGCCATACAATATTATAATGTGGTAAGATGCCACGGGGTAAGATGCCCATAGATGCCCATATAGTAAGATGTCATACGATGTTATTATGTGGTAAGATGCCACGGGGTAAGATGCCCATATGGTAAGATGCCATACAATGTTATTGTGTGGTAAGATGCCACGGGGTAAGAAGCCCATATGGTAAGAGGTCATACGATGTTATTGTGTGGTAAGACACCACGGGGTAAGATGCCCATATGCATGAAGGTAAAACAGGGTTAACAAGAAGAAGTTAATCATTCATGTCGAGAATTAATGATTTTATAAATGATGATATGTATAAGATGATAATGCTTATATGATGATGATGCTGTAAGACGACGATATTTATAAGACGTCGATTTTAATCATTCATGTCGAGAATTAATGATTTTATGTATGGCTATGAAACAGGGACAACCAAAAAGGGTTAATGCAATTAACCAGGAAGTATACGTTACCAATTACTTTCATGCATTTATTTATATGCCATTGCCATATGATGTTAAGTAACGATATACATGCTCATGATGGGTTGTTCCTGTAGGTACACTTTTGGACTAAAGGACTAAGGGCCGGGTTGAGGCAGTGAGCTATGAGGAGCATGAAAGATGTTAGGATTCAGGATTTCTGGATAGTCTCTACTCTAGTAGTAGCATAATTCTATCGCTTTAACATTCGTATTGAGGATGTAATTATTTAAGGTTGAAATTTCATTTTTGGCCCGTAATCTTATTAGCTCAAAGTTGCAACCAGAACCCTTAAGAGGTTATGAATGCATGTTTAGTCCATAATACGTGTATAATATGTCGATAAGGTAGGAAGACCCTACATCAATATACATTTATTGCAATCAAGTGTACCATGCACTCACAATTGCAATTATAATAAAGGGCTATGCTCGTACGTCATACGTACCTTATAATTCCATAGTTTGAGTCCAACCTTGCCTGAGTTCCACGACCCGATGAGTTAAGTGCTAACACACAAATAACTCTCAATCAAACATAGGCATGCAATTCACGTGCCCAAGCACGTTCACAACTTCCAAACCTATCGTCTATCCATGACGATTACCATAATAAAAGCCCCCGGCTAAGCATGCATAATACCCAAAATATTCCATTTTATATGTTTAATAGATAGCCAAAAACCCAACCGAGAATTCCATTTTATTAAACTTTGGCTCCAACCAATCCATTTTAAAAGTATAGCATTCTCATTGGAATGTAGACATTGCCCCGGAAACGGCCCCTTTAAACCTCTATTCTAAAATCCCGATATTTCCAAAATTCCACAAAAACAAAGCCAAACAGGGCCGCGATCAATCGCCCATCAGGCGCGATCGATCGCGCGAGTACACTGCCCGCTGCACTGCCATCCGCGATCGATCGCCAAACCTCGCGATCGATCGCCAAGACCCTCGCGATCGATCGCCCACTTTTCGCGATCGATCGGCGAGAGTGTTCATCGCCTTCCTAAATCCAGTAACATGTCGCTATCGATCGGCGCCAATCCGCGATCGATCGCGACCTGCGGGTTTCCGAAAATTTCGAGCTTCAATGGTGTTTTTCACACACAAACTCAAAACCAACACCCCTAACTTCCTCAACACCTCCAATACACAATTTAAACTCAATAAAAACACTAAAATCAACAACTTTGGATTTTTATCAAAAATCCCAAATTACCAAACCCAATAAAATACTCAACAAAAACCCACCATACTACTATCAAATCGAAGACAGTGGTGAGGGGAAGATGAATACCTGATTATCTTCGAGAAATCCGGCTCCCGAGCCAAGTTACCAACGATTTTTCCCACCAAGGGAGAAGAGGGGAAATGGGGGGGGGGGGGGGAGGGCTTGAGCGAGGAGAGAGGGAAGAGAGGGAAGGGTTCCGTGCCAAAATGACGGAACACCGAGTCCACTTGGTATATATAGTACCAAAACTTTAAAATACCAATCCCTCCACAAATACATCATGACTCATTAAAAATCATCTGTTTTGAATAATTACCTCCCAAAAACTATTTGCTTAAACAGCTCCAGTACCAAGTACTCCGGACCCCAAATCCCACCAAAGACCAATTCCAAGGTTAACACCACGACTGAGAATACAATCTCATCCCTCGGACCCAACGACTCCAATAATAGGATTTAAAATCCCCGAGAGTCCCAAAACAACAATTAATACACAACTAAAATCCATTAAGGATCGTTACCACAACGGGATTAACACCATTAATCCCTGGGTATCACAATTATCCCCCACTAATAGAATTTTGTCCTCGAAATTTGCACGGCGTACTCCCCGTAACGCCGAGAACACGCAATCCAAACGGATCTACAACGCCGAATCATGAACATATCATGAACGACATTCCAACCGCGAGGACACCGACATCGCACCAAAATCTGGAATGGAGTAAACCTCCCAAACCATCGCAAACTCAAAGAAAGACGTCAGCATTCCCGATGCTAACCGTCCCAAAAGCAGCCAGCCAACCCTAACTGCATAACAACGAATCATTCATGATTCTAAAATAGATATCGCCTTGAGGATATCTCTATGATCTAGCCCACGATGTTAAACATACCTCGTTGCCAAGGGAACCACCAGTACACAACAGTGCACCTAACCATAACCGGCTTCCGTTTCCAAACCCATCTCCATCAAAGGAGTAGTTGCACCACATTGCAACCCGGATTGGGCAACAACACGACCACTGATCAACACAAAACACATCTCCAAAGATGTCTACATCCGGGTGCTCCAAGAATCATATCTTGGTCCAGATACACCATCGAGACTCCGCAAGGTCTCAAGTTCTCGAAAGGACATGCAAGAATAATCGATTGCATTCCCGCCACACGTGTCAATCATGACACTAAATAAATCCGAATCCTAGCCACCCCTCGTTTATTCTGGGATTCAACAATCCTAAAACATGGAGGCTATCGAATTGACCAGCAAGAATCACCATGGTCCCAAAGCACGATAATCCCTCCTCAGGGGAGGTCAACCGGACCTCAGGATTTTTCCTCAGAAAACATCGTGCCATCGAGATTACCAATCTCAAGGTGCCACAATCTCTCACAGAGATTCAACAAACCAAGCGTACTAATCCGATACTCAACAAGTACCGAAACGCGGGCATTCGTACACACATACATGCCCAAGTACCTACACAACATGCATACTCAATGCAATAGGCTTGGGTATCTCCAATCATACCCGAAGTCCCAAAATCAACTAGCCAGCTATTCTCCGCTCGCAGAGAATAATGATTGACAGACAAACGGTCAATGGCGTGATTCCAACATCAACACCTCACAAACCGACTCATTGGATCTCCCAAAGGTTCCCAATCGGTAGGTAAATACTACCTTCCTCACAAGGAAAACGTCATGGACTCGTGACCTTCTAACCTCGAACCGTCGTTCAGAAAACCTGGATATATTATTCCCACACATATCCCAGAACTAAAAATACGCAACTGGTTCAGAATAGTGCATCGAAACACTATTACCAAATCGAAACCCGTATACGCCATGTATACTCAAATTAATGATGCCCTGTACTAATGCCATAGTACTCCACGATCGCGAGCATTACCCCGGAGACGTCCCCTCGAACGTCTCACCGGAAGTACGAAGTCATCACCTAGTCCAACACTAGGAGGGTTCCCCCCGGTTGACTCATAATCAACCCTCAACCAATACCAGCTGTCTCCATGACAGTCCAAATCTCCCCAAGAGATAAAAAAATCAATATAGTAGTGTTACCCCACTAGCTATATCCCACAAATCCAATTGTGACTCACGTTGCATTCCACATGCAAAGATGCTCAACCAGAGCTACTAACGACTTGTCGGCACTCACGTTGGTACTCCCAACAAAATTGAGCTGTCCCAGAACAAGTCCCTCAACATTGACGTATAAACGTCCCCGTGAGGTATTTCATGCCTCAGTCGACATGCCACATGGAGGCTACAAGAGTCTACCATAAGTCCACATCGTATCATCATGCGATTCACCGAACTCGGTCCCGACGTGCGGTATAATTGCCATAACAAGCACACTATGACATTACTACAATACCTGGCTAGCAAAACGCTGCCTCCATAGGCTTATACCCAACCTACCAACGTATCATACTTTCCACCCCGGTACAACATACTGTTATAACCATTAGAGTAGTGGGTCATCACCCAATATTTCTTTAATACCAATGCACAAAGGACACCCCGGTTGTAAGGACCCCAAGCCCTTAACCCTTGTTTAGTGTATTAACCACTATGTGTGGCACATGCTTTCAATAAAAATCAATCGGGAAACTCAGATGATGCTTTACCATTGAATGGCAATTACAAAATTTTCTTTAATACTCAATGTTATAAGATCATCATCCTAACAACATATAGACTCATAAAGTTCGCCCATTACCATCCCCTTTTTGCCACTTTTTACATTGTGGACTTTTATAAAAATTTGGGCAGAGTCTCCCCATAAATTGAGCTATCCCGAAATAAAAGCACAACACATAACATAATTCCCGGCCAGGGAAGCACAATACTTAATAAAATACAGAAATACTAAGTAAATTCCCAGCCAGGGAAAGCACCACACAATAGGACAACAAGATTGGGCTTCAACACCCACAAAATACACCAATGACTCTCATATCATTTAGCAATTCTACCTCTAATTGCATGCAACATAGAATGAAAGAGAGAAAGACTCATGCCTTTATATACAACCCATATACAAGTATAATCGTGCTCACATGCGAGCATCATAAATATGTATATAACCCTCAGGTGTATATAAGTACTCTATACGATACCGTGCTCCATCAAGCCCTGGTACCACGATCCTGGGAGTACATCAAATCAACAGCTCGAGCTCAGCTCCACAGCCATCGATGTACATGTTTACCTGCCCCAACAGAGACAGCCCCCAACGGGGTGAGCATACCAATACACAAAATCTCATAATCATAATAATGAAATTCTAATTTACAACAAAAGTAAATACTAATGAATTTAAATGATACTCCCTGGATGGCAACGTCCTCATCCGGGATTCCGTGTACTATCCATGTTCTCACAATCATCAAACTCATCAAATCTCAAAAATCAGTAAATCAACACATTGATTTACTCATCGCATGCCTGATTCTCAAATATCAATAATTAATGATTCCAAGTTCATTAGAAATACAAATATAGATATCTCAATATCTAATACTGATCTCTCAATTTCGCTATCAATCACAGATAGCTCAAATGCCTCGCATTTATTTTACCAATTCTCCATTATACTCAGACATCTCAAATGTCTTACAATGATTACATGATTCCACAGTCATTCTCAGGCATCTCGATGCCCTACAATGGTCATATAAATCCAGTACCCCATATATCATGTAAGGTTATACTACTCTAGTATTACGCACGCTTGTGGCGGCGATGTCAAGATTGGGTCGCTCCAAAGCTTCTCAATACATATATATAACCACATGCACAACTATTCAATGAAATCAAATACCTTATGCATTTCACAAATGCTCTAATGTAAAGTAATGCTCGTACATCGCACGTACCTTAAATCCTCGTAGTCCAAGCCAAACCTTGCTTGGGTTCCATGCCCCGAGGAATGATGTGCTACCACGATAAATAATTCACAATTATTTACGAACATGTAACCCATGCTCAAGCACATCCATAACCCTCAAAATATTGTCAACACATGACAATTAACCATTTAAAAGACCCGGGGCAGGGCACATGCAGGGAGGGAAACGAATGAGACATTATCGAAAATTGTTCAAGAACACCCTTCAAATTTTCGAACCCTTAACCTCACAAAATTAGGGCAAATTTTCGAACCATACATCACCAAAATACAGGGAATTACATGAGAAGCATGAAAAAGGGGTAAGGAAGGTTACCCATACGAAGATCGGAAGGAAAACGGACGAAAATCGAAGAACCCTAGAATTTGGGTCTGTGCGCTTTCCTGCAAAAATCCGAACGCAACTCGCGACTAAACTTCGAATTGATGGTGTGGGAAGCTACGCCTGAACGAGACGAAGCCAACGGCGGGTCGGACGCGCCGAACGACGGCCGGACGGCGACGGGCGCAGCGCTTTTACGCGCGGGGGTTGGGGGCGACGGGAAGAGGGCCGACACGAGTAGAGAGAGAGACGGGCTGGAGGAGCTGAAATGAATTTTAAAATTAAAATCTCGGGTTCAACTGGTATTTATAGCAAAAATGCCCCGAAACACTAATAGCCCCACAAATACATCATGATTCATTAAAAATCATCTGTTTTCAAAAATTCTCTCTCTAACTCCAAAACCCCCTACCGGTGCCCACACAAAGCACCCCAGATCCCGAGTCACACTAAAAACCCAACTCTTAGGATTTTCACCCAAATGAGAATACAATCTCAACCTCGGGATCCAACGATCCCAACTACCCAAATAAACGAGCCCAGAAGGCCCAACACCACGATTAAACTCCAAATCGCCACGTAAAACAACTTTAGGGGTTATTAACACTCTGGGATTAACATCTGTAATCCCTGGTCATCACAATATCCCCCACTAAAAGAATTTCGTCCTCGAAATTAGCACCGGTGTATCACGTAACACCCGGGCTACACAACAACATGAAGCGATAACCTCGATTCTTGACCATATCAGAATCGTATTAATAAACGCGAGGATACTTACCTCACATCAAACTCTGAAACAGAGCGACATACCAAAACCAACATATCACCCAAGAGGAAAAACGTACCTCAATGCGGGTCAACCCAAAAGTCAGTCCCTCATGACTGCAAAACAACCAATACTTACGACTGTAGATCGGATAGTCATCCTTAGTTCTAATACAACTAGTAAGAACGCATCATGAATGACACCTCAACTGTGAGAACGTTGACCTCGTGTCAAACTCTGGAGTGGAATAGACTCCCAAATCCATCATAACGTCAAAGAGCGTCAGCACAGCTCAACGCTAATAATCCAAAAGCAGTTAGTCAACTGAAACTGCAAGGATTCGAATCGCTCCCGATTCCATCGTAGATATCATTCAAAGACATCTCTATCATGACTCACAATGTCTAACATACATCGTTACGAGGGAAACACTAGTATACCACGGTGTACACATACCAAACCTGGTTTCCACTTTCAAACCTTTTCCATCGAAGGAGCAGTCGCATCATTGGAACTCAATTTGGGCAACTCACGGCCACAGATTCACGCAAAAGACATCTCACAAGATGTCCACCTCCGGATGTTCCAAGAATCACATCCTGATCATAAATAAACAATCGAGACTGTACAGAGTTTAAAATTCTGAAAGGACATGCAATAAACCCATTGCATCCTCAACGCTTGTGTCGACAGCGACACCCAACCAATCCGAATTCCTGCCATCCCTTGATAATCCTAGGATTTAACAATCCAAATTTGGGAAGGCTATCGCATAACTCGGAGGAAAACACCTGAGTCATTCCCATCCAGTGAAGAATGATAATCGACGATCAACAACACGGCGTGATTCCCAAAATCAACACCACATGCACCAACTTACCGAATCTTTCAAAGATTCCCAAATAGGTATAATACTACCTCCTTCCCCACAAGGGAAGTGCCATCGAACTCGAGATCCACAAGTCTCGAACCACCGTTCGGAAAAACTAGATACAATAACACCCATTGTATCCCAAATACACGGGTTCCTTCAGATCGAGTAATTAACGACCTGATGACTCTCTTGTTGGTACTCCAACATCATGAGCTGTCCCAAACAATTCTCACCAAGATTAAACATAAACGTATATATGTTTCAGTGAGGTATGCACAACCTCAACCTCAATGACGTGGTGACTACTAGAGTCCACCACAATCCACATCGTATCACCATACGATTTGCCAAACTTGGTTCCAACGAGCAGTATAACGGCTCTAGCAAGCCCCTCATGGTGCTGCACTCACGCGGCAGACAAACTAGTCTCTGACAGGCCGTTCCACATAAGACACATCAGACTCTAACTGAACTTCGGAAGGCTGTAACACATGCGACGGATCCGGCTCATACTTCCATAGCATAGACACATGAAACACATCATGTATACCAGATAAAGAAGGCGGCAAAGCCAGTCGGTAAGCTAAGGTGCCAATGCGCTGCAAAATCTCGTACGGTCCAACATACCTCGGAGACAGTTTCCCGCGCATCCCAAATCGCACAACGCCCCTGAAAGGCGAGATCTTCAAAAAGACCTTATCTCCCAACTGAAATTCCAACGGTCTCCGCCGTTTATTTGCATAAGCTGCCTGCCTGTTTTGGGCCGCTTTCATTTTCTGCCTTATCGCCTTTATCTTTTCTTCCATCTCTCGAATCAATTCCGGTCCTCCGACCGATCTGCGGTCCAAATCATCCCAACACAAGGGTGATCTACACCGTCTGCCATAAAGAGCTTCAAACGGAGCCATCTGAATACTCGCCTGGTAGCTATTGTTATAAGAAAACTCTACCAAAGGCACTGAATACTGCCAAGAGGCATCGAACTCCAAAATAAAAGCTCTTAACATGTCCTCGAGCGTCTGAATAGTGCGCTCGGTCTGGCCATCCGTCTGAGGATGATAAGCAGTGCTCAATCTGACTTCAGTTCCCAAGGCTGACTGAAGGCCTTCCCAGAAATGAGATGTGAATCGCGGATCTCGATCTGACACTATGGAAACGGGGATCCCATGCAATCTCACCACATCTCTAATATACAACTGCGCCATCCTCAAAAAGGTGAACGTCATGCTATAGGGGATAAAATGAGCTACCTTGGTCAATCTGTCCACAATCACCCAAATAGCATCGAAGCCCGAAGTACTCCTCGGCAAATGAGTTACGAAGTCCATGGAAATGTGCTCCCACTTCCACTTCGGTATCTCCAAGCTTTTCAACTCGCCGCCAGGTCTCTGTCTCTCTGCCTTAACCTGCTGGCAGATCAAACACCTCTTCACAAAAGCGACGACATCAGACTTCATCCTTTTCCACCAAAACTGGCCACGCAGATCTCTGTACATCTTCTTCCCGCCTGGGTGGATGCTAAGTCTGCTACTGTGAGCTCGCTCCAAGATCCCTTTACGCAACTCCGGCGTACTCGGAACCACCCAACGGTCACCCAATCTCAAAGACCCGTCATCGGCCACTCTGAACTTCGTTGGTTGACCAAGATGTACTAAAGATAACCACCTCTGAACCTCATCGTCTGACCTCTGAGCTCTCCTGATGTTCTCATAGATGTCTGGCTCGGCTAACAGAGTCGATACATACACAGGCGATGCATCTATGTCAAAATCATAGCCCAGATGGCAATAGGAGGTCATCATGGCTGACAAATGAATGACGTCCTCAGCAGAACTCCTCACTTTCCGGCTCAAAGCGTCTTCTGTCAAATTGGCTTTCCCCGGATGGTACTCTATCTCGCAATCATAGTCCTTGAGTAGGTCCATCCACCTCCTCTGCCTCATGTTCAGCTCCGCCTGAGTGAATAAAAATTTGAGGCTCTTGTGGTCCGTGTATATGGTGAATGAAGTACCATATAAGTAATGCCTCCAGATCTTCAGGGCGAAGATGATAGCCAGCCAATTCCAAGTCATGAACTGGATATCTGGTCTCATGCGGCTTCAATTGCCTCGATGCATAAGCTACCACATGCTTATCTTGCATCAGAACACACCCAAGGCCCTGCAGTGATGCATCAGTATACAGAACAAATCTGGAGTTCTCCGTAGGGATCACTAACACTGGCGCCGTCGTCAACCGGTGCTTCAACTCCTGGAAGCTCTCCTCACAAGCTTCTGACCAAAAGAAAGGCACTCCCTTCTGGGTCAACTGAGTCAGCGGCTTGGCAATCTTCGAAAAGCCCTCGACAAAGCGCCGATAATACCCGGCCAAACCAAGAAAACTCCGAATCTCAGGCACAGAAGTGGGGGCAGCCCACTCCATCACAGCCTCAATCTTCTTGGGATCTACAGATATCCCGTTGCTCGATATGACATGCCCCAGAAACACTACACTGCTCAGCCAAAATTCACACTTACTGTGATATCCCCGAAATAACTAATTGCATTTTGGATGTTAATTATGTTTATGCGATATTATGATGATAATTAGATGATATGTTGGGACTAATTATCTGGGTACAATGCTTGTCACATGGTAGGAGTGACCTGGTAGAGCATTTCGGGGTGCATGTTGTACATGTGAGGAATCTTGGGTGTTAAAATAGTTTTAATGATATGGGTTGTGTTTATTTGGGAAAACATGATGTTAATAGGGATTTTGATGCATTGTAGTAAAATGCTTTTAAAATATCATGTTGAGGTATTTTCTATATCATGCTTGTGTCTTGATACACATTTAAAAACCATATCATGGCATGAGCCACTTGCATACCCCTTTACATCACATCACCCTCTCCTTATCAGCTTTTGGCCCCCAAAACTTCATCCATTCATTATCTCTTGCAAGAAGACTTTCCATTTTCGTTTCTGCATCAAAAGGAAAGGGGAAAACTTGGTGAAAGGGTTCATTTGGTGTTTCTTGCTAGAAACTTGGAGCTCAAAGGGTAAGCTACCACCTTGGTTGAGTTTTGTTGAGTTTTGATTGGGTTTATAGCTTATTTTGGGGGATTTAAGGGTGGATCTTGGTCCAACATCTTGTCATGTTTGGAAGTTGCATTTTAAGGTTGTTTTATGGCTTTAAGTTGAGCATGGTGGTTGTTCTTGGTTGTGCTTGTGTATAGGTGAGGTTGGAAGCTCATTTAAGGAAATTTCTCGCGTGAACAGGGCGTCTCGATCGATCGGAAAATGAGTCCGATCGATCGAGCAAGGCAGTGTCTGCCCAAGGCGAGGAATGAGCTTACCGATCGATCGAGATTTTGTCCCGATCGATCGGTGTGTGTAATCTCGATCGATCGAGATAAACTCTCGATCGATCGGCGGAGGCAGTACTTGGATGCCTGTTTTCCTTCACTTGGCGATCGATCGGGACTTGGGGCCGATCGATCGGAAGGCTTATAAATGTGAATTTTGGGATTTTGTTCTAAATATTGATGTTTTTGGTAATGGTTCAATTATGGGTTTCTAATATGGATTCATGTGATTGTGTAGAACCATCCCAGGTAGCCACACAACAAAGGAGATAAAGTTCCACAATATCTCCACTTTTGGAACCAAGGTACGTAGTGAGACGTACGAGCATCGGACGGTAAAACGTATTTATTACGCTTTGTATTGATTACGCACTATGGTTGTGCACATGGAATTGATTACACATTGTGGTTGCATATGGAGTAATGTTTATACATCATGGATTGTATACATGATTGGTCATGCATTTTGGTTGCATGTGTATATTGGGTGCATTGTTGCATGTGATTGTGAGTCAGGAATTATATTCCAATAATGAAGAATACTTACCGCTAGTGGCGTAGCGATGTGAATACTTGCCGCTGTCATACCGTAGCGATGAGAGAATATTTGCCGCTAATATGAAGCGAAGAACACGACCGCTGTCATATTTATAGCGAGGGATATTAGTGCCGCTGGTATTGTCTTAAGCGAGGGGTATTTCCGCTGTCATGATAACGCGAGAGGTATTATGCCACTGATACGATAAGACTCGGGATTGAACACGGCATATATATGGGAATCGGTGCATGTCATGACATACATTGTTGGTAATATAATCTACTGATTGTCATTTGGTACAGGGATAACCCAAGGGAGCATTTTAAATGTGTTACATACAGGAAGTGAATCACATTTATAATTATGCATTTGAATTGCTGTCATATCGTTGTGTATATGATTTTATACATGCTCATGGTTTTGGGGTTGTTCCTGTAGGTACTTTTGGGCGGAAGGGCTAAGGCGAGTTGGTGCAGTGAGCTAGTGCGGAGTGCTCTTGTAGCAGGCACATTCTTTTGTATAGTATCTACTCTAGGAGTAGTGTAAACTATAGGATTAACATTCGTAGTTAAGAATGTAATTAATCCATTTTGGATCTTTATTTTGGCACTGTAATTTATTAGCTCAGAGCATCGACACAACCTTTATACTCTGTTTATGCAAGGAAATTTTTAATTACGCCTTTAGTCCGCACTTAAGGAACTAGGGTCCTTACATTAGTGGTATCAGAGCAGTGGTTAGAGAACCCGGGAACGAGTGAAGGGTAGCCTTAGCATGGTTGGCTAGGTGCTTACAATTGAAGCAATGTGGTGCATATTGATGTATATTCTGTTATACTAACGTACTTATTCTCATTCCTGTTAGCTAACGGCATAATATATATATTGCTTTGGACTTGTTGTTAACATTTGTGTTACAGCATGGCTGCTAATGAGGAAGTCGGTGATATGGGGAGCATGAATGCTAGTGTTGGACAGACAAACCCTCTACCTCCACCGGCTGTGGGAATGGAACCAGTGGTTCAGTTATTGCTACCTGGTGAGATTAGCTTGACTCAGTTTCTATCGTATCACCCACCTCGGTTTGAGGGAACAGAGTCCGGAGAGGAGGCTGAGGAGTGGCTGGAAAGGCTTGAACAGATTTTTGTATCAGCTCCTTGTGCTGTTACAGCTTGGCTGAGGCTAGCGGAGTTCCAGTTAGCAAAGAAACCTTTAATGTGGTGGAGGAGCACTGTAATGGAACAGAGAGCACAAGGTGCAGTGATTGATTGGACGCTTTTCAGAACCCGGTTTCTGAACCGGTACTTCTCGGCAGCAGCAAGACAGACGAAGGAGGATGAATTTGCAAGTTTGAAACAAGGAAGCATGACAGTGTCCGACTATGCCACGCAGTACTCTTCTTTACTGAGATATGTTCCACATATTGCCACCAATGGGCATGCCAAAATGAGGAATTTCATGAAGGGACTGCGACCGGAACTTTTTGATCGGGTTATTTCCAACAAACCCACTTCTTTTGATGATGCCCTCACCAGAGCGGAGCTAGCAGAGATCGGGGTCGGCGCCTATCCGGACGTTACACCCTCACAAGTCCCACCGCCGCGGCCAATGTCTAATAATCTGAGGCCACGAGGAGAATCATTTAAACCTCGTGGGGCTTCTTCTTCATCTTCTCGGTTTGGTGGGAGAAGAATGGATAACAGGAGGGGCGGTGCGCCTAACAACAGAGGGCAGACTCAAGTGAATAGGGGTGGAGTGGTGAAGTGCCATTTTTGTGGAGGACCGCATCACATGCGAGACTGTACTGCTTGTTATAAATGCGGCCAGATGGGCCACATATCCCGGTTTTGTCAGAATAGTGATGGTCAGGTAGATCTGAGGGGAGGCAGAGGGAGGTTTTCTACCGGGACAGTACAGCAGAGGCCACCGATGGTACCTCGTCAGGGGGGAGGACAGGTGATGGGGCCACCCCAGGGACAGGTCTATGCATTGACCAGGGAGCAGGCCGATGCAGCTCCAGAGGAGGTTATAGCTGGTACGTGTCTATTATTTACATATTCCGCCTTTATTTTGATAGACACAGGTGCTTCCCATTCCTTTGTGTCTGCGGACTTTGTGGCGAGACATCATATGTGCACGTCTCCGTTACCCACGTCTCTCTTGGTCTCGACACCCACCGGAAAGAAAGTCGTTGCGGATCAGTTTCTAATGGACTGCCTCATTTATTTTGAGGGCAATGAGGTGAAGGCAGATTTGATTGTTCTGAGCATGTCATATTTCGACTGCATTGTGGGCATCGACATTCTGAACAGATATCAGGCAGTAGTGGATTGCCGACAGAGGACAGTACGGTTCAGATCTCATTTGGGAGTTCAGTGGATTTTCTATGGAAACGGTTCTCGTGCGAAGATTCCGTTGATCTCGGCAATCAAAATGTCCCAACTATTGGAACGTGGACACATGGGCTATCTCATTTATGCCGTGGATCTGTTGGGAAAAAGCAAGGAGTTAAAAGTGGAGGACATACCAGTAGTAGCGGAATTTGCTGATGTGTTCCCGGAAGAGATTCCAGGATTTCCACCGACTAGGGAAGTCGAGTTTGGGATTGAGTTATTACCGGGGACATCCGCTATTTCTCGTGCCCCTTACCGAATGGCACCGGCAGAATTAAGAGAACTGAAGGAGCAGTTGCAGGAACTCCTTGATAAAGGATATATACGCCCTAGTGTATCGCCTTGGGGCGCACCAGTTCTTTTTGTAAAGAAGAAGGATGGTTCGATGCGGTTGTGCATCGATTATCGGCAACTGAATAAGGCTACGGTAAAGAACAAATATCCTCTTCCAAGGATTGATGATCTGTTTGACCAGTTGCAAGGTACCAGACTTTATAGCAAGATTGATCTGAGATCCGGGTACCACCAGATACGGGTCAGGGAGGAAGATGTACAGAAGACAGCATTTCGGACTCGGTATGGACATTACGAGTTCTTAGTAATGCCGTTTGGTGTGACGAACGCCCCGGCTGTCTTTATGAGCTTGATGAATCGGGTGTTCCAACCCTATCTGGATCAATTCGTCATCGTATTTATTGACGATATACTCATCTACTCCAGGAGCGAGGAAGAGCACGTGAAACACTTGAGGACAGTGCTCCAGATCCTCAGAGATCACCAATTATATGCCAAGCTCAGCAAGTGTGAGTTTTGGTTGAGTAGAGTAGTATTTCTGGGGCATGTCATATCCAGCAGTGGGATTTCTGTGGACCCCAGGAAGATTGAGGCCGTGATGGAGTGGGCTGCACCCACTTCTGTACCCGAGATTCGGAGTTTCCTTGGTTTGGCTGGCTATTATCGACGCTTCGTCGAGGGATTTTCTAATATTGCTAAGCCACTGACTCAGTTGACTCAGAAAGGGGGTACCGTTTTATTGGTCTGAGGCTTGCGAGCAGAGCTTCCAGGAACTGAAACACCGGTTGACCACGGCACCTGTTTTGGTAATTCCCTCAGAGAATAAGAGGTTTGTTCTGTATACTGACGCGTCACTTCAGGGCTTGGGATGTGTATTGATGCAAGATAAGCACGTGGTAGCTTATGCATCAAGGCAGTTGAAACCGCATGAGGCTAAGTACACAGTCCACGATTTGGAGTTGGCGGCTATTATTTTTGCCCTGAAGATTTGGAGGCATTATCTGTATGGTACCTCCTTCACCATTTATACAGATCATAAGAGCCTGAAATTCTTGTTTACTCAGGCGGAATTGAATATGCGTCAGAGGAGATGGATGGACCTACTTAAAGATTATGACTGTGAAATAGAGTACCATCCGGGGAAGGCCAATTTGACAGCAGACGCCTTGAGTCGGAGGGTGAGGAATACTGCTGAGGATGTCATGCATTTGTCGGCTATGATGACTTCTTGTTGCCATATGGGCTATGACTTCGATGTGGACGCATCACCGGTTTGGGTATCGACCTTATTAGCTGAGCCAGATATCTATGAGAATATCAGGAGAGCTCAGAGGACAGATGGTGAGATTCAGAGATGGTCGTCATTGGCACTTCAAGGGCAGCCATCAAAGTTCAGAGTGGCTGAGGATGGTTCCTTGAGACTCGGTAACCGATGGGTAGTTCCAAATACGCCGGAGTTGCGTAGAGGAATCTTGGAACGGGCTCATAGTAGCCGATTTAGCATCCACCCAGGAGGAAGGAAAATGTATAAGGACTTATGTGATCAGTTCTGGTGGAAGCGGATGAAGCGTGATGTGATCGCTTTTGTCAAGAGATGTTTGATCTGCCAGCAAGTTAAGGCAGAGAGGCAGAGACCCGGTGGCGAGCTAAGGAGCTTAGAGATACCGGAGTGGAAGTGGGAACACATATCTATGGACTTTGTGACCCACCTGCCGAGGACTACTTCGGGCTGTGATGCCATTTGGGTAATCATTGACAGACTGACGAAGGTAGCTCACTTCATTCCATACTGTATGACGTACACATACTTGAGGATGGCTCAGTTGTATGTCCGGGACATAGTGAGACTACATGGGATTCCAGTATCTATTGTGTCAGACAGGGACCCACGGTTCACATCTCATTTCTGGGGAGGTCTTCAGTCAGCTTTGGGTACTGAGGTGAGATTGAGTACGGCATATCATCCCCAGACGGATGGGCAGACTGAGCGTACTATTCAGACGCTTGAGGACATGCTGCGAGCTTGTGTATTGGAGTTTGATGCTTCATGGCAAGATTCCTTGCCCTTGGTAGAATTTTCATACAACAACAGCTATCAGACGAGTATTCAGATGGCACCGTTTGAGGCTTTGTATGGTAGGCGTTGTAGGTCGCCATTATACTGGGATGACTTGACCAGTAAAGCTGTGGGAGGACCCGAATTGATTCGGGAGATGGAGGATAAGGTAAAGGTTATCCGACAGAAAATGAAGGCAGCCCAGGACAGGCAGGCAGCCTATGCGAATAAACGACGGAGACCGTTAGAGTTTCAGACGGGAGACAGGGTCTTTTTGAAAATTTCACCTTTCAGAGGTGTGATTCGGTTTGGCATGCGTGGTAAACTGTCTCCGAGGTATGTGGGACCGTATGAGATTTTACAACGCATTGGTACCTTAGCTTACCGTTTGGCACTACCACCGTCGTTGTCTGGTATTCACGACGTGTTTCATGTATCTATGCTACGGAAATATGAGCCGGATCCGTCGCATGTATTGCAGCCTTCTCAGGTTCAGTTAGATTCTGATGTATCTTATGAGGAACGGCCAGTCAGGATTCTAGATAGGGCTGATCGCAGGCTTCGGAACAAAGTGATACCTATGGTAAAGGTGCAGTGGGATCGCAGGGGTGTCGAAGAGGCCACGTGGGAGACGGAGCAGCATATGGTGCAGCACTACCCGGAATTATTCTCTGGTATGTGATTTATGTTAGTTTTGATTTGGGTAAGTGCATGCGATTTCGAGGGCGAAATCTTGTAAGTAGGGGAGTAATGTGATATCCCCGAAATAACTAATTGCATTTTGGATGTTAATTATGTTTATGCGATATTATGATGATAATTAGATGATATGTTGGGACTAATTATCTGGGTACAATGCTTGTCACATGGTAGGAGTGACCTGGTAGAGCATTTCGGGGTGCATGTTGTACATGTGAGGAATCTTGGGTGTTAAAATAGTTTTAATGATATGGGTTGTGTTTATTTGGGAAAACATGATGTTAATAGGGATTTTGATGCATTGTAGTAAAATGCTTTTAAAATATCATGTTGAGGTATTTTCTATATCATGCTTGTGTCTTGATACACATTTAAAAACCATATCATGGCATGAGCCACTTGCATACCCCTTTACATCACATCACCCTCTCCTTATCAGCTTTTGGCCCCCAAAACTTCATCCATTCATTATCTCTTGCAAGAAGACTTTCCATTTTCGTTTCTGCATCAAAAGGAAAGGGGAAAACTTGGTGAAAGGGTTCATTTGGTGTTTCTTGCTAGAAACTTGGAGCTCAAAGGGTAAGCTACCACCTTGGTTGAGTTTTGTTGAGTTTTGATTGGGTTTATAGCTTATTTTGGGGGATTTAAGGGTGGATCTTGGTCCAACATCTTGTCATGTTTGGAAGTTGCATTTTAAGGTTGTTTTATGGCTTTAAGTTGAGCATGGTGGTTGTTCTTGGTTGTGCTTGTGTATAGGTGAGGTTGGAAGCTCATTTAAGGAAATTTCTCGCGTGAACAGGGCGTCTCGATCGATCGGAAAATGAGTCCGATCGATCGAGCAAGGCAGTGTCTGCCCAAGGCGAGGAATGAGCTTACCGATCGATCGAGATTTTGTCCCGATCGATCGGTGTGTGTAATCTCGATCGATCGAGATAAACTCTCGATCGATCGGCGGAGGCAGTACTTGGATGCCTGTTTTCCTTCACTTGGCGATCGATCGGGACTTGGGGCCGATCGATCGGAAGGCTTATAAATGTGAATTTTGGGATTTTGTTCTAAATATTGATGTTTTTGGTAATGGTTCAATTATGGGTTTCTAATATGGATTCATGTGATTGTGTAGAACCATCCCAGGTAGCCACACAACAAAGGAGATAAAGTTCCACAATATCTCCACTTTTGGAACCAAGGTACGTAGTGAGACGTACGAGCATCGGACGGTAAAACGTATTTATTACGCTTTGTATTGATTACGCACTATGGTTGTGCACATGGAATTGATTACACATTGTGGTTGCATATGGAGTAATGTTTATACATCATGGATTGTATACATGATTGGTCATGCATTTTGGTTGCATGTGTATATTGGGTGCATTGTTGCATGTGATTGTGAGTCAGGAATTATATTCCAATAATGAAGAATACTTACCGCTAGTGGCGTAGCGATGTGAATACTTGCCGCTGTCATACCGTAGCGATGAGAGAATATTTGCCGCTAATATGAAGCGAAGAACACGACCGCTGTCATATTTATAGCGAGGGATATTAGTGCCGCTGGTATTGTCTTAAGCGAGGGGTATTTCCGCTGTCATGATAACGCGAGAGGTATTATGCCACTGATACGATAAGACTCGGGATTGAACACGGCATATATATGGGAATCGGTGCATGTCATGACATACATTGTTGGTAATATAATCTACTGATTGTCATTTGGTACAGGGATAACCCAAGGGAGCATTTTAAATGTGTTACATACAGGAAGTGAATCACATTTATAATTATGCATTTGAATTGCTGTCATATCGTTGTGTATATGATTTTATACATGCTCATGGTTTTGGGGTTGTTCCTGTAGGTACTTTTGGGCGGAAGGGCTAAGGCGAGTTGGTGCAGTGAGCTAGTGCGGAGTGCTCTTGTAGCAGGCACATTCTTTTGTATAGTATCTACTCTAGGAGTAGTGTAAAACTATAGGATTAACATTCGTAGTTAAGAATGTAATTAATCCATTTTGGATCTTTATTTTGGCACTGTAATTTATTAGCTCAGAGCATCGACACAACCTTTATACTCTGTTTATGCAAGGAAATTTTTAATTACGCCTTTAGTCCGCACTTAAGGAACTAGGGTCCTTACATTAGTGGTATCAGAGCAGTGGTTAGAGAACCCGGGAACGAGTGAAGGGTAGCCTTAGCATGGTTGGCTAGGTGCTTACAATTGAAGCAATGTGGTGCATATTGATGTATATTCTGTTATACTAACGTACTTATTCTCATTCCTGTTAGCTAACGGCATAATATATATATTGCTTTGGACTTGTTGTTAACATTTGTGTTACAGCATGGCTGCTAATGAGGAAGTCGGTGATATGGGGAGCATGAATGCTAGTGTTGGACAGACAAACCCTCTACCTCCACCGGCTGTGGGAATGGAACCAGTGGTTCAGTTATTGCTACCTGGTGAGATTAGCTTGACTCAGTTTCTATCGTATCACCCACCTCGGTTTGAGGGAACAGAGTCCGGAGAGGAGGCTGAGGAGTGGCTGGAAAGGCTTGAACAGATTTTTGTATCAGCTCCTTGTGCTGTTACAGCTTGGCTGAGGCTAGCGGAGTTCCAGTTAGCAAAGAAACCTTTAATGTGGTGGAGGAGCACTGTAATGGAACAGAGAGCACAAGGTGCAGTGATTGATCGGACGCTTTTCAGAACCCGGTTTCTGAACCGGTACTTCTCGGCAGCAGCAAGACAGACGAAGGAGGATGAATTTGCAAGTTTGAAAAAAGGAAGCATGACAGTGTCCGACTATGCCACGCAGTACTCTTCTTTACTGAGATATGTTCCACATATTGCCACCAATGGGCATGCCAAAATGAGGAATTTCATGAAGGGACTGCGACCGGAACTTTTTGATCGGGTTATTTCCAACAAACCCACTTCTTTTGATGATGCCCTCACCAGAGCGGAGCTAGCAGAGATCGGGGTCGGCGCCTATCCGGACGTTACACCCTCACAAGTCCCACCGCCGCGGCCAATGTCTAATAATCTGAGGCCACGAGGAGAATCATTTAAACCTCGTGGGGCTTCTTCTTCATCTTCTCGGTTTGGTGGGAGAAGAATGGATAACAGGAGGGGCGGTGCGCCTAACAACAGAGGGCAGACTCAAGTGAATAGGGGTGGAGTGGTGAAGTGCCATTTTTGTGGAGGACCGCATCACATGCGAGACTGTACTGCTTGTTATAAATGCGGCCAGATGGGCCACATATCCCGGTTTTGTCAGAATAGTGATGGTCAGGTAGATCTGAGGGGAGGCAGAGGGAGGTTTTCTACCGGGACAGTACAGCAGAGGCCACCGATGGTACCTCGTCAGGGGGGAGGACAGGTGATGGGGCCACCCCAGGGACAGGTCTATGCATTGACCAGGGAGCAGGCCGATGCAGCTCCAGAGGAGGTTATAGCTGGTACGTGTCTATTATTTACATATTCCGCCTTTATTTTGATAGACACAGGTGCTTCCCATTCCTTTGTGTCTGCGGACTTTGTGGCGAGACATCATATGTGCACGTCTCCGTTACCCACGTCTCTCTTGGTCTCGACACCCACCGGAAAGAAAGTCGTTGCGGATCAGTTTCTAATGGACTGCCTCATTTATTTTGAGGGCAATGAGGTGAAGGCAGATTTGATTGTTCTGAGCATGTCAGATTTCGACTGCATTGTGGGCATCGACATTCTGAACAGATATCAGGCAGTAGTGGATTGCCGACAGAGGACAGTACGGTTCAGATCTCATTTGGGAGTTCAGTGGATTTTCTATGGAAACGGTTCTCGTGCGAAGATTCCGTTGATCTCGGCAATCAAAATGTCCCAACTATTGGAACGTGGACACATGGGCTATCTCATTTATGCCGTGGATCTGTTGGGAAAAAGCAAGGAGTTAAAAGTGGAGGACATACCAGTAGTAGCGGAATTTGCTGATGTGTTCCCGGAAGAGATTCCAGGATTTCCACCGACTAGGGAAGTCGAGTTTGGGATTGAGTTATTACCGGGGACATCCGCTATTTCTCGTGCCCCTTACCGAATGGCACCGGCAGAATTAAGAGAACTGAAGGAGCAGTTGCAGGAACTCCTTGATAAAGGATATATACGCCCTAGTGTATCGCCTTGGGGCGCACCAGTTCTTTTTGTAAAGAAGAAGGATGGTTCGATGCGGTTGTGCATCGATTATCGGCAACTGAATAAGGCTACGGTAAAGAACAAATATCCTCTTCCAAGGATTGATGATCTGTTTGACCAGTTGCAAGGTACCAGACTTTATAGCAAGATTGATCTGAGATCCGGGGTACCACCAGATACGGGTCAGGGAGGAAGATGTACAGAAGACAGCATTTCGGACTCGGTATGGACATTACGAGTTCTTAGTAATGCCGTTTGGTGTGACGAACGCCCCGGCTGTCTTTATGAGCTTGATGAATCGGGTGTTCCAACCCTATCTGGATCAATTCGTCATCGTATTTATTGACGATATACTCATCTACTCCAGGAGCGAGGAAGAGCACGTGAAACACTTGAGGACAGTGCTCCAGATCCTCAGAGATCACCAATTATATGCCAAGCTCAGCAAGTGTGAGTTTTGGTTGAGTAGAGTAGTATTTCTGGGGCATGTCATATCCAGCAGTGGGATTTCTGTGGACCCCAGGAAGATTGAGGCCGTGATGGAGTGGGCTGCACCCACTTCTGTACCCGAGATTCGGAGTTTCCTTGGTTTGGCTGGCTATTATCGACGCTTCGTCGAGGGATTTTCTAATATTGCTAAGCCACTGACTCAGTTGACTCGGAAAGGGGTACCGTTTTTATTGGTCTGAGGCTTGCGAGCAGAGCTTCCAGGAACTGAAACACCGGTTGACCACGGCACCTATTTTGGTAATTCCCTCAGAGAATAAGAGGTTTGTTCTGTATACTGACGCGTCACTTCAGGGCTTGGGATGTGTATTGATGCAAGATAAGCACGTGGTAGCTTATGCATCAAGGCAGTTGAAACCGCATGAGGCTAAGTACCCAGTCCACGATTTGGAGTTGGCGGCTATTATTTTTGCCCTGAAGATTTGGAGGCATTATCTGTATGGTACCTCCTTCACCATTTATACAGATCATAAGAGCCTGAAATTCTTGTTTACTCAGGCGGAATTGAATATGCGTCAGAGGAGATGGATGGACCTACTTAAAGATTATGACTGTGAAATAGAGTACCATCCGGGGAAGGCCAATTTGACAGCAGACGCCTTGAGTCGGAGGGTGAGGAATACTGCTGAGGATGTCATGCATTTGTCGGCTATGATGACTTCTTGTTGCCATATGGGCTATGACTTCGATGTGGACGCATCACCGGTTTGGGTATCGACCTTATTAGCTGAGCCAGATATCTATGAGAATATCAGGAGAGCTCAGAGGACAGATGGTGAGATTCAGAGATGGTCGTCATTGGCACTTCAAGGGCAGCCATCAAAGTTCAGAGTGGCTGAGGATGGTTCCTTGAGACTCGGTAACCGATGGGTAGTTCCAAATACGCCGGAGTTGCGTAGAGGAATCTTGGAACGGGCTCATAGTAGCCGATTTAGCATCCACCCAGGAGGAAGGAAAATGTGTATAAGGACTTATGTGATCAGTTCTGGTGGAAGCGGATGAAGCGTGATGTGATCGCTTTTGTCAAGAGATGTTTGATCTGCCAGCAAGTTAAGGCAGAGAGGCAGAGACCCGGTGGCGAGCTAAGGAGCTTAGAGATACCGGAGTGGAAGTGGGAACACATATCTATGGACTTTGTGACCCACCTGCCGAGGACTACTTCGGGCTGTGATGCCATTTGGGTAATCATTGACAGACTGACGAAGGTAGCTCACTTCATTCCATACTGTATGACGTACACATACTTGAGGATGGCTCAGTTGTATGTCCGGGACATAGTGAGACTACATGGGATTCCAGTATCTATTGTGTCAGACAGGGACCCACGGTTCACATCTCATTTCTGGGGAGGTCTTCAGTCAGCTTTGGGTACTGAGGTGAGATTGAGTACGGCATATCATCCCCAGACGGATGGGCAGACTGAGCGTACTATTCTGACGCTTGAGGACATGCTGCGAGCTTGTGTATTGGAGTTTGATGCTTCATGGCAAGATTCCTTGCCCTTGGTAGAATTTTCATACAACAACAGCTATCAGACGAGTATTCAGATGGCACCGTTTGAGGCTTTGTATGGTAGGCATTGTAGGTCGCCATTATACTGGGATGACTTGACCAGTAAAGCTGTGGGAGGACCCGAATTGATTCGGGAGATGGAGGATAAGGTAAAGGTTATCCGACAGAAAATGAAGGCAGCCCAGGACAGGCAGGCGGCCTATGCGAATAAACGACGGAGACTGTTAGAGTTTCAGACGGGAGACAGGGTCTTTTTGAAAATTTCACCTTTCAGAGGTGTGATTCGGTTTGGCATGCGTGGTAAACTGTCTCCGAGGTATGTGGGACCATATGAGATTTTACAACGCATTGGTACCTTAGCTTACCGTTTGGCACTACCACCGTTGTTGTCTGGTATTCACGATGTGTTTCATGTATCTATGCTACGGAAATATGAGCCGGATCCGTCGCATGTATTGCAGCCTTCTCAGGTTCAGTTAGATTCTGATGTATCTTATGAGGAACGGCCAGTCAGGATTCTAGATAGGGCTGATCGCAGGCTTCGGAACAAAGTGATACCTATGGTAAAGGTGCAGTGGGATCGCAGGGGTGTCGAAGAGGCCACGTGGGAGACGGAGCAGCATATGGTGCAGCACTACCCGGAATTATTCTCTGGTATGTGATTTATGTTAGTTTTGATTTGGGTAAGTGCATGCGATTTCGAGGGCGAAATCTTGTAAGTAGGGGAGTAATGTGATATCCCCGAAATAACTAATTGCATTTGGATGTTAATTATGTTTATGCGATATTATGATGATAATTAGATGATATGTTGGGACTAATTATCTGGGTACAATGCTTGTCACATGGTAGGAGTGACCTGGTAGAGCATTTCGGGGTGCATGTTGTACATGTGAGGAATCTTGGGTGTTAAAATAGTTTTAATGATATGGGTTGTGTTTATTTGGGAAAACATGATGTTAATAGGGATTTTGATGCATTGTAGTAAAATGCTTTTAAAATATCATGTTGAGGTATTTTCTATATCATGCTTGTGTCTTGATACACATTTAAAAACCATATCATGGCATGAGCCACTTGCATACCCCTTTACATCACATCACCCTCTCCTTATCAGCTTTTGGCCCCCAAAACTTCATCCATTCATTATCTCTTGCAAGAAGACTTTCCATTTTCGTTTCTGCATCAAAAGGAAAGGGGAAAAACTTGGTGAAAAGGGTTCATTTGGTGTTTCTTGCTAGAAACTTGGAGCTCAAAGGGTAAGCTACCACCTTGGTTGAGTTTTGTTGAGTTTTGATTGGGTTTATAGCTTATTTTGGGGGATTTAAGGGTGGATCTTGGTCCAACATCTTGTCATGTTTGGAAGTTGCATTTTAAGGTTGTTTTATGGCTTTAAGTTGAGCATGGTGGTTGTTCTTGGTTGTGCTTGTGTATAGGTGAGGTTGGAAGCTCATTTAAGGAAATTTCTCGCGTGAACAGGGCGTCTCGATCGATCGGAAAATGAGTCCGATCGATCGAGCAAGGCAGTGTCTGCCCAAGGCGAGGAATGAGCTTACCGATCGATCGAGATTTTGTCCCGATCGATCGGTGTGTGTAATCTCGATCGATCGAGATAAACTCTCGATCGATCGGCGGAGGCAGTACTTGGATGCCTGTTTTCCTTCACTTGGCGATCGATCGGGACTTGGGGCCGATCGATCGGAAGGCTTATAAATGTGAATTTTGGGATTTTGTTCTAAATATTGATGTTTTTGGTAATGGTTCAATTATGGGTTTCTAATATGGATTCATGTGATTGTGTAGAACCATCCCAGGTAGCCACACAACAAAGGAGATAAAGTTCCACAATATCTCCACTTTTGGAACCAAGGTACGTAGTGAGACGTACGAGCATCGGACGGTAAAACGTATTTATTACGCTTTGTATTGATTACGCACTATGGTTGTGCACATGGAATTGATTACACATTGTGGTTGCATATGGAGTAATGTTTATACATCATGGATTGTATACATGATTGGTCATGCATTTTGGTTGCATGTGTATATTGGGTGCATTGTTGCATGTGATTGTGAGTCAGGAATTATATTCCAATAATGAAGAATACTTACCGCTAGTGGCGTAGCGATGTGAATACTTGCCGCTGTCATACCGTAGCGATGAGAGAATATTTGCCGCTAATATGAAGCGAAGAACACGACCGCTGTCATATTTATAGCGAGGGATATTAGTGCCGCTGGTATTGTCTTAAGCGAGGGGTATTTCCGCTGTCATGATAACGCGAGAGGTATTATGCCACTGATACGATAAGACTCGGGATTGAACACGGCATATATATGGGAATCGGTGCATGTCATGACATACATTGTTGGTAATATAATCTACTGATTGTCATTTGGTACAGGGATAACCCAAGGGAGCATTTTAAATGTGTTACATACAGGAAGTGAATCACATTTATAATTATGCATTTGAATTGCTGTCATATCGTTGTGTATATGATTTTATACATGCTCATGGTTTTGGGGTTGTTCCTGTAGATACTTTTGGGCGGAAGGGCTAAGGCGAGTTGGTGCAGTGAGCTAGTGCGGAGTGCTCTTGTAGCAGGCACATTCTTTTGTATAGTATCTACTCTAGGAGTAGTGTAAAACTATAGGATTAACATTCGTAGTTAAGAATGTAATTAATCCATTTTGGATCTTTATTTTGGCACTGTAATTTATTAGCTCAGAGCATCAACACAACCTTTATACTCTGTTTATGCAAGGAAATTTTTAATTACGCCTTTAGTCCGCACTTAAGGAACTAGGGTCCTTACACTTACTGAGCTTAGCATACAACTGATGCTCTCTGAGAATCTGAAGCACTGTCCTCAAGTGTTTCGCATGCTCCTCCTCACTCCGGGAGTAGATAAGAATATCGTCAATAAAGACAATGACGAACTGATCAAGATACTGCTGAAACACCCTGTTCATCAGACTCATGAAGACTGCTGGAGCATTCGTCACGCCGAACGGCATCACTAGGAACTCATAATGTCCATATCGGGTCCGGAACGCTGTCTTCTGCACGTCTTCCTCTCTAACCCGAATCTGATGATACTCGGATCTCAAATCAATCTTGCTATACACCCTGGTACCTTGCAACTGATCAAACAGATCGTCGATCCTTGGGAGAGGATACTTGTTCTTCACTGTAGCCTTATTCAGCTGCCGGTAATCGATACACAACCGCATCGAACCGTCCTTCTTCTTCACAAAGAGAACTGGTGCGCCCCATGGCGACACGCTCGGGCGTATATATCCCTTGTCCAGGAGATCCTGTATCTGTTCTTTCAACTCTCTCAACTCAGCCGGTGCCATCCTATAAGGTGCACGAGAGATAGCGGATGTCCCTGGCAACAGCTCTATCCCAAACTCAACTTCCCTAGCCGGTGGGAATCCTGGGATCTCTTTTGGGAATACATCAGCGAACTCTGCCACTACTGGCACATCCTCAACTCTTAGTTCCTTATCCTTTCCAGACGTGTCCACGGCATAAATGAGATAGCCCGTGTGGCCACGTTCCAACAACTGAGTCATCTTGATCGCTGAAATCAACGGAATCTTCGCACGAGAACCGTTGCCATAGAAAGTCCACTGACTGCCCAACTCAGGTCTGAACTTCACTGTCCTCTGTCGGCAATCTACCACTGCCTGATATCTGTTCAGAACATCAATACCCAAGATGCAGTCGAAGTCTGACATACCCAATACGATCAAGTCTGCCTTCAATTCGTTGCCCTCAAAATAAATGAGGCAGTCTTCCATAAACTGATCAGCAACAACATTCCTTCCAGTGGGTGTCGAGACAAGGAGAGGCGTGGGTAAAGAAGACGTGCGCATATGGTGTCTTTCCACAAAACCCACCGATACAAAAGAATGGGAGGCACCTGTATCGATCAAAATAAAAGCAGGGTACGTAAATAAATGGCACGTACCGGCAATCACCTCCTCTGGGGCTGCCTGGGCCTGCTCCCTGGTCAGTGCATACACCTGCCCCTGGGGTGGTCCTACTGTCTGACCTCCCGATGGTCGAGGCCCAAACTGCTGCCTCTGCTGCACTGTCCTATCCTCAAACCTCGGCCTACTGCCCTGATACTCTGACTGTCCTCCCCGTGTGGGGCAATACCGAGCAATGTGGCCCATCTTGCCACAGACATAACATGCAGGACACTTGTTTGAAGAATGTGGCCCTCCACAATTGTTGCACCTCGGCTCTCCCGGCCTATCCCCTTGTGAAGATCCTCTATTGGCTGACCAATTGCCCTTCTTGCCATCCTGCTTCTGACCAAAGTGTTTCTTTCCACCATACCGCGAGGATGAAGAGGCACCACGGGGTTTAAATGGCTCACCCCGAGGCCTCAAGCTGTCACTAGTCTGCCTCTGTTGTGGTACTGGTGGTGGCATAGCGTAAGCTCCCACTCCTAGCTCGGCAAGCTCCGCTCTTGTGAGCGCGTCATCAAAAGAAGTTGGGTTATTAGTGATAACCCGGTCATAGAGCTCCGGTCGCAACCCTTTCATAAAGTTCCTCATCTTAGCGTGCCCACTGGTGGCAATGTGGGGAACGTACCTCATCAATGAAGAGTACCGTGTGGCATAGTCTGCCACTGTCATGTTCCCCTGCCTCAGACTTGTAAATTCATCCTCCTTTGTCTATCTTGCTGCAGCGGAGAAGTATCGGTTCAGAAACCTAGTCCTGAAGAGAGTCCAGTCAATCACAGCACCTAGTGCTCTCATTTCCATTACTGTGCTCCTCCACCACATCAGAGGTTTCTTGGCTAATTGGAACTCCGCTAGCCTCAGCCAAGCTGTCACAGCACAAGGAGCCGATACAAAGATCTGCTCTAGTCTTTCCAACCACTCTTCAGCCTCTTCTCCGGACTCTGTCCCCTCAAACCGGGGCGGATGATAAGACAGAAATTGCGTCAAGCTAATCTCACCCGGTAACAACAACTGAACCACTGGTTCCATGCCCACGGCCGGTGGAGGTAGAGGGTTCACTTGACCGACGCTTGCGTTCACACTACCAATATCTCCAACCTCCTCATTAGCAGCCATGCTGTAATACAAATGTTAACAACAATTCCCAGTATATATGTTATGCCGTTAGATAACAGGAATGAGAATAAGCACGTCAGTATAACAGGATATACATTAATATGCACCACATGCATAAACATGCTTCAAATGTAAGCACCTAGCCTATCATGCTAAGGCTACCCTTCACTCGTTCCCGGGTTCTCTAACCTGGCTCTGATACCACTAATGTAAGGACCCTAATCCTTAAGTGCGGAATTAAGGCATAATAGAGCTAATATAAATAAATCAGAGTCTAAAAGAACATGTTGAGTCTATGAGCTTAAGCATTACATGCCAAAAATAAGGACTGCCAAATGGATTAATTACCTTCCAATCAAAAGAATGTGTGCAACTATAGTTTTATACTACTCCTAGAGTAGATACTATCCAAAATAATCCTGTCCTTTCATCCTCAATAGAATGCTCGTCAAGCTCACCACCTCAACCCGTTCAAGCCCTTCTATCATGCCAAAAAGGTACCTACAAGGACAACCCCCAAACATGAGCAATAATAATCATTCATATTCAACACAATATGAAGATAAAGCGTAAATGCATAATCATAATAAAACACTTCCTGTTTTCCCCATGCATTTCAAACGCTTCCCGTTTGGTTGTCCCTGTACCATAACTCATGAGTATAATCAATAGATTATTTTTAATGGTCTAAACATGTCATGAACATATACCATTTCATCAATACCAAATACTGATCACCAATCCCTAGTCTGTCCATCACAATGTATTTTAATGCCCCTCGCTTATTTACATATAGACGGCATAGGATAACCTCGCTTCAATGGACTGCGGGACTCCCACCCCTCGCCTCTCATTGAGCGGCAAATACCCTTTCCTCGTCCTATATGATAACCACGCTCAAATGTGACATGCGGCGCTCCCACCCCTCGCTTCACATTTAGCGGAACCAAACCAAATAGCGGCAAGCATTAAAATCATCAAGGGATGACCACGACTCATGGGATATGCACCAATAATCATATGCATCTATAAACATCATGCATAACATGTATTTGCATCCACTATGCAATACCACATATATAGTTGCATCCACAATGCATAAACAATAAGTATATAAGATACATGTACCGTTGGGGTGCCCGTACGTCCACTACGTACCTTTCCAAAAGTGGAATATGGTAGGACTTCAATTCCTTGGCTGTGTTGCCATCTGGGTTGGTTCTACATATTCACAAATACCAATATTAGAATCCAATAATAGTCCAATACCAAAAATCCCACAAAAATAACCAAAAACACCAAATTTTGGTCTTCGCGATCGATCGCCCATCACGGCGATCGATCGCCAATCCTCACTGTCCGAGAATCAAATTTTGCACCCTTCGGCGATCGATCGCCACCCTTGGCGCGATCGATCGCCAGCCGCGCCGATCGATCGCCCAAGAGTGGCGATCGATTGCCAAACGCTTGCAAAACTCACTGCCTGGGCGCGATCGATCGCCTGGAATGGGCGATCGATCGCCAACCCCTGTTACCCGAAAAAATCTCCATTTTTGCACCTCAAAACCATTCCAACCCATTCCAACACTTAACCAACCAATCAACAACATAAATATCAACATAAATCACCAAAATACACCTTAAAACAACCATAAATCCAACATATAACCAAACCCACAACAACCCAACAAAACCCATTTTAAAACCATTCAAAATCATACCAAACTCAACCAAAACCTTACAAAAATTAACCATGAGGTATCCATACCTCTTGGGGACCTCAAATCACCCAACAATCTCCACAAATCAAGATTTTTGAAAGGTTTCTCTTCTCCCAAAAGCTCAAGCTCGAAAATGGAAGGGAAGGGTTTGTTGGAAGTTGATTTGGTAAAGTAAGAGTGATTGGTAAAGGTGGGGTTGGGGATAATAAAGGTGTTCATTAAATAAAAAGCATACCAAAATAATTCCATGGTGTATAAAACACCCCAACATGATATTTTTCAAAGCATTTACTCAAAATGCACCAAATACCAATTAAACACATGATTTCTAATCAATTGCTACCAAAGGCAAATAAATCATGCTTCCAATAATATTTACCCAACATGCACCACTTGCACCCTGAAATGCAACCCCGGTCACCCTATCCACATGACCATGCATTTCCATAAGGTAAATAAATTCCAACACATAATTAATTACCACATAATTAATCATAATAATCGTAATTAATGCCAAAATGCAATTAACCATTTTGGGGATGTCACAATGTTATTATGTGGTAAGATGCCATGGGGTAAGAAGCCCATATGGTAAGAGGCCATACGATGTTATTATGTGGTAAGATGCCCATATGGTAAGAGGCCATACGATGTTTATGATGTGGTAAGATGCCACAGGGTAAGATGCCCATATGCATGAATATGAATCAGGGACAACCAAAAGAAGTTAATGAATAACCAGCATATTTACTTAACCAAGATTTCATGCATTCACTGTGATGTTTTTATGATGTTAAGTAAGATTGTATATGCTCATGATGTGTTGTCCCTGTAGGTACACTTTTGGACTGAAGGGGCTAGGGGTCGGGTTGAAGCTGTGAGCTACAAGGATACATGATGAATAGGATTCTATTTTTGTTTAGTATCTACTCTAGGAGTAGTATAAATCTAAAACGTTAGCATTCTTGTTTAGGAATGTATGTATTAAGTTTACGAAGTTTTATTTTGGCTTGTAACCCTATTGGCTCACGTAACAACCGGAACCCTAAAACGTTATAATATGCATGTTTAGTCCAATTTTTGTGATCCTAAGACTGTTAAGGTGGGAAGACCCCACATTAGTGGTATCAGAGCAGTGGTTAGATAACCCGGGAATGAGTGAAGGGTAGCCTTAGCAATAACTAGGTGCTTACTTTTAAACATGTTTTATATGTATGTTGCATATGAAGTAGAAGATGTTATACTAACATGTTTAATTATCTAACAATGTACTTTATGAACTGCTTTTGGTATTGTTGTTAACCCTTGTGTTGCAGCATGGCAGCAAATGTAGAAGTGGGTGACGCTATTAGTGTAAATTCAAGTGCCGGGCGTACGAATCCAATACCACCACCAGCCTTAGGGGAAGAGCCCTCTGAACAACAATTATTACCCGGGGAGTTGAGCTTGTCTCAGTTTTTGACATACCGACCTCCGATGTTCGAAGGAACGGAAACCCGGGAAGTGGCCGAGGAGTGGCTAGAGAGGATAGAGCAGATATTTGTGGCAGCGCCTTGTGCAAAGACGGCATGGATCAGATTAGCAGAATTTCAGCTGGCTAAGAAGGCACTGATGTGGTGGAAGACGACAGTGATAGAGCAAGAGGCTCACGGTCAGGAGATCAATTGAAAACTGTTCAGGACAAGGTTTCTGACCCGCTATTTCTCAGCTGCTGCGAGACAGGCTAAAGAGGATGAGTTTACCAACCTCAAGCAAGGTACCATGCCTGTATCGGATTATGCTCTACATTATTGTTCTTTACTCCGTTATGTGCCCCATATTGCTGCAAACACCCAGGCCAAGATGAGAAATTTTATGAAAGGATTGAGGCCGGAACTGTATGACAGGGTAATTACCTATGTCCCTGCCTGTTTTGATGATGCACTTGCAAGGGCTGAGCTAGCCGAACTAGGAGTTGGAGCATACTCTGATGCTGTGCCACCTCCAGCACCCCCTCAGAAATCCACTTCTGATAATTTGAAACCAAGGGGTGATCAGTTCAAGCCCAGGGGGAACAATTCGGCTTCAAGGTTCAGTGGTAAGAGGCCCGAGAACCGTTGGAAAGGGAATCGTAGGAACGATGCCCCTACAGGAAGAGGACAGCCTCAGGGAGGCAGATTTGGAAGGATCCAGTGCTCTATCTGTGGGCAACCACATTCGTCAAAGGATTGTTCAGGATGTTATGTATATGGCGTTAAGGGCCACTTTGCTCGCCAATGTCCCAATCGGGAGGGACAACGAGATTCTATGGGGAGGCCTGTGGACAGAGCAGTACAGCACAGGCCACCATTTGTGCCGAGACAGTATGGAGGTCAGCCGACGGGGCCACCTCAGGGGCAGGTTTATGCTTTGACGAGGGAGCAGGCTACAGCGTCTCCGGAGGAGGTGATAGCGGGTACGTGTCTTTTATTTACGCACCCTGCTCTTATATTGATAGACACAGGTGCGTCACACTCTTTTGTGTCGATGAGTTTTGTTGAAAGGCACCACATATGCACTTCTCCGTCGCCCATGCCTCTTATAGTCTTGACACCCGGTGGAAGAAGTTTGACTACAGATCAGATTGTTTTTGATGGCCTCATTTATTTTGAGGATAACGAGTTAAGGTTGGATTTAATTGTTCTGGTGATGTCAGACTTTGACTGTATTGTAGGCATTGATGTTCTGAACAGGTATCAGGCAGTCGTGAACTGCAGGCAGAGGACTGTCCGATTCAGGCTGATGTGGGAGTCCAGTGGACATTCTTTGGGGATGGTTCTCGTCCAAAGATTCCCTTGATATCTGCTGTCAAGTTGGCACATTTATTGGAACGAGGCCATACAGGATATCTTATCTATGCTGTTGATATTATGGAAAAGAGGAAAGAGTTAAAGGTTGAGGATGTGCCCGTAGTGGCGGAGTTTTCTGATGTTTTTCCAGAGGAGATTCCAGGATTCCCACCGATGAGAGATGTCGAGTTTGGGATTGAGTTACTACCGGGGACGTCTGCAATTTCTCGTGCCCCATATAGAATGGCACCAGCAGAGCTAAGGGAGTTAAAGACTCAGTTGCAAGAGCTCCCTGATAAGGGCTACATACGCCCTAGCGTATCGCCCTGGGGTGCGCCTGTTTTGTTTGTTAAAAAGAAGGATGGATCGATGCATCTATGCATTGACTATAGGCAACTGAATAAGGCCACGGTGAAGAACAATTATCCACTTCCGAGGATCGATGACTTGTTTGATCAGTTGCAGGGCACGAGGCTCTACAGCAAGATCGATCTGAGATCGGGGTATCATCAGATACGAGTACGAGAAGATGATGTTCAGAAGACAGCTTTCAGGACTAGATATGGGCACTATGAATTCCTAGTCATGCCTTTTGGGGTACAAACGCCCTAGCTGTTTTCATGAGTTTGATGAACAGGGTGTTCCAGCCATTTTGGGATCAGTTCGTCATAGTCTTCATTGACGATATACTCATTTACTCCCGGACTGAAGAAGAACATGCGGAGCACTTGAGGACAGTACTCCAGATCCTCAGGGATCATCAGTTATACGCCAAGCTTAGTAAGTGCGAGTTCTGGTTGAGCAGCGTGGTATTCTTAGGCCATGTCATATCTAGCAGAGGGATATCTGTGGATCCCAGGAAGATTGAGGCTGTGATGGAGTGGGTTGCACCCACTTCTGTACCGGAGATACGGAGTTTCCTCGGTTTGGCAGGATATTACCGACGTTTCGTCGAGGGATTTTCAAAGATCGCCAAACCCCTGACATAACTAACTCAGAAAGGAGTCCCCTTCTTTTGGTCTGAGGCTTGTGAGGAAAGTTTCCAAGAACTGAAGCATCGTTTGACTACAGCGCCTGTGTTGGTGATTCCGTCTGAGAATAAGAGGTTTGCCTTGTATACGGATGCGTCACTGCAGGGTTTGGGCTGTGTATTGATGCAAGATAAGCATGTGGTGGCTTATGCATCGAGACAGTTGAAGCCACATGAGGCTAGGTACCCAGTACATGATTTGGAACTAGCGGCCATCATTTTTGCCTTGAAGATTTTGAGGCATTACTTGTATGGCACGTCTTTCACTATATATACGGACCATAAGAGCCTGAAGTTCTTATTCACACAGGCAGAGTTGAATATGCGGCAAAGAAGGTGGATGGATTTACTCAAGGACTATGACTGTGAGATTGAGTACCATCCTGGTAAAGCGAACTTGATAGCAGACGCCTTAAGTCGTAAGGTAAAGCTACTGCTGAGGATGCCATGAGTCTATCAGTTATGATGACTTCTTATTGCCATCTGGGCTATGATTTTGATGTAGACACGTCGCCTGTACGAGTGTCGACCTTATTGGCGGAGCCAGATATATTTGAAGCAATCAGGAAGGCCCAGAGGTCGGATGATGAGGTTCAGAGATGGACGTCATTGGCACTTAAAGGTCAGCCATCCAAGTTCAAAGTGGCTGAGGATGATTCCTTGAGACTGGGCAACCGATGGGTAGTCCCAGATACACCAGAGTTGCGTAGACGAATGTTGAAGCGAGCTCACAGTAGTCGGTTCAGTATCCACCCAGGAGGAAGGAAGATGTACAAAGACCTATGCGGTCAATTCTGGTGGAGACGCATGAAGCACGATGTGATCACTTTTGTTAAAAGATGTTTGATCTGCTAGCAGGTAAAGGCAGAGAGGCAGAGGTCGGGTGGCGAGCTGAAGAGCTTAGAGGTACCTGAATGGAAGTGGGAGCATATATCTATGGACTTTGTGACCCACTTGCCAAGGACGGCCTCAGGATTTGATGCGATCTGGTGATCGTAGATAGGCTGACGAAGACGGGTCATTTCATCCCTTACAATATGTCATTCACATACTTGAAGATGGCCTAGATGTATATACGGGATGTGGTAAGATTGCATGGTATTCCAGTCTCGATAGTGTCTGACAGAGACCCGAGGTTCACTTCACATTTCTGGGAGGGTCTCCAGACAGCTTTGGGCACAGAGGTGAGACTGAGTACGGCCTATCACCCTCAGACAGACGGTCAGATGGAGCGTACCATTCAGACGCTCGAGGACATGTTGAGGTCGTGTATTTTGGTGTTTGATACTCCGTGGCAGGATTCACTGGTTGTAAGGACCCTAAACCTTAACAGTGAATTCAAGATATAAATAGGGCTAAATATGTATTAAAGACATCTTAGGGTTCTGGTTTGATGTGAGCACAATTAGGTTACAGGCCAAAATAAAACTTCAACAATTAATCAGTTACATTCTCGATCATGAATGTTTAAGTGATAGCATTAGACTACTTCTCGAGTAGAGACTATCCAAAATTCCTGTACTCTATCTTCATGTACACTTTCAACAGCTCACAGTTCAACCGACCCTCAGCCCCCTTGATTCAAAATGTACCTACAGGAACAACTCACCATGAGCATATATATATACATCATCACTTATCACAATTCAACTTAATATAGAAATTAAGCGTATGAAACGATTAATTGATATGCTCCTCGTTTACCACATTAGCACATTTCATTGTCGTTCCTGTTTCAAAAGCTTATGCACAAAATCATTAGTTCAAGATATAATGATCGATAACGCGTTTCCAATTATAATCACAATAATTCACTTTAACCACTTGAATTATGACTGTTCCGGTCCCAATACAACAGCGGAATTTAGGACCCCTCGCTTCGACATATAGCGGCATCATATGATATCCCTCGCTTCGACAATGACAGCGGCATGTTACCTCGCTTAGACATGACAGCGGCAAATATCATACTACCATCGCTTCATATGACAGCGGCAAGTACCTCCCTCGCTCGGAGATAAAGGCTACCGGAACATTCATCAATTCCCATCACATTAATCAATCACAATAGTTGATTCCATTATCACGGTAATTCACAATCATTTCACATATATCATCACGTGTAAGGATTCACTATCCACAATGTACATAATTAAAGGTATGGCACGTTTTACCGTCCGATGCTCGTACGTCTCACTACGTACCTTGGTTCCAAAAGTGGAGATATCGTGGACTTTATCTCCTAGGCTGCGTGGCTACCTGGGATGGTTCTACATAATCACATGAATCCATATTAGAAACCAACAAAAGAAACCATTCGCAAAAACATCACCATTTAGAACAAAATCTCAAAAATCCAAAATTTAAGCCTTGCGATCGATCGGCCCCAAGCCCCGATCGATCGCCAAGTTGAGAAAAATAAGCATTTGGATACTGCCTCCACCGATCGATCGGGCCATTTTACCGATCGATCGAGACATCACACCGATCGATCGGTAAAAAACGTCGATCGATCGGTAAGCTATTTTTACGCCTGGCTTAGGTACTGTCTTGCTCGATCGATCGGACCAAATTTCCGATCGATCGAGAAACCCTGTTTCAGCGAGAAACATCCAAGTATGAGCTTCTAACCACACCTATACTCATGTACAACCAAAAACAACCACTAAGCTCAACATATAACCACAAAACAACATGAAAATACATCTCCCCAAGTATAACAACATGATGGAACAAGATCCACCCCTTTTTAACCCCAAAATATGACACAAGAATGATTAAGAACCAATAAAACTTCATTACATTGATAGCTTACCCTTAGGCTTCAAGATTTTTGCAAGGAATCACCAAAAGGACTCTTTCTCAAACTTTTCTCCTTCTCCTCTTGCCAAGAAACGAAAATGGGGTTTTCTTGCAAGAGATAAGGTGGAGGGATGGGGTCTTGGGGACAAAGGCTGGCCGAGAAAAAGGTGATGGGATGTAAAGATGTGAGCAAGTGGCTCATGCCATGTTATGGTTTAAAATGTGCATTAAGACCTAAGCATGATATATAAAATACCCTTACATGATATTTTAAAACCATTTTACCACAATGGATCAAAGTCCCTATTAAAATCATGCTTTACCAAATGAACACAACTCATTACATTAAAACCATTAAAACACCCAAACACCCAACATGAATAACATGCACTCCGAAATGCTCTACCAGGTCACTCCTATCATGTGACTAAGCATTTTACCAAGATAATTTACACCAACACAGAATTAATTATCACCATTAATCACATAAACATGCCCAAATTGCATATAATTATTTCGGGGATATCACACTGGCACTGGTGGAGTTCTCCTATAATAACAGTTATCAGGCGAGCATTCAAATGGCTCCTTTTGAAGCTCTGTATGGACGACGATGTAGGTCACCGCTATATTGGGAGGACTTGACTAGCAAAGCGGTCGGAGGACCGGATATGATCAAGGACATGGAAGAAAAGATTAAGATGATACGCCAAAAGATGAAAGCGGCCCACGATAGGCAAGCAGCCTATGCCAATAAGCGGCGATGACCGCTGGAATTCCAGTTAGGAGACAGGGTCTTCTTAAAGATCTCGCCCTTCCGAGGTGTGGTTCGGTTTGGTATGCGGGGAAAGTTATCTCCGAGGTATGTTGGGCCATGTGAAGTTTTGCAGCGTATCTGTACTTTGGCCTACCGTTTGGCACTACCGCCATCCCTGTCTGGCATACACGATGTTTTCCACGTTTCTATGTTACGGAAGTATGAGCCAGACCCGTCTCATGTCTTACAGCCTACTGAAGTACTGTTAGACTCAGATGTGTCCTACGTAGAACGATCTATCAGGATTCTGGATCGAGAGGATCGCAGACTACGGAGCAAAGTTATACCGATGGTCAAAGTTCAGTGGGATCGTCGGGGTGTCGAGGAGGCTACGTGGGAGACGGAACGGCTTATGGTGCAGCACTATCCGGAACTATTCTCTGGTATGTTTTTATGTTTAGTTTCGATATGGTGATGCATGTAGATTTCGAGGGCGAAATCTTATCAGTAGGGGAGTAATGTAATACCCCGAAATGTTATATGATTATGTGCTATGATGATGATTTATGATATGTTTAAGGGTTGTGGTGTATTTAAATTGGGGGATTATATTTATGATACGATGATATGATTTAGGGGGCATGTTGGGTGTTTTAAAGGATGTATCAATTAAATGAAGTTATAAAATATCGAGTGAGGATATTTTAATACATCGTAATAAATACCGGGACACAATTAAGCACCACATGACCACCCTACCCACACCACACCCCACCCACTCGATCACCACCCTCCCCCAAATGCACCCTACACCCCCCACTTGGCAGCCCATACTTCCTTCTCCTTCCCTCACTCCACCTCCAATCAACTCTCCTCCACCTCCTCTCTCTCTTTCTCTCCCAAAATCGTGCCTGTAAGCTGCATTGGAAGGAAAAAAAGCTTGGAATGTAGAGTGTTAAAAACCTTGCAAAAAGAGGAGCGAAAGTAGAGGGGTAAGTCATACTCTGTTTTTCGGAGTTTTGGTTAAGTTTGGGTTTGGTGGGATGATTTTAACGCATGCTAAGTAAAGGTTCGGGTGAAACCTTAGTATGGGTGCTTACATGGAAGTATTATGTAACTACTAGCATGTTTGCTCGAGCATATTACATGTTTTATGTGGTAGATTTCTAGTTATGAAAGTATATGCTCGAAAATCTGGGCGAAGAGATGCATGCTCTGTTTTCTGTAAAAGTTGGATGAGGTTGAAGATTTTGATGATGTTATGATGCATGTTAGCTTAGGTTTTGTTAAACCTTTGATTTAAGTAACTACATGAAAGTTTTATGAAGTTCCTAGCATGTTTGTTTGTGCAAGTATGATGTGTTATGAAGTAGTTTTGATGCCATGAAATGAGGTGCTCAAAAATCTGGGGAAGTCCCAATTTTTCAGAGCGCTCGATCGATCGAGATTTTGGTCCCGATCGATCGAGCGAGGCAGAAGCTTTTAAGCATGGTTTGAAATTCAGGCGTCGATCGATCGAAGGATTTTCCGATCGATCGGTGAAACCTTTCGATCGATCGATAATTCCTTCCAATCGATCGATCGAGGCAGAGTGTTTGGGCACTGTTTATGCATGTTTCCTCGATCGATCGAGACCTCGGGGCCGATCGATCGAGACCTCGGGGCCGATCGATCGAGAGAGGCAGAATGTTGAAAATTAAGATGATGATTTATTTTGTTAAGATTATGGTATGAGATGATATTGAGGCATCTAATATGGTATTATGTGGTTTTGTAGAACCATCCCAGGTACCAGCACAGTCAAGGAGATAAAGTCTGTTGACTCCTCCTCCTTTTGAAAAGGTACGTAAGAGGCGTACGGGCATCGGACGGTAAAAAACATCTTTACACTACGACTATGTTTTTATCGCATGAGTATTCATGATGAAATGATGATGTTTATAAGATGTTTATATATTCATACGATGTTATTATGTGGTAAGATGCCACAGGGTAAGATGCCCATATGGTAAGAGGCCATACGATGTCATTATGTGGTAAGATGCCACGGGGTAAGATGCCCATATGGTAAGAGGCCATACGATGTTATTATGTGGTAAGATGCCACGGGGTAAGATGTCCATATGGTAAGAGGCCATACAATGTTATTATGTGGTAAGATGCCACGGGGTAAGATGCCCATATGGTAAGAGGCCATACGATGTTTATGATGTGGTAAGATGCCACAGGGTAAGATTCACATATGAATGAATATGAATCAGGGGCAACAAAAAGAAGTTAATGAATAACCAGCATATTTACTTAACCAAGATTTCATGCATTCACTGTGATGTTTTTATGATGTTAAGTAAGATTGTATATGCTCATGATGTGTTGTCCCTGTAGGTACACTTTTGGACTGAAGGGGCTAAGGGTCGGGTTGAAGCTGTGAGCTACAAGGATACAGGATGAATAGGATTCTATTTTGTTTAGTATCTACTCTAGGAGTAGTATAAATCTAAAACGTTAGCATTCTTGTTTAGGAATGTATGTATTAAGTTTACGAAGTTTTATTTTGGCTTGTAACCCTATTGGCTCACGTAACAACCGGAACCCTAAAACGTTATAATATGCATGTTTAGTCCAATTTTTGTTATCCTAACACTGTTAAGGTGGGAAGACCCCACACCTTTCTTGTTCAGCACTGCTCCCGAGATGAGATTTTTCCGGATCTCTGGCACATGGAACACCTTGGTAAGATTCAACTCTTTGCCTGAAGTCATCTTTAGCACAACCGCCCCTTGCCTTCAACTTTTGAGACTGCTAAATTTCTCATGTAGCAGTGCTCGTCATTTACCGGTTGATAGTTCTTGAAAATCCATTTGTGGGCATATATGTGGCGAGTAGCCCCTGTGTCCACTCACAATTCCTCGGAGTTTCCACCAACAGGGTTCACCTCCGACGCCACAATAGTTAGGGGCATGTTATCCATGTCTGAGCTCAGGTTGTCCTCAACAATTTGGGCATGAGCAGGTCTATTGCCTTTGCCTTTGGTTGTGACTGCCTTCCTTTTATCCTCATTGGTTTGGCGTTGATTGTAGTTCTTGGCCTTATGGTTAGGTTTTCCGCACACGTAGCAGTCACCTATTGTGAGACCCCGTTATCTAAACAAGATACTAAGGTGCAATTAAGAGAACTAAGCATATATAATCAGAGTATTAGGCCGTGTTGATATCCTGAGCTTATAGAGATTACAGTACCAAAAGAATTTCAAAAGGGATGAGTTACATTTCTTAGTAACAGCGTGTAAGACTATAGTTCTACTACACTCCTTGTAGAAACTATACAAAATGAAACTCTGATCTGCTAATCCTGTAGCACTCCTTAAAGCTCAACGTGTCAACCCCGACCCTTGTTATCTGTATTAAATGCACCTACAAAGACAACCCCCAACATGAGCACATCATAATTCATATTCAACACAATATGAATGTAAAGCATAAATGCATAAATCATAACATAAAATACTTCCTGTATTCCCAATGCATTTAATACGCCCATTGGTTGTCCCTGTACCATAACTCATAATCAAATCATTATATGAAATTATGGCTTCTTAAATAAATGCCATGACATAACTTCACTTCTTAATCTTAAATCTTTCTTAGCCAGTTTATCATCAGTGTATTTTAATGCTTCTTACTTCTTAACTTCATAATGAGCGGTACCATCTTCCCCACTTCATTATTTCATAACAAGCGGTACATTCTTCCCCGCTAGCGGTACCTTCTTCCCCGCTCTACATACTAGCGGTACCTTCTTCCCCGCTTAGTATGGTATACCCCGCCTCCATGTGCAAGCCTTGCTCCACATTTTTAGCGGTATAAGCGTAAGCATTAAAATCATCACTGGGATAACCCTGACTCGTGGAATACACACTCTTATATCCACAACATAAACATGCAACAACAATGCATATCAACATGTATAATACTCTTAATGCACAACTTTGCATCTATCATGTGTCAAATAGACAAACATAAAATACATGTTACCGTTGGGATGCCCGTACGTCGCTTACGTACCTTTCCAAAATATGGTGTATTGCAGGACTCTATCTCCTGCGTTGTGTGGCTACCTGTGATGGCTCTACACAAGTGTAGAACACAATATTAGATGCCTAGATATAATCCAATACCAAAATTAAACAAATTCCACATTTTTGAAAAAAAAAAAAAAACAGGGCATACCGATCGATCGGCCTTCATCACCGATCGATCGGTGATCACTTAGAATTTCATAAAAATGCTACGGCTTTTACCGACCGATCGGTGTTCTTTACCGATCAATCGGTCGCTCTGTTTCAGTGCGATTTTTCCAGAATTCTCTAACACCCATTTTCATACCATTCAAACCAGCACATAAGATATATTACAAGGCCAAACCAACATGCTAGGACGAATGTATCCCTTATCAAGGAGTTCCTGTAACTGTGCCATCAGCTCCCTCAGCTCTGCCGGTGCCATCCTATAAGGAGCACGGGAAATGGCAGATGTCCCTGGCAGTAGCTCGATCTCAAACTCAACATCTCTGATCGACGGAAACCCTGGAATCTCATCCTGGAACACATCGATGAATTCTGCAACCACTGGTATATCCCCGATCCTTAATTCTTCCTTTTCCTCAGATACATCCACGACATAAATGATGTAACCTGTATGACCGCGTTCCAATAACCGAGACATCTTAACCGCTGAGATTACTGGAATCCTTGGAAGAGAGCCGTCCCCATAAAAGGTCCACTGAAACCCCTGATCAGATAGAAAGCGAACCATCTTCTGTCGGCAATCAACCACAGCCTGATATCTGCTCAACACATCAATGCCGACAATGCAGTCAAAATCTGCCATATCCAACAAAACCAGATCGGCCCTCAGATCATTGCCCTCAAAATAAATGAGGCAATCAGATAACAGTCGGCCTGCAATCACATGCTTCCCCGTGGGTGTCGAGACCATGAAAGGCGTGGGCAACGGAGACGAACACAAGTGGTGTCTCTCCACAAAAGCAACAAATACAAAAGAGTGGGAAGCACATGTATCTATCAAAATAAATGCAGGGTACGTAAGTAAATAACATGTACCAGCAATAACCTCCTCCGGGGCTGCCTCAGCCTGCTCCCGAGTCAGTGCATACACCTGACCCTGCGGCGGTCCTGCCGCCTGACCTCCCTGTGGTCTAGGTGCAAACTGCTGTCTCGGTGGTGCCGTCCTAGCGTCAAATCTTGGCCTATTCGGCCCTGAGTCTTCCTGACCTGCCAGATTGGGGCAAGCCCTTGCCAGGTGGCCCACCTTGCCACAAACATAACAGTCTCGGCAGTCACGTGACAAATGAAATCCTCCACAGCGGTCACACTTGTTCCCCCCTGCCTTACTCCCCTGAGTTGGTCCCCGATTGTTTTGCTTCTGACCTTGAGACTTCTTCCCACCAAATCTAGAAGATGATGAGGCCCCATGAGGCTTAAACTGGTCTCCTCGTGGCCTCAGGCTGTCAACAACAGGTCTCTGTGGTGGTACGAAAGGGGGTACATCTTCCTTGTACACGCCCACTGCAATCTCTGCCATCTCTGGCCTCAGTCCCTTCAGGAAATGCCTCATCTTGGCATGGCTGCTTACAGCGATATGAGGTACATACCTCAACAGTGAGGAATACTGCATAGCATAATCTGACACTGATAGGCCGCCCTGCTTCAAATTAGTGAACTCATCTTCCTTTAATTGTCTGGCAGCTGCAGAAAAGTACCGGAGAAGGAACCGGGTCCTGAATACAGTCAAATCAACCGTCATACCCTGAGCCCTCAGCTCCATAACTGTTGTCTTCCACCACATGGAAGACTTCTTAGCCAGCTGAAACTCTGCCAATCTCAGCCAGGCAGTCCATGCACAGGGTGCCGATACAAATATCTGCTCTAATCTCTCTAGCCATTCCTCGGCTGCTTCCCCAGTCTCAGTCCCTTCAAATAGCGGTGGATGATAGCTCAAGAACTGGGTCAGACTTATCTCCTGTGGTAGCAGTATCTGTGCAATAGGCGCTATGCCTACAGCAGGTGGCGGTAGAGGATTTGACTGAGCAATACTGGCATTGATACTGCCTATATCCCCCACCTCTTCATTGGGGTTCTCCGGATTAATACCCGCCATGCTGTAACACAGGGGTTAACAACAATACCAAAAGCAGTTCATAATATAAGCCGTTAGATAACAAGAGTAATCATATTCAAAAGCATGTTAGTAACTTATACAAAATATGCACCACATGCATAAACATGCCCACCAATGAATACCTAGCCAACTTGTCTCTAAAGACTACCCTTTACTCGTTCCCTGGTTATCTAACCACTGCTCTGATACCACTAAATGTGAGACCCTGTTATCTAAACAAGATAACATGAGGCTTAAACTGGTCTCCTCGTGGCCTCAGGCTGTCAACAACAGGTCTCTGTGGTGGTACGAAAGGGGGTACATCTTCCTTGTACACGCCCACTGCAATCTCTGCCAGCTCTGCCCTAGTCAGGGCGTCATCAGTGTATTTTAATGCTTCTTACTTCTTAACTTCATAATGAGCGGTACCATCTTCCCCACTTCATTATTTCATAACAAGAGGTACATTCTTCCCCGCTAGCGGTACCTTCTTCCCCGCTCTACATACTAGCGGTACCTTCTTCCCCGCTTAGTATGGTATACCCCGCCTCCATGTGCAAGCCTTGCTCCACATTTTTAGCGGTATAAGCGTAAGCATTAAAATCATCACTGGGATAACCCTGACTCGTGGAATACACACTCTTATTTCCACAACATAAACATGCAACAACAATGCATATCAACATGTATAATACTCTTAATGCACAACTTTGCATCTATCATGTGTCAAATAGACAAACATAAAATACATGTTACCGTTGGGATGCCCATAAGTCGCTTACGTACCTATCCAAAATATGGTGTATTGCAGGACTCTATCCCCTGCGTTGTGTGGCTACCTGTGATGGCTCTACACAAGTGTACAACACAATATTAGATGCCTCGATATAATCCAATACCAAAATTAAACAAATTCCACATTTTTCAAAAAAAAAAAAAACAAGGCATACCGATCGATCGGCCCTCATCACCGATCGATCGGTGATCACTTCGAATTTCATAAAAATGCTACGGCTTTTACCTATCGATCGGTGTTCTTTACCGATCGATCGGTCGCTCTGTTTCAGTGCGATTTTTCCAGAATTCTCTAACACCCATTTTCATACCATTCAAACCAGCACATAAGATATATTACAAGGCCAAACCAACATGCTAGTAGCTACAAGGTACTACCGTGAGTGTAATCAAATCAAAGTTATATCCATACTTGAAAATCACCCAACAACATCAATGCTCACTCAAGTTTTCTGGAAACAGGGTAACATATTTCTTTTCCAGATTTTCGAACACATACTTTCAAATCCACAAATCCACCACATAACACATATTACATGCTCAAGTAAACATGGTAGAAACTTCATAAAAACACCATAAATGAACTTGAATCGAAGCTTTATCAAAACCTAAGCTAGCATGCCATTTTTACACCAAGTAAAAACATGAATCCAAAAAAAATTAAACCAAAACCAGAGCATGATTCCTCACCCCTTTTTGGCTCGACTTTCCTTCAAGAAAATGAGCAATCAAATGTGATCTTCCTCTTCCTATCTGTTGTCTGAATGTGGGTCTAGTTTTAGGAGAGAAATGGAGGAGATTGGAGTCGAGGAGGTGGATTGAATTATGAGGGCAAGTGGGTTGAATAGCCAGCCGTATTTAGCACGATGTATTAATGTAAGGACCCCAAGCCCTTAACCCTTGATTAGTGTATTAATCATTATGTGTGGCACATGCTTTCAATTTAAAATCAATCGGGAAACTCAGATGATACTTTACCATTGAATGGCAATTACAAAATTTCTTTAAAATTCAACATTAAGATCATCTCTACCGACAAACAGACTCATAGATTTCGCCCATTTCCATCCCCATTACACCATTTTTTACATTGTGGACTTTTATAAAAATTTGGGCAGAGTCTCCCCATAACTTTAGCTATCCCGAAACAAAAGCACATCACATAATATAATTCCCGGCCAGGGAAAACACAATATTCAATAGAATACAGCAACACTAAGTAAATTCCCAGCCAGGGAAGACACCACACATAAGACAACAAAAGTGGGTTTCAACACCCACATAATACACAATGACTCTTATATCATTTATCAATTCTACCCTTAATTGCATGCATCATAGAATGAAAGAGAGAAAGGCTCATGCCTTTATATACAACCCATATACAAGTATAACCGTGCTCACATGCGAGCATCATGGATGTGTATATAATCCTCAGGTGTATATAAGTACCCTATACGATACCGTGCTCCATCAAGCCCTGGTACCACGATCCTGGGAGTACATCCAATCAACAGCTCGAGCTCAACTCCAAAGCTGTGATGACCTGAGATTAGGGATATTAATCCCGGAGTGTTAATAACCCCTAAAGTGGTTTTACGTGGCAATTGGAGTTTAATCGAGGTGTTGGGCCCTCCGGGCTCGTCTATTTGAGTAATTGGGATCGTTGGATCCCGAGGTTGAGATCGTATTCTCATTTCGGTGAAAACCTGTGAGTTGGGTTTTTAGTGTGACTCGGAATCTCGGGTGCTGGGTGTGGGCACCAGTAGGGGGTTTTTGAGTTAGAGATAGAGTTTTTGAAAACAGATGATTTTTAATGAATCATGATGTATTTGTGGGGATATTAGTATTTCGGGGTATTTTTGCTATAAATACCAGTTGAACCCGAGATTTTTATTATCGGAACCATTTTTCCCCCTTTCTTCCCTCTCTCCTCCCGCGCGCACACCCGATCCCCTTTGACCCCCGCGCGTAAAAGTCGTCGGCCAGCCGCCGTCCGGCCGCCGTTCGGCGTGTGCCACCCGCCGTTGGAATCGTCTCTTCCCGGCGCTTCTATACATACCAACAATTCGAAGTTTCGTCGAGAATCGAGCTCGGATTTCTGCAGAAAGCGCTACGGTTCGTCACTGGATTTCATCCGATTTTGGGGGCTCGATTTTGGGCATGGAACTCGAGCAAGGTTTGGCTCGGACTTCGAGGATTTAAGGTACGTTTAACGTATGAGAATAGTTTAAACGATGTTTTACAAGTATGATGCATGATCTAAAATACATGAAATGCTTTACTATGATGGTACCGGGACTTGATTACGTTATGTTGATTCACATGGTGAAATGCTTAGTGCCGCTATGAAGCGAGCAAATGATGGGGTGTGGTTGCTACGGAGCAAACACCGATAGTATGATGCTACTTGAAGTAAGAAATGAAAAGGTGGTATTTGATTAGATATCTAGGATATCTGTATTTTTATTCCCTATTGGTAATGAATAGGAACAGAGACGTAGTTAATCAGAGAAGTGATTAACTAGTATCGGAAGTTAAGGAAATCTCAATATGATATCTAGAATTATGATAATTGCTAGATAAAGAAAGATGTTATGAAATGTTGTTAAATTGAAACTGGCTAGGGTTAACCAATATGATGATTAATTGTATATTCAGGATTTGATGATTTATCTGTTTTGAGAACAGGGTTATTACAGGGGTACGCTATGATGAGGATGATACCATCCAGGAAGTATCACATATGTTCCACAATATTTACATTTTCGTAAATTATGTATTATGTCATTATGATTATGAAATTGTGGAATTGGTATGCTCACCCCGTTGGGGGCTGTCTCTGTTGGGGCAGGTGAACAGGTACATCGATGGCTTTGGAGATGAGCTCGAGCTGTTGATTGGAGGTACTCCCAGGATCGTGGTACCAGGGTTTGATGGAGCACGGTATCGTATAGAGTACTTATACACCCATGAGGGTTATATACATATTCATGATGCTCGCATGTGAGCAAGATTACTTGTATATGCGTTGTATATAAAGGCATGAGCCTTCCTCTCTTTCATTATATGTTGCATGCAATTGTGGTAGAATTGCTAATGATATGAGAGTCGTTAGTGTGTTATGTGGGTGTTGAAACCCACTTTTGTCGTCTTATGTGTGGTGTCTTCCCTGGCTGGGAATTTACTTTGTGTTCAGTATTCTGTTGAGTATTGTGTATTCCCTGGCCGGGAATTATATTATGTGATGTGCTTTTATTTTTGGGATAGCTCAATTTATGGGGAGACTCTGCCCAAATTTTTATAAAAACCCACAATGCAAAAGTGATGTAATGGGGATGGTATTGGGCGAACTCGATTAGTCTATATGCTGTTAGGATGACGATCTTATAACATTGAGTATTACAGAAATTTTGTAGTTACCATTCAATGGTAAAGTATCATCTGAGCTTCCCGATTGACTTTTTATTGAAAGCATGTGCCACACATAGTGGTTAATACACTAATTTAAGGGTTAAGGGCTTGGGGTCCTTATATTAGTGGTATCAGAGCAGTGGTTGCTCATTGGGGCTGTTGAGGGCCTAGGAAGTTATTGATAGCACATATTTATGCATGATGGCATTAATGTTATACGACATGACTAATTGTTTATGTGCTTTTATGTTATGAAAAGTGGTATTGCTAACCATTGTGGTTGCAGGAATCGTGTGGAACACGATAGGATGGCATTAATAGTAATGTCTAACACTCTATATGTTACGTGCCAAGGAATCTGATTGGTAAGAAAACCAGGGAAAAGAAAGATATGATGTGTTGTCTGAGGACAGACTGGGTAGACAACCGACAGTGGAATACTTCGGTATGGTCTCAATTATTATTGAATATACTAATGCGTTTGTTCATGTAATGTTCAAGCAAGGAAGGTACGTAAGAAGCGTACGGGCATCGGACGGTAACACACTCTTAACTCTGACTATGCATTGAATGCATAAGTATTTATGATGTTTATGATGATGATGATTATGATGATTTTGATAAGTAAGTTTATGACGAATATGTTATGATGACGATGTTTATGACAAGTAAGTTTATGATGATGTGATACGATGTTATGATGTGGTAAGATGCCACGGGGTAAGATGCCCATATGGTAAGAGGCCATACTCCTATATTATGATCATACTATGACTGCATAAGAATTTACGATGCCATGATGATGTGTATAATGAATAAAAATGATAAGATGTTTAAGATGATGTTATGATAAGTAAGTTCACGATGAAGATGATTTTATAATGAATAAAGATGACAAGATACTTACGATGATGTTATGATAAATGAAGATGATATGACGTTTACGATGACGACTATGATAAGTAATGATGATGTTAATATGATGTTTATAGAATGATATGATGTTTATAATGTGGTAAGATGCCACAGGGTAAGATGCCCATATGCATGAATATGAACCAGGGAAAATGAAAAGAAGTTAATGAATAACCAGCAAGCTTACTCAACTATGATTTCGTACATTTACTGTTATATCTATAAGATGATGATGTTTATATGATGATGATGCTACAAGATGATAATGTATGTTTAACTATGTTACTTAGAATGGTTGAATGTCCGGTGGTCATTATGGGCAAGCGAGGAAGGTCTTGCCGCTCACATAGCTGATGAGCGATGGGGTACATCCGCTATCAAGGTGTAGCGATGGGTATCATCCGCTGATGAGCGATGGGGTACATCCGCTATCAAGGTGTAGCGATGGGTATCATCCGCTGATGAGCGATGGGGTACATCCGCTATCAAGGTGTAGCGACGGGTATCATCCGCTGAATAAGAGATACATCCGCTATCAAGGCGTAGCGATGGGTATCATACGATGTGTTATGTCGAGCGAGGGGGCCAATTGTGCCGCTGTCATAATGGAACCCGGACAGTCCCATTTCTAATTAACATAGTTTGTTGTGAGTATATATGTGAATATGATGTTTATGATGATGTTTATGATGAGTAAAGATGATATGATGATTATGATGATGTTTATGATGATAGGATGCCCCATTCCGCTATTATGTGGATTTACGATGACTCATTCTTTTATGAGGATTGGCGATGATTTATGCCGCCGGATATGATGATAGCGATGCCTCATTCCGCTATTTTACGATGACTCACTCTTTTATGAGGATTGGCGATGGTTTATGCCGCCGGATATGTTAATAGCGATGCCCCATTCCGCTATTATGTGGATTTACGATGACTTATTCTTCTATGAGGATTGGCGATGATTAGTGCCACCAGATATGTTGATAGCGATGCCTCTTTCCGCTATTATGTGGACGATGATTCATGCTCAGGTGTATAGCGAGGTTTCATGCCACTTATTATATGACGAAGTATCATGCCGTCGATTCTATAGCGATGGATTGTGCCGCTATGTACTCAGCATAGGATTATGCCGCCTTCGAGCGATGAGTGCTGATTTCGCACTATTATCGAGCGACGGAGACAGGTATGCCGCTATCTTGTTAGCGATGAGGTATGAGATATTGCTATTTTATTAGCTTTATTGTAGCTGGCATGCGTTGATATACATGTTTTATTATGCCTATTTTACTAGCATGATGGTGGATGACATACGCTGATGTACATGGACCGTCACGAGCTGACTGGGTTGTTTAGATGTCATTGCGGACATGTATCGTCACTAGTTGGCAATGCCTTAGATGCCATGAGTTGGCATGTGTCGTCACAGGATGACGATGACGATAGTGTAGGAGATGTCTTATTAGACATGCATCATCGTTACGATGAACAATGCGTTGAGTATACGTTTTCAGTTGTATGCCTTGGGTGCCAGTGTCGGGCACAAGGTGGTGTGTGCGTCACCGATTAACGTGGCCCTTATACCGAGCGGGTTGCTCGAGGAATGGATGGATGCGCTGTACATGTGACTGTACCGCAGCTTATGTTTGGGGCGATCATATTACGAGTGGTGATACCCTTGAGGTATGCTAGTTGGAATGGCTTTTTGGCCATGTATTTTGACGACAGGAGTAATCGTGGAGGAATTACTCGCTTTCTATTGATATGACATGTGGTAGACATGGTCACACCAACCATGAGGGTGTAAGATGGGTCCTAAGGAAGTAGGATCAGGTTATGTTAAGTACATGGGGACATTGGAGTGTCCAGGGTATGTCAGCATTGGAGGAACGTTGGGTAATGTGATGTCCGGGAATTAATGGTGTTAATCCCGGTGTAGTATTAATCCTGGATGGATTTTTAATTGTGGCAATTAGGAATTAATTGCGGTTCGGCATCTCCCGAGGTTGGTAAATCGGGCCTTCTGGGCTCGTCTAATTGATTAGTTGGGATCGTTGGATCCCGAGGTTGAGATCGTATTCTCATTCCGGTGAAAACCTGCGAGTTGGGTTTTTAGTGTGACTCAGAATCTCGGGTGCTGATTGTGGGCACCGGTAGGGGGTTTTTGAGTTAGAGAGAGAGTTTTTGAAAACAGATGATTTTTAATGAATCATGATGTATTTGTGGGGCTATTAGTATTTCGGGGTATTTTTGCTATAAATACCAATTAAACCCAGGATTTTAATTATCGGAACCATTTTCCTCTTCTTCCTCCTCTCTTCCCGCGCGCGAGCCTTCCCGATCCCCTTTGACCCCCGCCGCTTCAAGGCGTGCGCCCGCCGCCGTCCGGCCGCCGTTCGGCGCGTGCGACCCGCCGTTGGAATCGTCTCTCCGAGGCGCAGCTATACATACAATCAATTTGAAGTTTGGTCGCGATTTGAGCTCGAATTTCTGCTGGAAGCGCTAGGGTTCGAACTGGGTTTCTGTTCGATTTTGTGGCTCGTTTTTGCACATCGTTCCTCGGAGCATGGAACTCGAGCAAGGTTTGGCTCGGACTTCGGAAATTAAGGTACGTGGGACGTACGAGCATTAGCCTATTATAGTATTGCAACTGTAATATGCATGGTTTGTGATAATGGTATTAAATGGGCATTGGAATACATGGTGTATGGTAATTGTATTATATGGACATTACAATATCTGGCAGGTGGTCTGGCATGTGGTAATTACATTGGATAAATATTGAGATGCATGGTGCACTATATTTACTTCAAATGGATAATGATATGCATGGTAAACGGTCTTTGCCTTCAATGGATATATATATATATATATTGGGAATCATACAGTGCCGCCTTCGAGCGAGCAATGATTCGGGATGCGGTCGCCATTGGGCGACCATCGGTTATGACGCCGCTATTGTTGAGCGTGCGCGAGGTTTAGTATGCCGCTATTGTGGAGCGAGCAATGAAATAAGAACATGGAATTGTTGGTTAAATATATGCGATATCTATAGTCTTTTACATTATGTTCTTATCCCTTTGATTATGGAACTGGTATAACAGAACGGTATTAGTTAATCTATGTGACGATTAACTGGCTTTGGGAATTTGATGAGTTTGGTTATTTTGAGAACAGGGACAATACAGGGGGATCCCGGATGAGGGTATTGCCATCCAGGGAGTATCATTTAAATTATGGCATTTACATTCTGTAAATTATGAATTGCAATATTATTATTTTGTGATTGGTGGTATTGGTATGCTCACCCCGTGTGGGGGCTGTCTCTGTTGGGGCAGGTAACACAGGTGTAGCGGCTTTGGAGTCGAGCTCGGGCTTTTGGTTAGAGGTACTTCCAGGATCGAGGTACCAGAGCTGATTGGATGGACGCTCAGATCCAGTGTTGAGATCGAGTTGTGCTTGGAAGGTGCTTCCAGGATAGAAGTACCAGTAGCGGTATCCGGTATAGTGTTTTATGCATCAAATACACGTTTATTCATTGAGTACACCTTACGTGTATATGGGATGTATAAATGGGCTATGGCCTCTTTCTGTTCATTATGGTTGCATGCAATTAATTATGGAAATTGCTAAATGAACTAAGAGCATATTAGTGTATTATGTGGGTGCATGTTATGTGAATAATAATGGTAGGGGGAATTTGAATATTGGGAATTGAATGCAAGAAATTTTCTGGGTAGCATACGGTGTTGCACTTGCATAGGGTTTTTCCCCTGATGGTATGATTATATGCACTCATGGTATGGCTTAATGCACTAATTACGGGTTAAGGGCACGGGGGTCCTTACATTCGTGGTATCAGAGCAGTGGTTAGCTCTTTGGGGCTGTTGAGGGCCTAGGAACATGTTATTGGGAATGAGAAGCACATACTTATGCATGATTGCTTATGTGCGTTTATGATATGTGTTCATCATTGGCATATGTGTTGCTAACCATGGTGGTTGCAGGGTCTTATGAGACATGGACTATGCATTACGGTTGCATAGGTATACATCGGAGTGATGATTTTAATGCTTTGCCGCTACATGTTGGAGCGAGGTGCATTAAAATACACTCATGGCGATGTTTATGGGAATACGGATTATGCATTACGGTTGCATGCACGTCGAAGCGATGATGCCGCTGTCGTGTCGAAGCGATGGTAAATGCCGCTGTCACGTCGAAGCGATGATGCCGCTGTCGTGCCGAAACAATTATTGAAATACGGGTTATGCATTACGGTTGCATGCATGGCGTAGCGATATGAATACTTGCCGCTGTCGTATTATAGCGATGAAGAATATTTGCCGCAAATATGTCGAAGCGAAGGAAAATGCCGCTGTCATATTATTATTGCGAGGGATATTATGCCGCTAATACGTCGAAGCGAAGGGTATTTCCGCTGTCATGCCGGAATGATGGTAAATGCCGCTGTCGTGTCGAAGCGATGGTAAATGCCGCTGTCACGTCGAAGCGATGGTACCACCGTCATGTCGAAACGATGATGCCGCTGTCGTGTCGAAGCGATGATACATGCCGCTGTCACGTCGAAGCGATGATGCCGTTGTCATGACGTAGCGATGTGATCGGGAACAAAGTACTACATGAGTGTGAGTACCTCTTGAGTCCGCGATTATCCGGGTATTTTATTGGCGATGGTTCCGCCGGGTATTTTATTGGCGATGGTTACGCCGGGTATTTTATTGGCGATGGTTCCGCCGGGTATTTTATTGGCGATGGTTACGCCGGGTATTTTATTGGCGATGGTTACGCCGGGTATTTTATTGGCGATGGTTACGCCGGGTATTTTGTTGGCGATGGTTACGCCGGGTATTTTGTTGGCGATGGTTACGCCGGGTATTTTATTGGCGATGGTTACGCCGGGTATTTTATTGGCGATGGTTACGCCGGGTATTTTGTTGGCGATGGTTACGCCGGGTATTTTGTTGGCGATGGTTACGCCGGGTATTTTATTGGCGACGGTTACGCCGGGTATTCTATTGGCGATGGTTTATACCGCCGGATATCTATAGCGACATTTTATGCCGCTGACTCCATGGCGAGGGATCATGCCGCTGATTCGATAGCGATGGGTTATACCGCTATGTGTGTAGCACTGGATTATGCCGCCTACGAGCGATGGGTGCTGCTTATGTACCGCTGGTGGACGATGGATACAGGTATTCCGCTATCTCGATAGCGATGAGGTATGGCATATTACTTTTGTTATCAGTATGGTGATTATGGTGTATTATTATTTACCGTCATGTGTTTGACGATGAGATTATGGATGTCGTGTATCGACAGGTACCGTCATATGTTCGACGATGTTATTTGGGATAACTATGTGGACGCTTGGCGTCATTTTGGTGATTTATACATTCATGTTTATGTATATGGTTGTATGGTTTGAGTGCCGATGGTGGGCACATGGTAGGGTCTGGGTATTTAGTTGACGAGACCTTTTGCCGAGCAGGTTTGCTCGATGGATCATTGATGCATTGTACCGGTGAGAGTACGCATCGTATTATGGAGGTATATTATTGACGAGCAATGATACCCTTGGGTATGCTCGCTGGGATGGCTAAGGCCAAGTGAATGGTGGTAAGAGTAGTCATTGAGGAAACTACTCGCTTGTTATTGTGATGAGGAGTAAACATGGTTACACCCACCCTAAGGGCGTGGAAGAAGTCCTAATGGATTAGGATTGCATGATAATTGAGCGTGGACGCCGGGTTGTCCAGTGTGCTTTGGTGTTTTAGAGATATGTTGGGCAATGACCCACAACTCTAATGGTTTGGGCGGTATGGTATACCGGGATGGAATGTGTGTCGCGTTAATAGGTTGGTATAAGCCTATGGGACCAGCGAATCACTAGCCAGGTATTGTTGCAGTGCTTTAGTGTGCTTGTGGTAGCTATTATAATGCTCGTTGGATTCGAGTTTGGTGAATCGTATGGTGATACGATGAGGGTTATGGTAGACTCTTGTAGTCTCTATGTGGCATGGTGTTTGAGGTAGGGAATACCTCACGGGGACGTTATACGTCATTGTTTTGAGGGACTTGTGCTGGGACAGCTCAAGTTTGTTGGTATTACCAACGTGAGTGTCAACAAGTCGTGGTTAGCTCTAGTTGAGCATCCTTGCATATGGCATGCAATGGGAGTCACAATGGTTTGTGAGATATAGTTAGTGGGGTGACACTACTATATTGATTTTTTATCTCTTGGAGAGATTTGGATTGTACTGTCTTGGAGACAGCTTGCATCGGTCGTGGTTTGATTGTAAGTCAGCCATGGTAAGCATTACTGATGTTGGACCGAGTAATGGATTTCTTACCTCGGTGAGACGTTTGAGGAGACGTCTTCGGGGAGATGCTCGATTTTGGAGTACTATGGTATTAGTACAGAGCATCGTTGGAAGGTGTATACATGGCGTATACGGATTTTTGGATTGGGTAATGGTAGTATTGATGCACTACTCTAACCAATTGTATATTTCTGGGTTCCGGGATATGTTTTGGTATTAATATACCAGGTTTTCCGAACGGTAATTCGAGGATTGGAGGATCATGGATTCATGACTTCTTCCTTGAGAGGAAGACGGTATTGTGATTCCTACCGGTTGAATCTTTTGGGGAGATTCGTTATTTTGGTTCGTGTGGTGGTAATGTTGAAATCACACCCTTTGGTTTTGGTTTGTCAACCATCATTCTCCGTGGGGCGAGAATAATCGGGGTTTGACAGTTGGTTTTGGGATTTGGGTGTGATTGGAGACACCCGAGTCTATTGCATTGCGTATGCATGTTGTGTGGTGTATGGGCATGTATGCCGTGTGTGTATACGAATGCCAACCTTTTTTCGTTCATTGTGGAACGCCGAGTGTGTATAATTGGTTTAGTGGATCTCCGGTGTGAGATTGTGGAACCTCGAGATCGGTAATCTCGATGGCACGATGCATTCTAATGAATGATCGTGAGGGTTGTTTGATTCCCCGAGGAGGGATCGATGTGATTTGGAATCATGGTGGTTCTTGTTGGATAATTCGATAGCCTTCCTATTTTAGGATTGTTAGATCCAAAGATAAATGAGGGATGGCCGAGATTCGGATTTGTTTAGTGTCATGGTTGACACTTGTGTAGGAATGCAATTGGTTGCCTTCCATGTCCCCTATGGAACTTGAGACTTGGTGGAGTCTTGATGGTGTGTCGGGACCAAGATATGATTTCTTGGAACACACCGGTGTAAACATCCTCGGTGATGTATTTTTGTGTGGATCAGTGACCGTGGGTAACCCGGTCCGGGTTGCAAGTGGTGCAACTACTCCTTTGGAGGAGATGGGCTGGGAAGCGAAACTGGTTTTTCTGTGAGTATACTGTTGTATACTAGTGGTCCCCACCATGACGATATGTGTCATGCATCGTGGGCAGGTGGTGAATATCACGGGATGATATCTTTGTCAGAACCAATGGAGATTTGGTTGGGTTGCAGTTTTGGTGGACTGACTTGTGGGACGATTCACGTCGAGGTATGTTGTTATCTTTCGGGTTTGTATTGGTTTTGGCGTTGCGCTATTTTGGGGCTTGGTGCGAGACTGGTATTCTCGCAGTTGTTAATTCGATTCTAAGGTGGTTCAGAATCAGGGTCTTGGCTTTGTTTTGTTGGTGTAGTCCTGGTGTTACGTGGAGTACACCGGTGCAATTTCGGGGACGAAATTTTATTAGTAGGGGATAATTGTGATGTCCGGGAATTAATGGTGTTAATCCCGGTGTAGTATTAATCCTGGATGGATTTTTAATTGTGGCAATTAGGAATTAATTGCGGTTCGGCATCTCCCGAGGTTGGTAAATCGGGCCTTCTGGGCTCGTCTAATTGATTAGTTGGGATCGTTGGATCCCGAGGTTGAGATCGTATTCTCATTCCGGTGAAAACCTGCGAGTTGGGTTTTTAGTGTGACTCAGAATCTCGGGTGCTGATTGTGGGCACCGGTAGGGGGTTTTTGAGTTAGAGAGAGAGTTTTTGAAAACAGATGATTTTTAATGAATCATGATGTATTTGTGGGGCTATTAGTATTTCGGGGTATTTTTGCTATAAATACCAATTAAACCCAGGATTTTAATTATCGGAACCATTTTCCTCTTCTTCCTCCTCTCTTCCCGCGCGCGAGCCTTCCCGATCCCCTTTGACCCCCGCCGCTTCAAGGCGTGCGCCCGCCGCCGTCCGGCCGCCGTTCGGCGCGTGCGACCCGCCGTTGGAATCGTCTCTCCGAGGCGCAGCTATACATACAATCAATTTGAAGTTTGGTCGCGATTTGAGCTCGAATTTCTGCTGGAAGCGCTAGGGTTCGAACTGGGTTTCTGTTCGATTTTGTGGCTCGTTTTTGCACATCGTTCCTCGGAGCATGGAACTCGAGCAAGGTTTGGCTCGGACTTCGGAAATTAAGGTACGTGGGACGTACGAGCATTAGCCTATTATAGTATTGCAACTGTAATATGCATGGTTTGTGATAATGGTATTAAATGGGCATTGGAATACATGGTGTATGGTAATTGTATTATATGGACATTACAATATCTGGCAGGTGGTCTGGCATGTGGTAATTACATTGGATAAATATTGAGATGCATGGTGCACTATATTTACTTCAAATGGATAATGATATGCATGGTAAACGGTCTTTGCCTTCAATGGATATATATATATATATATTGGGAATCATACAGTGCCGCCTTCGAGCGAGCAATGATTCGGGATGCGGTCGCCATTGGGCGACCATCGGTTATGACGCCGCTATTGTTGAGCGTGCGCGAGGTTTAGTATGCCGCTATTGTGGAGCGAGCAATGAAATAAGAACATGGAATTGTTGGTTAAATATATGCGATATCTATAGTCTTTTACATTATGTTCTTATCCCTTTGATTATGGAACTGGTATAACAGAACGGTATTAGTTAATCTATGTGACGATTAACTGGCTTTGGGAATTTGATGAGTTTGGTTATTTTGAGAACAGGGACAATACAGGGGGATCCCGGATGAGGGTATTGCCATCCAGGGAGTATCATTTAAATTATGGCATTTACATTCTGTAAATTATGAATTGCAATATTATTATTTTGTGATTGGTGGTATTGGTATGCTCACCCCGTGTGGGGGCTGTCTCTGTTGGGGCAGGTAACACAGGTGTAGCGGCTTTGGAGTCGAGCTCGGGCTTTTGGTTAGAGGTACTTCCAGGATCGAGGTACCAGAGCTGATTGGATGGACGCTCAGATCCAGTGTTGAGATCGAGTTGTGCTTGGAAGGTGCTTCCAGGATAGAAGTACCAGTAGCGGTATCCGGTATAGTGTTTTATGCATCAAATACACGTTTATTCATTGAGTACACCTTACGTGTATATGGGATGTATAAATGGGCTATGGCCTCTTTCTGTTCATTATGGTTGCATGCAATTAATTATGGAAATTGCTAAATGAACTAAGAGCATATTAGTGTATTATGTGGGTGCATGTTATGTGAATAATAATGGTAGGGGGAATTTGAATATTGGGAATTGAATGCAAGAAATTTTCTGGGTAGCATACGGTGTTGCACTTGCATAGGGTTTTTCCCCTGATGGTATGATTATATGCACTCATGGTATGGCTTAATGCACTAATTACGGGTTAAGGGCACGGGGGTCCTTACAGGTAAAGACCCACTACTCTATTGACTTTTCTTCCCATGGTATGGTATGCCGTGCGGAAACGTCCATCTGATTGGTAGGTTTGAGGTGAACCTAGTGAGGCAGCGACTAGTTTGTCTGCCGCGTGTGTGCAGCACCATGATGGGCTTGCTAGAGCCGTTATACTGCTCATTGGAACCAAGTTTGGCAAATCGTAAGGTGATACGAGGTGGATTGTGGTGGACTCTGGTAGTCACCACGTCATTTGAAGTTGAAGTTGAGTATGCCTCACTGAACGTATATGTGTTTATGTTTAAATCTTGGTGAGACTTGTCTGGGACAGCTCATGATGTTGAAGTACCAACAAGAGAGTCATCAAGTCGTCGTTGATTTGGCCTGGGAATCCATGTATTTGGGATGCATTGGGTTTATTGCATGTCCTTTCAAATTTGAAACTCTGAGGAGTCTCGATTGTTTATTTATGATCAGGATGTGATTCTTAGGATATCCGGAGGTGGACATCTTGCGAGATGTCTTTTGTGTGAATCTGTGGCCGTGAGTTGCCCAAATTGAGTTGCAATGATGCGACTGCTCATTTGATGGAGGAGGTTTGAAAGTGGAAACCAGGTTTGGTATGTGTACACCGTGGAATACTAGTGTTTCCCTCGTAACGATGTATGTTAGACATCGTGAGTCATGATGGAGATGTCTTTGAATGATATCTACGATAGAATCGGGAGCGATTCGAATCCTTGCAGTTTCAGTTGACTAACTGCTTTTGGATTGTTAGCGTTGAGTTGTGCTGACGTTCCTTGACGTTATGATGGATTTGGGAGTCTATTCCACTCCAGAGTTTGACACGAGGTCAACGTTCTCACGGTTGAGGTGTCATTCATGATGCGTTCTTACTAGTGGTATTAGAACGAAGGATGACTGTCCGATCTACAGTCGTAAGTATCGGTTGTTTTGCAGTCATGAGGGACTGACTTTTGGGATGACCCGCATCGAGGTAAGTTTTGCCTCTTGGGTGATATGTTGGTTTTGGTAAGTCACTCTGTTTCAGAGTTTGAAGTGAGGTAAGTATTCTCGAGGTTTTTAAGACGATTTTGTTATGGTCAAGAATCGAGGTTCTGGCTTCATGTTGTTGTGTAGCCTGGGTGTTATGTGATACACCGGTGCTAATTTCGAGGACGAAATTCTTTTAGTGGGGGATATTGTGATGACCTGAGATTAGGGATATTAATCCCGGAGTGTTAATAACCCCTAAAGTGGTTTTACGTGGCAATTGGAGTTTAATCGAGGTGTTGGGCCCTCCGGGCTCGTCTATTTGAGTAATTGGGATCGTTGGATCCCGAGGTTGAGATCGTATTCTCATTTCGGTGAAAACCTGTGAGTTGGGTTTTTAGTGTGACTCGGAATCTCGGGTGCTGGGTGTGGGCACCAGTAGGGGGTTTTTGAGTTAGAGAGAGAGTTTTTGAAAACAGATGATTTTTAATGAATCATGATGTATTTGTGGGGATATTAGTATTTCGGGGTATTTTTGCTATAAATACCAGTTGAACCCGAGATTTTTATTATCGGAACCATTTTCCCCCTTTCTTCCCTCTCTCCTCCCGCGCGCACACCCGATCCCCTTTGACCCCCGCGCGTAAAAGTCGTCGGCCAGCCGCCGTTCGGCCGCCGTTCGGCGCGTGCCACCCGCCGTTGGAATCGTCTCTTCCGGGCGCTTCTATACATACCAACAATTCGAAGTTTCGTCGAGAATCGAGCTCGGATTTCTGCAGAAAGCGCTACGGTTCGTCACTGGATTTCATCCGATTTTGGGGGCTCGATTTTGGGCATGGAACTCGAGCAAGGTTTGGCTCGGACTTCGAGGATTTAAGGTACGTTTAACGTACGAGCATAGTTTAAACGATGTTTTACAAGTATGATGCATGATCTAAAATACATGAAATGCTTTACTATGATGGTACCGGGACTTGATTACGTTATGTTGATTCACATGGTGAAATGCTTAGTGCCGCTATGAAGCGAGCAAATGATGGGGTGTGGTTGCTACGGAGCAAACACCGATAGTATGATGCTACTTGAAGTAAGAAATGAAAAAGGTGGTATTTGATTAGATATCTAGGATATCTGTATTTTTATTCCCTATTGGTAATGAATAGGAACAGAGACGTAGTTAATCAGAGAAGTGATTAACTAGTATCGGAAGTTAAGGAAATCTCAATATGATATCTAGAATTATGATAATTGCTAGATAAAGAAAGATGTTATGAAATGTTGTTAAATTGAAACTGGCTAGGGTTAACCAATATGATGATTAATTGTATATTCAGGATTTGATGATTTATCTGTTTTGAGAACAGGGTTATTACAGGGGTACGCTATGATGAGGATGATACCATCCAGGAAGTATCACATATGTTCCACAATATTTACATTTTCGTAAATTATGTATTATGTCATTATGATTATGAAATTGTGGAATTGGTATGCTCACCCCGTTGGGGGCTGTCTCTGTTGGGGCAGGTGAACAGGTACATCGATGGCTTTGGAGATGAGCTCGAGCTGTTGATTGGAGGTACTCCCAGGATCGTGGTACCAGGGCTTGATGGAGCACGGTATCGTATAGAGTACTTATACACCCATGAGGGTTATATACATATTCATGATGCTCGCATGTGAGCAAGATTACTTGTATATGCGTTGTATATAAAGGCATGAGCCTTCCTCTCTTTCATTATATGTTGCATGCAATTGTGGTAGAATTGCTAATGATATGAGAGTCGTTAGTGTGTTATGTGGGTGTTGAAACCCACTTTTGTCGTCTTATGTGTGGTGTCTTCCCTGGCTGGGAATTTACTTTGTGTTCAGTATTCTGTTGAGTATTGTGTATTCCCTGGCCGGGAATTATATTATGTGATGTGCTTTTATTTTTGGGATAGCTCAATTTATGGGGAGACTCTGCCCAAATTTTTATAAAAACCCACAATGCAAAAGTGATGTAATGGGGATGGTATTGGGCGAACTCGATTAGTCTATATGCTGTTAGGATGACGATCTTATAACATTGAGTATTAAAGAAATTTTGTAGTTACCATTCAATGGTAAAGTATCATCTGAGCTTCCCGATTGACTTTTTATTGAAAGCATGTGCCACACATAGTGGTTAATACACTAATTTAAGGGTTAAGGGCTTGGGGTCCTTACAAAAGCCATCGATGTACCTGTTCACCTGCCCCAACAGAGACAGCCCCCAACGGGGTGAGCATACCAATACACAAAATCTCATAATCAGAATAATGAAATTCATAATTTACAACAAAAGTAAATACTAATGAATTTTAAATGATACTCCCTGGATGGCAACGTCCTCATCCGGGATTCCGTGTACTGTCCCTGTTCTCACAATCATCAAACTCATCAAATCTCAAAAATCAGTAAATCAACACATTGATTTAACTCATCGCATGCCTAATTCTCGAATATCAATAGATAGTGATTCCAAATTCATTATACATGCAAATATGGATATCTCAATATCAAATACTGATTTCTCAACTTCGCTATCAATCACAGATAGCTCAAATGCCTAGCATTTATTTTACCAATTCTCCATTATACTTAGACATCTCAAATGTCTTATAATGATTACATGATTCCACGATCATTCTCAGGCATCTCAAATGCCCTACAATGGTCATATAAACCTAGTACCCCATATATCTTGTAAGGTCATACTACTCTAGTATCACGCACGCTTGTGGCGGCGATGTCAAGATTGGGTCGTTCCATAACTATATCAACACATATATATAACCATACGCACAACCATCAATGCAATCAAAATACATTATGCATTTCACAAATGCTCTCATATAAAGAAATGCTCGTACGTCGCACGTACCTTAAATCTCCGAAGTCCGAGCCAAACCTTGCTCGAGTTCCATGCCCCGAGGAATGATGTGCTAACACGATAAATAATTCACAATTATTTACGAACATGCAACCCATGCTCAAGCACAGCCATAACCCTTATACAAAAATATTGCTAACACACGACAATTAACCATTTAAAAGACACGCGGCAGGGCATATGCAGGGAGGGAAATCGAATGAGGCATCAACGAAAATTGCTCAAGAACCACCTTTCAATTTTCGAACCCTAACATCACAATTCGAACCCAACCAAGCACCATAATACATCTAAAACATGAAATAAACGACCAACATCAAGAATAATCGTCCCTCCTGCCAAAACCCCAAAATCGAACCCAAACCCTCACGCAATTAGGGAATTAATTCGAACCATAAATCACAAAATGGCAGGGAATTACATGAGAAGCATGAAAAAAGGGTAAGGAAGGTTACCCATACGAAGATCGGAAGGAAAACGGTCGAAAATCGAAGAACCCTAGAAATCGGACCTCAACGCATTTCTGGTAAATCCGAACGCGATTCGCGACGAAACTTCGAATTACCGGTGTGGAAAGCTGCGCCTGGATGAGACGAAGCTAACGGCGGTCCGGACGCGCCGGATGGTGGCCGGACGGCGGCGGGCGCGACGCTTTTACGCGCGGGGATTGGGGCGACGGGAAATGGGCAGAACGCGGGCAGAGAGAGAGAGACGGGCAAGGTGGAGCGGAAATGATTTTTAAAATTAAAATCTCGGGTTCAACTGGTATTTATAGCAAATACCCCAAAATACTAATAGCCCCAAAAATACATCATGATTCATTAAAAATCATCTGTTTTCAAAAATTCTCTCTCTAACTTCAAAACCCCCTACCGGTGCCCACACAAAGCACCCCAGATCCCGAGTCACACCAAAAACTCAACTCATAGGTTTTTCACCCAAATGAGAATACAATCTCAACCTCGGGATCCAACGATCCCAACTACTCAAATAGACGAGCCCGGAAGGCCCAACACCGCGATTAAACTCCAAATCGCCACGTAAAACAACTTTAGGGGTCATTAATACTCCGGGATTAACATCTATAATCCCAGGTCATCACAATATCCCCCACTAAAAGAATTTCGTCCTCGAAATTAGCACCGGTGTATCACGTAACACCCAGGCTACACAACAACATGAAGCCATAACCTCGATTCTTCACCATATCAGAATCGTATTAATAAACGCGAGGGTACCTACCTCGCACCAAACTATGGAATGAAATAAACCTTCCAGTACACCAAAAATGAAAGAGCGTCGGCACAACATAACGCTAACAATCCAAAAGCAGTTAGTCAACTGAAACTGCAAGGATTCGAATCGCTCCCGATTCCATCGTAGATATCATTCAATGACGTCTCTACCATGACTCACGATGTCTAACATACGTCGTTACGAGGGAAAAATTAGTATACCACGGTGTACACATAGCAAACCTGGTTTCCACTTTCAAACCTCCTCCATCGAAGGAGCAGTCGCATCATTGCAACTCAATTTAGGCAACTCACGGCCACAGATTCATACAAAAGACATCTCACAAGATGTCCAACTCCGGATGTTCCAAGAATCACATCCTAATCATAAACAAACAATCGAGACTCCACAGAGTTTCAAATTCTGAAAGGACATGCAATAAACCCATTGCATCCTCAACGCTTGTGTCGACAGCGACGCCCAACCAATCCGAATTCCTGCCATCCCTTGATAATCCTAGGATTTAACAATCCAAACTTGGGAAGGCTATCGCATAACTCGGAGGAAAACACCAACAAGGAAATACCTTAACCCACACAAGATAATCCCTCCTCAAAGGGAGTCAACTAACTTCACGATTATTCCTCATAATTATCGTGCCATGGAGATTCCCAATCTCAAGGTGTTCCATATCTCTCATCAGAGATTTAACCATCCAAAAAATAGCATAACTCTATGCTTGACAAAAAGGAAATCAATAACTGGCATCCGTATACTCACCGGTATACCTGCCTAAGCACTGACATCACATGCATACTCAATGCACTTGGCTCGGGTATCTACAACATACCCCTAAGCCCCAAACACAACTGTCAATTCTGAGTCATTCCCTACTCAGTGGAGGATGATAATCGACGATTAACAACACGCGGTGTGATTCCCAAAATCAACACCACATGCATTAACTTACCGAATCTTTCAAAGATTCCCTATTGGTATAATACTACCTCCTTCCTCACAAGGGAAGTGCCATCGAACTCGAGATCCACTAGTCTCGAACCACCGTTCGGAAAAACTGGATACAATAACACCCATTGCATCCCAAATACACGGATTCCCCAGATCGAGTCAACAACGACTTGATGACTCTCTTGTTGGTACTCCAACATTATGAGCTATCCCAGACAAGTCTCACCAAGATTAAACATAAACGTATACACGTTTCAGTGAGGCATACACAACCTCAACTTCAAATGACGTGGTGACTACTAGAGTCCACCACAATCCACATCGTATCACCTTACGATTTGCCAAACTTGGTTCCAACGAGCAGTATAACGGCTCTAGCAACCCATCATGGTGCTGCATGTTGGGATATGCCCTAAGACAAATCATTAGATGATTGTTTTGACATACAATGTTTATGATTTTATGAATGGCAATTCATTATTATATATTATTCTTTTAACTGTGCAATGTGAATTAATATATATGTTAATGTCCTTAGAATAATATTATATTATTCTTAAAGATGTCCCTAGTCAAGTATTATCATGAATATGGATAATGATAATACTTAGAGACTAGTATGTGTTGATTGATTAATTGTTCATTGATATGAGATATCAAATCAACATATGGGTACATGTTAGAGAACGATGTACTGGACAGACCCACCATGAGAATGCAACATGGATAGTTATATGATCGTCATATGTTATTCTCATAGTGATAATAATGTATGTAATCCTTACGACTTGAGATCATCAGAGATCCCAACATAAGGAGTTATGTATCTTGATATTGTCAAACGTTACCCGTAACAGGGTATACTATAAAGGCGACTATTGGATACACTACGAATTATGTAGAGGGATGTTGACTGATCAAGATAGGATTTGTCCCTCCTATATAACAGGAGATGTGTTTGGCCCTTGATCAAGTGAGAACTAAAATGCATGGCCATGCTCGAATGAGTCGATATGAGATATCGAGCTTATTCGTTTATTCTAGTTCTACTTGGGGATCAAGAAATAAAGATTGGATATACGAGTATGACTATTCCATGACTCGTGTTCAATCTAAACACAAAGGACAAAGGGATTAAGTTACATAGTTAATATTATCACAAGTTCTAAAGGTTATGTCGAGTCATTGACATTCTTGTAATTTGGGTAGCCTTGATGTGTTGGTAGACACCGCTCTTTGCTTTTAACATAAAATGAGATTTTATGTCACTGCCAACATTTACAAGATCCTATCGGGTCGCACAAAAGATTAAATCGAGAAGGGAAATTAAATTCATTGGATGAATTAATTAATTAAGAAGAGTCTTAATTAAGTGATTAAAAGGTTTTAATTAAAATCATGGGCTTAAGCCCATGAGGCTTTAAGAAAGCCTTTAATTAAATCATATATAAAATAACAAGGTGATTAATTGTTAATGCTTCCTTGATAACATTATATCAAAACCAAAACCTAGACAATCACAAGCTCTCGGCCGCCTCCTCCAAGCCGTAAACATCACCGCCGCCGCCGTGTGGTTTCTTGGTGGTTTGAAGGCGGTCGTCGATCGGTTATTGTAACCGTGAGTCTTGTTTGTTCAAGAATAAGCCTAGCAACTCATTCTTGAACATCCCTTGTTCGTTTAATCGTGTGGATACCGTTGAGGCAAGACCTTGGAGGTGTTGCTCGTGACTCGGGATCGTTGGACGTGGTGCTCCGTGGAATCTGCTCAAACACGCTACAAGGGTGAGACCTTCGTAAATCCTTCATCCGATATGAATCCCTATGTATAGATCCTCGGTTTAGTAATCCAAATTTTAAATTCCGCTGCGTTGTATGCTCATTGGATTACTTACAATGGTATCAGAGCCGTGTACAAGGCTCATATCGGATTTATGTGATTAAATTGTGTTAATCATATTAGAACTAATATTGCATGCTTTAAAACTGTATTTTCATATATGATATGGAATAAATCGAGTTTGTGAAAATCATCGTATAATATTATATATGATAAAATTGACGGATCAAAATATATGATAATTTGTGATCAAAACCGAGCCATTGGCTCACATAGAGCTCACGGCCGCCACATGTTGCTAGGGTTTCGAACCCTTTGGCTCGTGCATGGCCGAGCAGCCACCGTAAAAGGGCTAGGGTTTCGAACCCTAGTCACCATGGCTCTCGGCCGCCGCCAACATGTAAGAAGGGTTTCGAACCCTCTTGGTTGGGAATGCATGGGCTCGGCCATCGTCGCACTATCTAGGGTTTTGAACTCTATTGGCTCGATAAAGTATTGAGAAGGTGCAAGTTGGTTCGATCATGATCCACGGAATTATGAGTGTCGACGGCTACACCACGTGAGGGCTAGGGTTTTTCGAACCCTTGGCTCGAGATGGTTAAGCCGCCACCATCATGAACCGTGCATGGTTGGATCGTGGCTCGTGGCTCACGAATTACGGCATTTTAAACAAGTTGGCTCGATGAAAAACTCAATGTGGTGCACGGCGGCTAGGGTTTGGAACCCTAGCGCGCCGCCGCTCGGTCATGGTTCGGCCATGGGCTAGGGTTTCGAACCCTAGGCCCATAATTGGTCCAGCCGTGCGCTTTGTGGTTCGAACCATGGTGGTTCGTGGATTAGTCGCTTTAGTTCGTGGCATGTGATGTCCCGAGCGTACGATAATTTTTCAAAAATTATTTTACAGTTTTAATTAGAATTAAATTTAAAATGTTTAGAATTTAATTAATTAAATATAATGCATGCTTTATGTGTTGTTTGAGCATGGTACGTGGTTATAGCCCTTTGACCTATTAGATAGGATTTGTGAATGTTTGTAATTTATAATACGACCTGCGTGTCGTGCCTTCTCTATTTTATTCTAAATGTTATCCCTCCCCTATGTTCCCCTCGAATGTGAATCGAGGTATTCTATATCTTGTAAATAGTATAGTTTAATTGTTGATGGTGATCAATGAAGATGGAGCATCGTGTCGGGATGAGGAGGCCATTCACAAATTGGAGCCAAAGGAAGGTGCTTGTGAAGTTACCTTAGGTTGACTCTTAGGATTTTCTCATTGGCTTGAGAAAATCGTTAGTAGGGGCTATAACCATGTCACGTTTAATTATGTATGTTGATGCATGATTTATCTTATGCTTTAGATTGATAATTGTATTACACATATATGTAGATATGTATACAACTATATGTAGTGGACATATTTTAAATTATCAAACGAATCATGAGATCAATAAATCCCTCTAAAATATTAAGTTTTAGATGCCTTCCAAAATTAAAAGTACTCTTCAAAAACTTCGATTGTACATGTGTGGGTTTGCCAAAGCAAAGCACCGTGGCAATCTTAGTAAGGCGCGAAAGGATAAAAGTGATATCCGTTATACTTTAAATTGGGTACGACTTAACTAGGTTATCTCAATAGGATTGGGAACCTAGAGGCATAGGTTGGATAATAATTCATTTGATGAATTGAATAAAGCGTTGTTCGTCCAACTATCCAAGAATTATATGTGATGTAATTGACAAAGTGTTGTCTACCTAAATAACCGAGTCTTGGGCGATTAGCCAAAGCTAACTCAAGATTAGGCAAAATATGGATCTTGGCCCACTAAAGGTTTTGAGGGTTGATATTTTTTAAACAAAATAGTGGGAGTATCATTTAATATAAGACCATGTTAAATGATTAAATCATAAACTTATTTTGCATATCTAGATTGTAGATATCCATGGCAACTAACAACGTAACAAGCATTTTATCACTGCGATCGGTCCTTGAGAAGGACAAATTAAATGGGACAAACTTCCAAGATTGGCATAGGAACTTGAGGATAGTCCTCAAACAAGAAAAGAAACAATATGTCCTAGAGGAACCCTTACCTGCTGAGGAACCTCCCCTAACGGCTACAAGAGCCGAAAAAGATGCTTACAAGAAGCATCAAAGTGACGCACTTGATGTTGGGTGCCTTATGCTTGCCATCATGAACTATGAGCTTCAGAAGCAACATGAGGAAATGGAGGCGTTCGATATGATCGAACACTTAAAGCAATTGTACCAACAGCAAGCAAGACAAGAGAGGTATGACGTCTCTAAGGCGTTATTCCAGTGCAGGATGGTAGAGGGAAGCCTAGTTGGAACTCATGTGCTCAAGATGATTGGCTACACTGAGAATCTGGACAAGCTGGGTTTTCCATTGGACCAAGAGTTGGCCACCGATGTGATCTTGCAATCGTTGCCTGAGAGCTTCAGTCAATTTGTAGTAAATTACAATATGACTGACATGGAAAAGACTCTACCACAATTGCTTGGTATGTTGAGAACATATGAAGCAAATACAAAGAAGACTAAGGCCACAAATGGTCTTATTGTGAATAAGGGCAAAGGAAAGGGCAAAGCTAAAGGCAATAAGAAAGCAAAGAAGGTCCTTGTTAAATCTAAGCCAAAGTCATCTGCACTGAAACTAAAGGGAGGGATAGCGAAGGAAGGGAATTGTTTCCATTGCGGTGAGACCGGCCATTGGAAAAGAAACTGCAAAGTATATCTGGAGGATCTAAAGAAAGGAAGTGTGACTTCCACTTCAGGTATTTTTGTTATAGAAGTCAATTTATCTACTTCTTCATCATGAGTATTAGATACTGGATGTGGATCTCACATTTGTGTAAATGTGCAGGACCTCAAAAAGAGTAGATTGTTGGCGAAAGGATCGAAGTTGATCTCCGAGTTTGAAATGGAGCAAGAGTTGCTGCATTAGCTATAGGAGATTATTATTTATCTTTGCCTTCTGGTTTATCGTTGATTTTAAAAGACTGTTATTTTGTGCCATCTATTACTAAAAACATTATTTATATTTCTTGTTTAGACAAGTATGTTTTTTCATTTATAATAAATGACAACTGTTGTTCTATTTATTTAAATGATATGTTTTATGCTAGTGCACAAATGGTGAATGGTCTTTATTTATTAAATCTTGATATGCCTATCTATAACATAAATACTAAAAGGATTAAAAATAATGATTGTAATCCGACTTATCTCTGGCATTGTCGCTTGGGCCACATAAACGAGAACCGCATATCTAAACTTCATAAGGATGGAGTATTAGATTCATTTGATTTTGAATCATATGAAACATGCGAATCTTGTTTAATGGGCAAGATGACTAAACCCCTTTCAAGGGACATGTTGAAAGGGCAAATGTTTTATTGGGACTAATACATAGTGATGTATGTGGACCAATAAGTACACAAGCTAGAGGTGGTTTTCAATACTTCGTTACATTTACTGATGACCTCAGTAGATATGGTTATGTGTACCTAATGAAGCATAAGCATGAAACCTTTGAAAAGTTCAAAGATTTCAAGAATGAAGTACAAAACCAACTTGGCAAAAGTATCAAAATCCTTCGATCAGATCGAGGAGGTGAATACTTAAGCCAAGAGTTTCATGACTATCTACAGGAGTGTGGGATAGTCCCACAACTCACTCCTCCGTATACTCCACAATGGAATGGTGTATCCGAGAGGAGAAATCGAACCTTGTTAGACATGGTTAGATCAATGATGAGTCATGCAGATCTTCCGATATCGTTTTGGGGACACGCTCTAGAAACAGCGATTTCTTACTGAACCATGTTCCATCTAAATCAGTGGAAAAGACACCATATGAGATATGGACTGGGAAGCGTCCTAGTATGTCTTTTATGAAGATTTGGGGTTGTGAGGATTTCGTTAGACGTCACGCCACTAACAAACTTGGACCCAAATCTGATAAGTGTTTATTTGTGGGGTATCCTAAGGAAACGAAAGGATACTATTTCTATTATCCCTCCGAGAACAAAGTAGTTGTTGCTCGGACTGGTGTATTTCTTGAAAGAGAATTTATTTCTAGAAAAACAATTGGGAGAAAAATAGAACTTAGTGAAGTTCAACCACAAGAAAACACTGAACCTGAGATTGAGATGGAAACAGAGCAGGCACCGCAAACTGTTGTGGAAGAAGTACCTGCTCAAGAGACACAAGCCCAGCGTAGGTCTGTAAGAGAACACCGGGAGCCACAGAGATTTGGATTTCTTGTGACCCAACAAGGTGACTTACTACTTATTGATGAGGATGATCCGTCATCTTATCAACAAGCTATAATGGGCACTGATTCTGAGAAATGGCAAGAGGCCATGAAATCTGAGATAGAATCCATGTATGCAAACCAAGTATGGACTTTGGTTGATCCACCTGAAGGGGTGCGACCCATAGGGTGCAAATGGATTTTCATGAAAAAGACCGATATGGATGGTAACGTACAAACCTATAAAGGTCGGCTGGTTGCAAAAGGATTCAAACAAATTCATGGGATTGACTATGATGAAACCTTTTCACCAGTGGCCATGGTTAAATCCATAAGGTAGCTGCATTTCATGATTATGAAATCTGGCAGATGGATGTCAAAACAGCTTTCCTTAATGGAAATCTGCTCGAGGATGTGTACATGACACAGCCCGAGGGTTTTGTCGATCCAAAGGATGCTGGAAAGATATGCAAGCTACAACGATCCATTTATGGATTGAAACAAGCTTCTCGGAGTTGGAATCTTCGTTTTGATGATGCAATCAAAGAGTTTGGTTTTTTTCAAAAATGAAGATGAACCTTGTGTCTACAAGAAGGTCAGTGGGAGCGTAATCATTTTCCTAGTGTTGTATGTAGATGACATACTTCTCATTGGGAATGATATCCCTGCCTTACAATCTGTAAAGATTTGGCTAGGGAATTGCTTTTCGATGAAAGACTTGGGAGAAGCCACCTATGTATTAGGAATCAAGATCTATAGAGATAGATCGAGAAGGCTTCTTGGTCTAAGTCAAAGTACATACATAGACAAAGTGCTTAAAGGTTTAGCATGCAAGAATCAAAGAAAGGATTCGTGCCTATGACACATGGTATTTATCTCTCGAAGGAACAGTGTCCTTCAACACCAGATGAGAGACAACGCATGAGTAATATTCCATATGCGTCAGCTATTGGATCTATCATGTATGCCATGATATGTACTCGTCCCGATGTATCGTATGCTTTGAGCATGACGAGCAGATATCAAGTTGATTCAGGTGAAGGTCACTGGATTGCTGTCAAGAATATCATGAAGTACTTGAGAAGAACTAAGGATACTTTCTTGATTTATGGAGGTGAGGAAGATCTCAATGTAATGGGTTACACTGATGCAAGCTTCCAAACTGACAAAGATGATTTTCGATCGCAATCTGGATATGTGTATTGCCTAAATGGAGGTGCTGTGAGCTGGAAGAGTTCAAAGCAAGAAACAGTAGCCAACTCTACAACGGAAGCTGAGTATATTGCTGCCTCGGATGCAACAAAGGAAGCTGTTTGGATGAGGAAGTTCATTTCTGAACTTGGAGTGGTGCCTAGCATTAAAGATCCGATAGAACTCTATTGTGACAACAATGGAGCGATCGCATTGGCTAAGGAACCAAGATCTCACCAAAGATCCAAGCACATACTTAGGCGTTTCCATTTCATTCGAGAAATCGTTGAAAGGGGAGATGTTAAAATATGCAAAGTACCAACAGATGATAATGTATCTGATCCATTGACGAAGCCACTGTCACAGCAGAAGCATGATCGTCATACTAGATCTCTAGGCATTAGGTATATGTCTGAGTGGTCTTAGTGCAAGTGGGAGATTTGTTGGGATATGCCCTAAGACAAATCATTAGATGATTGTTTTGACATACAATATTTATGATTTTATGAATGGCAATTCATTATTATATATTATTCTTTTAACTGTGCAATGTGAATTAATATATATGTTAATGTCCTTAGAAAAATTATTATTCTTAAAGATGTCCCTAGTCAAGTATTATCATGAATAGGGATAATGATAATACGTAGAGACTAGTATGTGTTGATCGATGAATTGTTCATTGATATGAGATATCAAATCAACATATGGGTACATGTTAGAGAACGATGTACTGGACAGACCCACCATGAGAATGCAACATGGATAGTTATATGATCGTCATATGCAATTCTCATAGTGATAATAATGTATGTAATCCTTACGACTTGTGATCATCAGAGATCCCAACATAAGGAGTTATGTATCTTGATATTGTCAAACGTTACCCGTAACAGGGTATACTATAAAGGCGACTATTGGATACACTACGAATTATGTAGAGGGATGTTGACTGATCGAGATAGGATTTGTCCCTCCTATATAACAGGAGATGTGTTTGGCCCTTGATCAAGTGAGAAATAAAATGCATGGCCATGCTCGAATGAGTCGATATGAGATATCGAGCTTATTCGTTTATTCTAGTTCTACTTGGGGATCAAGAAATAAAGATTGGATATACGAGTATGACTATTCCATGACTCGTGTTCAATCTAAACACAAAGGACAAAGGGATTAAGTTACATGGTTAATATTATCACAAGTTCTAAAGGTTATGTCGAGTCATTGACATTCTTGTAATTTGGGTAGCCTTGATGTGTTGCTAGACACCGCTCTTTGCTTGTAACATAAAATGTGATTTTATGTCACTGCCAACATTACAAGATCCTATCGGGTCGCACAAAAGATTAAATCGAGAAGGGAAATTAAATTCATTGGATGAATTAATTAATTAAGAAGAGTCTTAATTAAGTGATTAAAAGGTTTTAATTAAAATCATGGGCTTAAGCCCATGAGGCTTTAAGAAAGCCTTTAATTAAATCATATATAAAATAACAAGGTGATTAATTGTTAATGCTTCCTTGATAACATTATATCAAAACCAAAACCTAGACAATCACAAGCTCTCGGCCGCCTACTCCAAGCCGTGAACATCACTGCCGCCGCCGTGTGGTTTCTTGGTGGTTTGAAGGCGGTCGTCGATCGGTTATTTTAACCGTGAGTCTTGTTTGTTCAAGAATAAGCCTAGCAACTCATTCTTGAACATCCCTTGTTCGTTTAATCGTGTGGATACCGTTGAGGCAAGACCTTGGAGGTGTTGCTCGTGACTCGGGATCGTTGGACGTGGTGCTCCGTGGAATCTGCTCAAACACGCTACAAGGGTGAGACCTTCGTAAATCCTTCATCCGATATGAATCCCTATGTATAGATCCTCGGTTTAGTAATCCAAATTTTAAATTCCGCTGCATTGTATGCTCATTGGATTACTTACAGTGCACACACGCGGCAGACAAACTAGTCTCTGCCTCTTTAGGTTTACCTCAAACCTACCAACAAGACGGACGTTTCCGCACGGCACACCATACCGTGGGAAGAAAAATCAATAGAGCAACGTTCCTCTAATGCCGATACACCCTGGACACTCCAGTGTCCCTATGTACTTAACATAACCTGATCCTAATCCTTTAGGACCCATTCTACACCCTCAAGGGTGGTGTGACCATGTCTACCACATGTCATATCGACAGAAAGCGAGTAATTTCCTCCATGATTACTCCTGTCGTCAAATACATGGCCAAAAAGCCATTCCAACGAGCATACCTCAAGGGTATCACCACTCGTAATATGATCACCTCAAACAATTGCTGCGGTACAATCACATGTACAGCGCGTCCATCCATTTCTCGAGCAACCCGCTCGGTATAAGGGTCACGTCGACCGGTGACGTGGACACCACCTTGTGCTCGGCACTGGCACCCAATGTATACAACTGAATACGTATACTCAACGCATTGTTCATCGTAACGATGATGCTTGTCTAATAAGACATCTCCTACACCATCGTCATCGTCATCCCGTGACGATACATGCCCACTCATGGCATCTAAGGCATCATCAACTAGTGACGATACATGTCAACAATGATATCTAAACAACATAGTCAACTCGTGACGGTCCATGTACATCAACGTATGCCATCCACCATTATGCTAATAAAATAGCAATATCCCATACCTCATTGCTAACCAGATAGCGGCATACCTGTCTCCGTCGCTAGATAATAGTGCGTAATCAGCACTCATCGCTCGAAGGCGGCATAATCCTGTGTAGAGTACATAGTGGCACAATCCATCGCTATAGAATTGACGGCATGATACCTCGTCATACACCTGAGCATGAATCATCGTCCACATAATAGCGGAACGAGGCATCGCTATCAACATATCTGGCGTCACGAATCATCGCCAATCCTCATAGAAGAATGAGTCATCATCATTGACACAGCGGAATGAACCATCGCTATCATCCGTGTCATCATAAAGAAATGAATCATCATCATCGACACAACGGAATACATCACCGCTATCATCCGTGTCCGGCGGTATAAACCATCGACAATCATCATAAAGAGATGAAACATCATCAATCGACACAGCGGAATACATCACCGCTATCATCCCTGTCCGGCGGTATAAACCATCGCCAATCATCATAAAGAGATGAAACATCATCAATCGACACAGCGGAATACATCACCGCTATCATCCGTGTCCGGCGGTATAAACCATCGCCAATCATCATAGAAAAAGTACATAAATAAAGAAATGCATGAATCTTAATTAAGTATACTTCCTGGTTAAACACATTAACCCACTTTTATTGTCCCTGTTTCAAATATTCATGCACGTAATCATTAGATCTTAACGTAATTGATTAACATCATAGCATCATAACGTCTTATGGCATCTTACCACATAATAATATCGTATGGCCTCTTACCATATGAGCATCTTACCCCGTGGCATCTTACCACATAATAACATCGTATGACCTCTTACCATATGGGCATCTTACCCCGTGTCATCTTACCACATAATAATATCGTATGGCCTCTTACCATATGGGCATCTTACCCCGTGGCATCTTACCACATAATAACATCGTATGGCCTCTTACCATATGGGCATCTTACCCCGTGGCATCTTACCACATAATAATATCGTTTGGCCTCTTACCATATGGGCATCTTACCCCGTGGCATCTTACCACATAATAACATCGTATCGCCTCTTACCATATGGGCATCTTACCCCGTGGCATCTTACCACATTATAATATCGTATGGCCTCTTAGCATATGGGCATCATAGCCCGTGGCATCTTACCACATAATAATATCGTATGGCCTCTTACCATATGGGCATCTTACCCCGTGGCATCTTACCACATAATAACATCGTATGGCCTCTTACCATATGGGCATCTTACCCCGTGGCATCTTACCACATAATAACATCGTATGGATATACAGACATCTTATAAACATCATCATTTCATCATAAATGCTCATGCAATAAAAGCATAGTCGTAATGTAGGGATGTGTTTTACCGTACGATGTCCGTACGTCTCTTACGTACCTTCCTTGCTTGAACATAACATGAACAAACGCATTAGTATATTCAATAATAATTGAGACCATACCAGAGTATTCCACTGTCGGTTGTCTACCCAGTCTGTCCTCAGACAATACATCATATCTTTCTTTTCCCTGATTTTCTTACCAAAATCAGATTCCTTGGCACGTAACATATAGAGTGCTAGACATCACTATTAATGACATCCTATCGTGTTCCACATGATTCCTACAACCACAATGGTTAGCAATACCACTTTTCATATCATAAAAGCACATAAACAATTAGTTATGTCGTACAACATTAATGCCATCATGCATAAATATGTGCTATCAATAACTTCCTAGGCCCTTAACAGCCCCAATGAGCAACCACTGCTCTGATACCACTAATGTAAGGACCCCAAGCCCTTAACCCTTGATTAGTGTATTAATCATTATGTGTGGCACATGCTTTCAATTTAAAATCAATCGGGAAACTCAGATGATACTTTACCATTGAATGGCAATTACAAAATTTCTTTAATATTCAACATTAAGATCATCTCTACCGACAAACAGACTCATAGATTTCGCCCATTTCCATCCCCATTACACTACTTTTTACATTGTGGACTTTTATAAAAATTTGGGCAGAGTATCCCCATAAATTGAGCTATCCCGAAACAAAAGCACATCACATAATATAATTCCCGGCCAGGGAAAACACAATACTCAACAGAATACAGCAACACTAAGTAAATTCCCAGCCAGGGAAGACACCACACATAAGACAACAAAAGTGGGTTTCAACACCCACATAATACACCAATGACTCTCATATCATTTAGCAATCCTACCCTTAATTGCATGCATCATAGAATGAAAGAGAGAAAGGCTCATGCCTAGTATAACCGTGCTCACATGCGAGCATCATGAATGTGTATATAATCCTCAGGTGTATATAAGTACCCTATACGATACCGTGCTCCATCAAGCCCTGGTACCACGATCCTGGGAGTACATCCAATCAACAGCTCGAGCTCAACTCTGTGATGCCCCGAAATTAATTAATTGCAATTAAGGCATTAATTATGTTTATATGATGAATCATGTGGTAATTGATTTATGTGTTGGGTAATAAGATGTTAACATGATTTTATTGTGTTGATTATTAAATATGAGGAAGATGTGATTTTAGATGAAGTTTAGTGCATTTTGTCAAAATGCTTTTAAAATACCATGTTGGGGTGTTTTATACATCATGTTAAGTTTGGGGTACAAATTTTAAATTAACATTGCACAACCCCTTTTTAATCCCCACTACCCACCTTTTCCTACATTTTACCTCACTTTACCAATCACTCTTTAAACCCCCAAATTTCATCCCTCAACCCTAACCCCACACCATTTTCGAAATACACCAAGGAAGGAAGAAGAAAGCTTCACAAAATCCTTGTTTGTGTGATCTTTGTTAAGTATTGGAGCCTACAACAGGTATGGGACCCTTCCTTAAGTTTTCAAGATGTTTGGTGTTGAAATGGGTTAGTTTTGATGATTTATGTGGGTTGTTTTGGGTATGTGTTATATATGTTTGGTGTATGATTTTTGAAGTGTTTTATGTGGGTTTTAGTGGGTTATGATGATGTTGATGTTGTAGGAAAGTTTGGTTTTGAAAGGTATGAGGATGAGCTTGGAAAATGCACACAAAACTGGTGAAATCGCGGCCACTGGTTGTGGCGATCGATCGCTACAAATGCAGCGATCGATCGCCGAGAGGCAGTGGGCAAAAATGAAGGTGGGCGATCAATCGCCTCAAATGGCGCGATCGATCGCCAATGCCCAGTAGCGAAATGTGCATCAGGCGATCGATCGCCTCATTTTAAGCGATCAATCACCGCGAAGTGAAAAATCAGGCGATCGATCGCCATGTTTTGAGCGATCGATCGCCACTGTTCAAAAGTTGGAAAATGATGCTTTTTGTTGAATTTTTGGTATTGGGCTATTGTTTAGCTTCTAATATCAATTTGTATGGTTATGTAGAACCATCCCAGGTACCCACAACTTCGAGGAGATAAAGTTCTGCAATTTCTCCTTCTTTTGGAATTAAGGTACGTAAGAAACGTACGGGCATCGGACGGTAAACCATACTCCTACATTTAAAGATGACGTTTATGATGATGATGATGATGATGTTTATGATGATGTTTATGATGATGATGTCTATGATGATGTTTATGATGATGATTATGATGATGTTTACGATGATGATGTTTATGATGATGTTTATGATGATGATGTTTATGATAAGTAAGTTTACGATAAGGTCATACGACGTATATGATTGGGTAAGACGCCCATGTGGTAAGATGCCACCCAATGCATGTGAGTGGGTAAGATGCCCCTGTGGTAAGATGCCACACGATGTTTATGATATGGTAAGACGCCATACGATTGGGTAAGATGCCCATGTGGTAAAATGCCACACGATGGTTATGTTATGGTAAGATGTCATACAATGGGGTAAGATGCCCTTATACATGAACAAGAATCAGGGATAACAAAAGAAGTTGAAGAACGACCAATAACTTTTACTTAACTAAGATGTTATGCATTACTGTATGTCTTTTAATATCATGTTAAGTAAATATGTATATGCTCACGATGTGTTGTCCCTGTAGGTACACTTTTGGACCGAAGGGCCTAGGGTCGGGTAGAGGCGGTGAGCTAAAAGGAGCAAGATGAATATAGGATGCAGGATTTTTGATAGTCTCTACTCTAGGAGTAGTATAAATCTATAACTTTAACATTCATTATTGGGAATGTAATTAAATAGCTTTTGAAGTTTTTTTGTTGACCTGTAATCTTATTAGCTCCAAGCTACAACCGGAACCCTTAAGAGGTTATGAATGCATGTTTAGTCCTTAATATGTGTACAATATGTGATGTTAAGGTAGGAAGACCCTGCATTAGTGGTATCAGAGCAGTGGTTAGATAACCCGGGAATGAGTGAAGGGTAGCCTTAGCAATAAGTTAGCTAGGTGCTTACTTTTAAACATGTTTTGCGCATAAGCTACATATGAAGTATACGACTGTTATGCTAACATGTTATGACTTTCTAACGATGTGTATATGAACTGCTTTTGGGTCTTGTTGTTAACCCTTGTGTTGCAGTATGGCAGCAAACGTGGAGGTAGGTGACGCAGTGAGCGTCAATGCAAGTGCGGGACGTATGAATCCCCTACCCCCGCCAGCTTTTGATGATGAACCGTCCGAACAACAGTTGTTGCCAGGGGAGCTAAGCTTAACTCAATTTCTTGCATACCGACCCCCAACCTTTGAAGGAACCGAAACAGGGGAACGAGGTGAGGAATGGTTAGAAAGAATAGAGCAAATCTTGTGGCAGCCCCATGTGCGAAGACAACATGGATACGGTTAGTAGAGTTCCAATTGGCCAAGAAGGCACTAATGTGGTGGAAGACCACTGTGGTAGAGCAAGAGGCTCAAGGCCATGAAGTTAATTGGAAAATATTTCGAACTCGGTTTCTGAACCGCTATTTCTCAGCTGCTGCACGACAGGCCAAGGAGGATGAATTTACTCACCTCAAGCAAGGTAATATGTCAGTGTCAGATTATGCTCTTCATTACTGCTCTTTACTCAGATATGTGCCTCACATCGCCACGAGCACTCAAGCAAAGATGAGGAATGTAAGGACCCCAAGCCCTTAACCCTTGATTAGTGTATTAACCACTATGTGTGGCACATGCTTTCAATAAAAAGTCAATCGGGAAGCTCAGATAATACTTTATCATTGCATGGCAATTACAAAAAAATTCCTTTAACACTCAATGTTATAAGGTCATCAGCCTAACAACGAAATAGACTCATAAAGTTCGCCCATTACCATCCCCTTTTTGCCACTTTCTACATTGTGGACTTTTATAAAAATTTGGGCAGAGTCTCCCCATAAATAGAGCTATCCCGAAATAAAAGCACAACACATAACATAATTCCCGGCCAGGGAAAACATAATACTCATCAGAAAGAAGTAATACCAAGTAAATTCCCAGCCAGGGAAGACACCATACACATGACGACAAAAGTGGGTTTCAACACCCACATAATACACCAATGACTCTCATATCATTTTGCATTTCTACCTCTAATTGCATGCCACATAAAATGAAAGAGAGAAAGGCTCATGCCTTTATATACAATCCATATACAAGTATAATCGTGCTCACATGCGAGCATCATGAATGTGTATATAATCCTCAGGTGTATATAAGTACTCTATACGATACCGTGCTCCATCAAGCCCTGGTACCTCGATCCTGGGAGTACATCCAATCAACAGCTCGAGCTCAACTCCAAAGCCATCGATGTACATGTTCACCTGCCCCAACAGAGACAGCCCCCAACGGGGTGAGCATACCAATACACAAAATCCCATAATCACAATAATGAAATTCATAATTTACAACAAAAGTAAATACTAATGAATTTAAATGATACTCCCTGGATGGCAACATCCTCATCCGGGATTCCGTGTACTGTCCCTGTTCTCACAATCATCAAACTCATCAAATCTCATAAATCAGTAAATCAACACATTGATTTAACTCATTGCATGCCTAGTTCTCGAATATCAATAATTATGATTCCAAGTTCATCATTCATGCAAATATAGATATCTCAATATCTAATACTGATTTCATAACCTCGCTATAAATCATAGATAGCTCAAATGCCTAGCATTTATTTTACCAATTCTCCATTATACCTAGACATCTCAAATGTCTTATAATGAATACATGATCCATGATCATTCTCAGGCATCTCAAATGCCCTACAATAGTCATATAAACCCAGTACCCCCTTATATCTTGTAAGAGTTATCCTACTCTAGTGTCACGCACGCTACAAGCGGCGATATCAAGATTTGATCGTTCCTTGGCTATATCAACATATATATATAACCACACGCACAATATTTGATGCAATCAAAACACATTATGCATTTCACAATGCTCTAATATATATAGTAATGCTCGTACGTCGCAGGTACCTTAAATCTCCGAAGTCCGAGCCAAACCTTGCTCGAGTTCCATGCCCCGAGGAATGATGTGCTAACACGATAAATAATTCACAATTATTTACGAACATGCAACCCATGCTCAAGCACACCCATAACCCTCAAAATATTGTCAACACACGACAATTAACCTTTAAAAAGACCCGGGGCAGGGTACATGCAGGGAGGGGAACGAATGAGACAATATCGAAATTTGTTCAAGAATACCCTACAAAAATCGAACCCTAATCTCACAAATTCGAACCCAATTAAACACCAATATACATCAAAAACATGCAATAATCGATCAATTGCAAGAAACAACACCCCTGCCAAAAACCCCCAAATTTTCGAACCTAAACCCTACGAAATTCGAAATAAGTTCGAACCAAACCAACACAAAATAGCAGGGAATAACATGAGAGGGACGAAAAAGAGGTAAGGGAGGTTACCCAATCGAAAATCGGAAGTAAATCGGTCGAAATCCGATGAACCCTAGAAATTGGGGATCGACGCCTTCCTGCAAAATCCGACTTCAAAACATAACGAAACTTCGAATTGCCGGAGGGGATAGCTGCGCCTCGACGAGACGAAGCCGACGGCGGGTCGCACGCGCCGAACGGCGGCGGGCGCACAGCTTTTGCGCGCGGCGGCTGTGCAGACGGGAATGGGGCGCGAGCGGGGAGAGAGAAAAGTAAGGGGCTGAAATGAAATTTAATGCAAAATTTTGGGTTCAATTGGTATTTATAGCAAAAATACCCCGAAAAACTAATAGCCCCACAAATACATCATGATTCATTAAAAATCATCTGTTTTCAAAAATTCTCTCTCTAACTCCAAAACCCCCTACCGGTGCTCACACAGCACCCGAGATCCCGAGACACATCAAAAACCCAACTCTTAGGTTTTTCACCCAAATGAGAATACAATCTCAACCTCTGGATCCAACGATCCCAACTACCCAAAAAAACGAGCCCAGAAGGCCCAACACCTCGATTAAACTCCAAATCGCCACGTAAAACCACTTTAGGGATTATTAACACTACGGGATTAACATCTATAATCCCTGGTCATCACAAGGAACTTCATGAAGGGCATGAGGCCGGAACTGTACGATAGGGTGATTACTTATGGCCCTACTTGTTTCGACGATGCACTCTCACGGGCTGAGCTAGCCGAACTGGGAGTGGGTGCATACCCTGATGTTGTACCACCGTCAGCACCCTCTCAGAAATCCACTCCAGATAGTTTGAAGCCAAGGAGTGATCAGTTCAAGTCAAGGGGGAACACATCGGCGACAAGGTTTAGTGGTAAGAGGCCCGACAATAGATGGAAAGGAAACCGTAGGAGCGATGCCCCATCTGGAAGGGGGCAGTCTCAGGGAGACAGATCCGGGAAGGTCCAGTGCACTCTTTGTGGGCAACCACATCTGACGAAAGATTGTGTAGGATGTTATGTTTGTGGCGACAAAGGCCACTTTGCTAGGCAGTGTCCCAACAGAGGAAGTCAACAGGGTTCTGCGGGGAGGCCTGCGGATAGGACAGCACAGCATAGACCACCCTTCGTGCCGAGACAGTTTGGAGGTCAGCCTATGGGGCCACCTCAAGGGCAAGTCTATGCATTGACGAGGGAGCAGGCTACAGCGGCTCCGGAGGAGGTTATAGCGGGTACGTGTCTTTTATTTACGCACCCTGCTTTTATATTGATCGACACAGGTGCGTCACACTCTTTTGTGTCCACAAGTTTTGTGGAAAGGCACCACATATGCACTTCTCCGTCGCCCACGCCTCTTATTGTCTCGACACCCACCGGAAGAAGTTTGATTACTGATCGGATCGTCTATGATGGCCTCATTTATTTTGAGGATAAAGAACTAAGGTCAGATTTGATTGTTCTGGGAATGTCAGACTTTGACTGCATTCTGGGCATTGATGTTCTGAACAGGTATCAGGCAGTTGTGAACTGCAGGCAGAGGACTGTCCGATTCAAATCTGATATGGGAGCCCAATGGACATTCTTTGGGGATGGTTCTCGTTCTAAGATTCCGTTGATATCTGCTGTCAAGATGGCGCAGTTGTTGGAACGGGGCCATACAGGATATCTCATATATGCCGTTGATGTTACGGAAAAGAAAGAAGAAGTAAAAGTTGAGGATGTGCCCGTAGTGGCTGAGTTTCCTGATGTTTTTCCGGAGGAGATTCCCGGATTCCCACCGACAAGTGTGATGACCTGGGATTGGAGATGTTAATCCCAGAGTGTTAATAACCCCTAAAGATGTTTTACGTAGCGATTTGGAGTTTAATCGCGGTGTTGGGCCTTCTGGGCTCGTCTATTTGAGTAATTGGGATCGTTGGATCTCGAGGTTGAGATTGTATTCTCATTTCGGTGAAAACCTGTAAGTTGGGTTTTTAATGCGTCTCGGGATCTCGGGTGCTTGGTGTGGGCACCGGTAGGGGGTTTTTGAGTTAGAGAGAGAATTTTTTGAAAACAGATGATTTTTAATGAATCATGATGTATTTGTGGGGCTATTAGTATTTCGGGGTATTTTGCTATAAATACAAGTTGAACCCGAGATTTTTATTAAAATTTCATTTCAGCCCCACCTTCCCTCCTTCTCTCTCTCCCCGCCGAAACCCGCGCTCGCCGCCGTCCGGCCACCGTTCGGCGCGTGCAACCTATCACCGGCTTCGTCTCGACGAGACGCACCTTTCCCCTCCGTCAATTCGAAGTTTTGAGTTCGGATTTTACAGAAGAGCGGCGATCCCCAAATTCTAGGGTTTGTCGATTTTGGTCGATTTTCCTTCCGATTTTCGATTGGGTAACGTTCTTTACCTCTTTTTCGTCCCTCTCATGTAATTCCCTGCTTTATTTGGTGGATTTATGTTCGAATTTAAAGAACTTTAAGGGTTCGAATTTTAAAGGCTTGTTTGGTTCGAATTTATGCATTTTTCGTGGGTTAAGGTTCGAAAATTGTGATTTTTGGCTGGGGTGTGGCGATTCTTGTTATGGGTCGTTTATTACATGTTTTAGATGTATAAGGATGTTTAATTGTGTTCGAATTTATGGCTTTGAATTCGAATTTTGGGGATTTTTGGCAAGGGTGATGATTCTTGCTATTAAAGGTTTAATTCACTTTTTAGATGAATTATGGTGTTTAATTTGGGTTCGATTTGTGAGATAAGGGTTCGAAAATTTGTAGGGTATCCTTGAACAATTTTCGTTGTTGTCTCATTCGTTCCCCTCCCTGCATGTACTCTGCCCCGGGTCTTTTAAATGATTTATTGTCGTGTGTTGACGATATGTTGAGGGTTATGGGTGTGCTTGAGCATGGGTTGCATGTTCGTAAATAATCGTGAATTATTTATCGTGTTAGCACATCATTCCTCGGGGCATGGAACTCGAGCAAGGTTTGGCTCGGACTTCGAGGATTTAAGGTACGTTTAGCGTACGAGCATAACTTAAATGATGTTTTACAAGTATGATGCATGATTTAAAATACATGAAATGCTTTACTATGATGGCACCGTGACTTGGTTACGTTATGTTGAATCACATGGTGAAATGCTTGGTGCCGCTATGAAGCGAGCAAACGATGGGTGTGGTCGCTACGGAGCGAACACCAGTAGCATGACGCTACTTTGAAGTAAGAAATGAAAATGTGGTGCTGATTAGATATCTAGGATATCTGTATTTTATTCCCTATTGGTAATGAATAGGAACAGAGACGTAGTTAATCAGAGAAGTGATTAACTAGTATCGGAAGTTAAGGAAGTCCCAATATGATATCTAGAATTACGATAATTGCTAGATAAAGAAAGATGTTATGAAATGTTGTTAATTCGAAACTGGTTAGGGTTAACCAATATGATGATTAACTGCATATTCAAGATTTGATGATTTATCTGTTTTGAGAACAGGGTTATTACAGGGGTACGCTAAGATGAGGATGATACCATCCAGGAAGTGTCACATATGTTCCACAATATTTACATTTTCGTAAATTATGTATTATGTCATTATGATTATGAAATTGTGGAATTGGTATGCTCACCCTGTTGGGGGCTGTCTCTGTTGGGACAGGTGAACAGGTACATCGATGGCTTTGGAGATGAGCTCGAGCTGTTGATTGGATGTACTCCCAGGATCGTGGTACCAGGGCTTGATGGAGCACGGTATCGTATAGAGTACCTTTATGTACATATATACCCATGATGGTTACACACATATTCATGCTGCTCGCATGTGAGCACGATTATACTTGTACATGGGTTGTATATAAAGGCATGAGCCTTTCTCTCTCTCATTCTATATTACATGCAATTAGAGGTAGAATTGCTAAAGGTTATGAGAGTCATTAGTGTATGTGGGTGTTGAAACCCACTTTTGTTGCCATATGTGTGGTGTTATCCCTGGCTGGGAATTTACTTGATATTGATGTATTCTGATGAGTATTATGTCTCCCTGGCCGGGAATTATGTTGTGTGTTGTACTTTTATTTCGGGATAGCTCTATTTATGGGGAGACTCTGCCCAAATTTTTATAAAAGTCCACAATGTAAAAAGTGGTGTAATGGGCGAACTCTATGAGTCTCTTGTTGTTAGGATGGTAAACTTTTAACATGGTATGTTAAAGAAAACTTTGTAATTGCCATTCAATGGTATATTACCATCGGAGTTCCCGAATGATTTTATGGAAAGTATGTGCCACACAAAATGATTAATACACTAATCAAGGGTTAAGTATTTGGGGTCCTTACATTAGTGGTATCAGAGCAGTGGTTGCTCATTGGGGCTGTTGAGGGCCTAGGAAGCTATTGATAGCACATATTTATGCATGATGGCATTAATGTTATACGACATGAATAATTGTTTATGTGCTTTTATGATATGAGAAGTGGTATTGCTAACCATTGTGGTTGCAGGAATCGTGTGGAACACGATAGGATGGCATTAATAGCGATGTCTAACACTCTATATGCTACGTGCCAAGGAACCTGATTTTGGAAGAAAATCAGGGAAAAGAAAGATATGATGTATTGTCTGAGGACAGACTGGGTAGACAACCGACAGTGGAATACTTCGGCATGGTCTCAATTATTAATTGAATATACTAATGCGTTTGTTCATGTAATGCTCAAGCAAGGAAGGTACGTAAGAAACGTACGAGCACCAAACGGTAACATATTCCTAAACTATGACCTTGCATTGATTGCATGAGTATATATGATGATGATTATGATGATGTTTATTGTGATGTTTACGATGATGTTTACGATGATGATGATCATGATGATGTTTATGATGACGTATATGAGAGTGGGTAAGATGCCCCTGTGGTAAGATGCCACACAATGTTTATGATATGGCAAGACGCCATATGATTGGGTAAGATGCCCCTGTGGTAAGATGCCACACAATGTTTATGATATGGCAAGACGCCATATGATTGGGTAAGGTGCCCCTGTGGTAAGATGCCACACAATGTTTATGATATGGCAAGACGCCATATGATTGGGTAAGGTGCCCCTGTGGTAAGATGCCACACAATGTTTATGATATGGCAAGACGCCATATGATTGGGTAAGGTGCCCCTGTGGTAAGATGCCACACAATGTTTATGATATGGCAAGACGCCATATGATTGGGTAAGATGCCCCTGTGGTAAGATGCCACACAGTGTTTATGATATGGTAAGACGCCATATGACAGGGTAAGATGCCCATATGGTAAGAGACCATACGATGTTATTATGTGGTAAGACGCCACAGGGTAAGATGCCCATATGGTAAGAGACCATACGATGTTATTATGCGGTAAGACGCCACAGGGTAAGATGCCCATATGGTAAGAGACCATACGATGTTATTATGTGGTAAGACGCCACAGGGTAAGATGCCCATATGGTAAGAGACCATACGATGTTATTATGTGGTAAGACGCCACAGGGTAAGATGCCCATATGGTAAGAGACCATACGATGTTATTATGTGGTAAGACGCCACAGGGTAAGATGCCCATATGGTAAGAGACCATACGATGTTATTATGTGGTAAGACGCCACAGGGTAAGATGCCCATATGGTAAGAGACCATACGATGTTATTATGTGGTAAGACGCCACAGGGTAAGATGCCCATATGGTAAGAGACCATACGATGTTATTATGTGGTAAGACGCCACAGGGTAAGATGCCCATATGGTAAGAGACCATACGATGTTATTATGTGGTAAGACGCCACAGGGTAAGATGCCCATATGGTAAGAGACCATACGATGTTATTATGTGGTAAGACGCCACAGGGTAAGATGCCCATATGGTAAGAGACCATACGATGTTATTATGTGGTAAGACGCCACAGGGTAAGATGCCCATATGGTAAGAGACCATACGATGTTATTATGTGGTAAGACGCCACAGGGTAAGATGCCCATATAGTAAGAGACCATACGATGTTATTATGTGGTAAGACGCCACAGGGTAAGATGCCCATATGGTAAGAGACCATACGATATTATTATGTGGTAAGACGCCACGGGGTAAGATGCCCATATGGTAAGAGGCCATACAATGTTATTATGTGTGGTAAGACGCCACGGGGTAAGATGCACATATGGTAAGAGGCCATACAATGTTATTATGCGTGGTAAGACGCCACGGGGTAAGATGCCCATATGGTAAGAGGCCATACGATGTTGTTATGTGGTAAGATGCCACAGGGTAAGATGCCCATGTGCATGAATATGAACCAGGGAAAATGAAAAGAAGTTAATGAATAACCAGCAAGCTTACTCAGCTATGATTTCGTACATTTACTGTTATAGCTATAAGATGATGACGTATAAGATGATGATGTATAAGATGATGATGCTTATATGATGATGATGTATAAGATGATGATGTATAAGATGATGATGCTATAAGATGATGATGCTTATATGATGATGATGTATAAGATGACGATGCTTATAAGATGATGATGTTATATGATGATGATGTATAAGATGATGATGTATAAGATGATGATGCTTATATGATGATGATGTATAAGATGATGATGTATAAGATGATGTATAAGATGATGATGCTTATATGATGATGATGTATAAGATGATGATGCTATAAGATGATGATGCTATAAGATGACGATGCTTATAAGATGATGATGTATAAGATGATGATGTTATATGATGATGATGTATAAGATGATGATGTATAAGATGATGATGCTTATATGATGATGATGTATAAGATGATGATGTATAAGATGATGTATAAGATGATGATGCTTATATGATGATGATGTATAAGATGATGATGCTATAAGATGATGATGCTATAAGATGACGATGCTTATAAGATGATGATGTATAAGATGATGATGTTATAAGATGATGATATTTATGAAATGATGATACTCATATGATGAAGATGTTATAAGATGGTGATAATTATAAGATGATGATTTTAATCATTCATGTCAAGAATTAATGACTATATGCATGGCTATGAAACAGGGACATTGGAGTGTCCAGGGTGTATAGGCATTAGAGGAATGTTGGGTAAAGACCCACTACTCTATTGATTTTCTTCCCACAGTATGGTATGCCGTGCGGAAACGTCCATCTTATTGGTAGGTTTGAGGTGAACCTAGAGAGGCAGCGACTAGTTTGTCTGCCGTGTGTGTGCAGCACCAAGAGGGGCTTGTTAGAGCCGTTATACTGCTCGTAGGAACCAAGTGTGGCAAATCGTAAGGTGATACGATGTGGATTGTGGTGGACTCTAGTAGTCACCATGTCATCGAGGTTGAGGTTGTGCATGCCTCACTGAAACGTGTATACGTTATGTTTAATCTTGGTGAGACTTGTCTGTGACAGCTCATGATGTTGGAGTACCAACAAGAGAGTCATCAAGTCGTCGTTGATTCGATCTGGGAATCCATGTATTTGGGATGCAATGGGTTTATTGCATGTCCTTTCAAGTTTGAAACTCTGAGGAGTCTCGATTGTTTGTTTATGACCAGGATGTGGTTCTTGGGATATCCAGAGGTTGACATCTTATGAGATATCTTTTGTGTTAATCTGTGGCCGTGAGTTGCCCAATTTGAGTTGCAATGATGCGACTGCTCCTTCGACAGAGGAGGTTTGAAAGTGGAAACCAGGTTTGGTGTGTGTACACCGTGGGATACTAGTGTTTCCCTCATAACGATGTATGTTAGACATCGTGAGTCATGATAAGAGATGTCATTGAATGATATATACGATGGAATCGGGAGCGATTCGGATCCTCGCAGTTTCAGTTGACTAACTGCTTTTGGATTGTTAGCGTGGGTTGCGCTGACGCTTTTTGACGTTATGATGGATTTGGAAGTCTATTCCACTTCAGGGTTGACACGAGGTCAACGTCCCCACGGTTGAGGTGTCATTCAGGATGCGTCCTTGCTGGTTGTATTAGAACGAAGGATGATTGTCCGATCTACAGTCGTAAGTATCGGTTGTTTTGCAGTCATGAGGGACTGACTTTTGGGATGACCCGATCGAGGTACGTTTGCCTCTTGGGTGATATATTGGTTTTGGGTAAGTCGCCCTGTTTCAGAGTTGATGTGAGGTAAGTATCCTCGCGTTTATTAAGACGATTCTGATATGGTCAAGAATCGAGGTTATGGCTTCATGTTGTTGTGTAGCCTGGGTGTTATGTGATACACCGGTACTAATTTCGAGGACGAAATTCTTTTAGTGGGGGATATTGTGATGACCTGGGATTGGAGATGTTAATCCCAGAGTGTTAATAACCCCTAAAGATGTTTTACGTAGCGATTTGGAGTTTAATCGCGGTGTTGGGCCTTCTGGGCTCGTCTATTTGAGTAATTGGGATCGTTGGATCTCGAGGTTGAGATTGTATTCTCATTTCGGTGAAAACCTGTAAGTTGGGTTTTTAATGCGTCTCGGGATCTCGGGTGCTTGGTGTGGGCACCGGTAGGGGGTTTTTGAGTTAGAGAGAGAATTTTTTGAAAACAGATGATTTTTAATGAATCATGATGTATTTGTGGGGCTATTAGTATTTCGGGGTATTTTGCTATAAATACAAGTTGAACCCGAGATTTTTATTAAAATTTCATTTCAGCCCCACCTTCCCTCCTTCTCTCTCTCCCCGCCGAAACCCGCCTGCTACAGTCCCCCGCGCACGAAAACGCCGCGCTCGCCGCCGTCCGGCCGCCGTTCGGCGCGTGCAACCTTTCACCGGCTTCGTCTCGACGAGACGCACCTTTCCCCTCCGTCAATTCGAAGTTTCATCGCAGTTTGAGTTCGGATTTTACAGAAGAGCGGCGATCCCCAAATTCTAGGGTTTGTCGATTTTGGTCGATTTTCCTTCCGATTTTCGATTGGGTAACGTTCTTTACCTCTTTTTCGTCCCTCTCATGTAATTCCCTGCTTTATTTGGTGGATTTATGTTCGAATTTAAAGAACTTTAAGGGTTCGAATTTTAAAGGCTTGTTTGGTTCGAATTTATGCATTTTTCGTGGGTTAAGGTTCGAAAATTGTGATTTTTGGCAGGGGTGTGGCGATTCTTGTTATGGGTCGTTTATTACATGTTTTAGATGTATAAGGATGTTTAATTGTGTTCGAATTTATGGCTTTGAATTCAAATTTTGGGGATTTTTGGCAAGGGTGATGATTCTTGCTATTAAAGGTTTAATTCACTTTTTAGATGAATTATGGTGTTTAATTTGGGTTCGATTTGTGAGATAAGGGTTCGAAAATTTGTAGGGTATCCTTGAACAATTTTTCGTTGTTGTCTCATTCGTTCCCCTCCCTGCATGTACTCTGCCCCGGGTCTTTTAAATGATTTATTGTCGTGTGTTGACGATATGTTGAGGGTTATGGGTGTGCTTGAGCATGGGTTGCATGTTCGTAAATAATCGTGAATTATTTATCGTGTTAGCACATCATTCCTCGGGGCATGGAACTCGAGCAAGGTTTGGCTCGGACTTCGAGGATTTAAGGTACGTTTAGCGTACGAGCATAACTTAAATGATGTTTTACAAGTATGATGCATGATTTAAAATACATGAAATGCTTTACTATGATGGCACCGTGACTTGGTTACGTTATGTTGAATCACATGGTGAAATGCTTGGTGCCGCTATGAAGCGAGCAAACGATGGGTGTGGTCGCTACGGAGCGAACACCAGTAGCATGACGCTACTTTGAAGTAAGAAATGAAAATGTGGTGCTGATTAGATATCTAGGATATCTGTATTTTATTCCCTATTGGTAATGAATAGGAACAGAGACGTAGTTAATCAGAGAAGTGATTAACTAGTATCGGAAGTTAAGGAAGTCCCAATATGATATCTAGAATTACGATAATTGCTAGATAAAGAAAGATGTTATGAAATGTTGTTAATTCGAAACTGGTTAGGGTTAACCAATATGATGATTAACTGCATATTCAAGATTTGATGATTTATCTGTTTTGAGAACAGGGTTATTACAGGGGTACGCTAAGATGAGGATGATACCATCCAGGAAGTGTCACATATGTTCCACAATATTTACATTTTCGTAAATTATGTATTATGTCATTATGATTATGAAATTGTGGAATTGGTATGCTCACCCCGTTGGGGGCTGTCTCTGTTGGGACAGGTGAATAGGTACATCGATGGCTTTGGAGATGAGCTCGAGCTGTTGATTGGATGTACTCCCAGGATCGTGGTACCAGGGCTTGATGGAGCACGGTATCGTATAGAGTACCTTTATGTACATATATACCCATGATGGTTACACACATATTCATGCTGCTCGCATGTGAGCACGATTATACTTGTACATGGGTTGTATATAAAGGCATGAGCCTTTCTCTCTCTCATTCTATATTACATGCAATTAGAGGTAGAATTGCTAAAGGTTATGAGAGTCATTAGTGTATGTGGGTGTTGAAACCCACTTTTGTTGCCATATGTGTGGTGTTATCCCTGGCTGGGAATTTACTTGATATTGATGTATTCTGATGAGTATTATGTCTCCCTGGCCGGGAATTATGTTGTGTGTTGTACTTTTATTTCGGGATAGCTCTATTTATGGGGAGACTCTGCCCAAATTTTTATAAAAGTCCACAATGTAAAAAGTGGTGTAATGGGCGAACTCTATGAGTCTCTTGTTGTTAGGATGGTAAACTTTTAACATGGTATGTTAAAGAAAACTTTGTAATTGCCATTCAATGGTATATTACCATCGGAGTTCCCGAATGATTTTATGGAAAGTATGTGCCACACAAAATGATTAATACACTAATCAAGGGTTAAGTATTTGGGGTCCTTACAACAAGAGAGGTCGAGTTTGGGATTGAGTTACTACCGGGGACGTCGGCCATTTCTCGTGCCCCTTATAGGCGGAGCTAAGAGAATTAAAGACACAGTTGCAAGAGCTCCTTGATAAGGGCTATATACGCCCTAGCGTATCACCCTGGGGTGCACCAGTCTTATTTGTGAAGAAGAAAGATGGTTTGATACGTTTGTGCATCAATTACAGACAACTGAACAAAGCTACAGTAAAGAATAAGTATCCACTTCCGAGGATCGATGATTTGTTTGATCAGTTGCAGGGTACGAGGCTCTACAGTAAGATCGATCTGAGGTCGGGGTACCATCATATTCGAGTAAGAGAGGATGATGTCCAGAAGACAGCTTTCAGGACTAGATATGGGCACTATGAATTCCTAGTCATGCCTTTTGGGGTGACAAATGCCCCGGCTGTTTTCATGAGTTTGATGAACAGGGTGTTCCAGCCATATTTAGATCAATTCGTCATAGTTTTCATTGACGATATACTCATCTACTCCCGGACCGAAGAAGATCATGTACGGCACTTGAGGCCAGTACTTCAGATCCTTAGGGATCATCAGTTGTATGAAAACTCAGCAAGTGCGAGTTCTGGCTGAGAAGTGTAGTGTTCTTGGGTCATGTTATATCTAGCAGCGGAATATCTATGGATCCCAGGAAGATTGAAGCTGTGATGGAGTGGGCAGCACCCACTTCTGTACCCGAGATACGGAGTTTCCTTGGCTTAGCAGGTTATTACCGATGTTTTGTCGAGGGATTTTCTAAGATCGCTAAGCCGCTGACACAGCTGACTCAGAAAGGAGTCCCATTCTTTTGGTCCGAAGCTTGCGAGGAAAGCTTCCAAGAATTGAAACGTCGTTTGACGACAGCGCCAGTGTTGGTGATTCCTTTTGAGAATAAGAATTTTGCCTTGTACACGGATGCATCATTGCAAGGTTTGGGCTGTGTGTTGATGCAAGATAAGCACGTGGTGGCTTATGCTTCGAGGCAGTTGAAGCCTCATGAGACCACATACCCAGTCCATGATCTGGAACTGGCAGCCATCATTTTCGCCTTGAAGATTTGGCGTCATTATCTTTATGGTACGACGTTTACCATCTATACGGACCATAAGAGCCTGGAGATCCTATTCACTCAGGCTGAACTGAATATGCGTCAAAGAAGATGGATGGATTTGCTCAAGGATTATGACTATGAGATTGAGTACCATCCTGGTAAAGCAAATTTGATAGCAGACGCCTTGAGTCGGAAGGTGAAGAGTACTGCTGAGGACGCTATGTGTTTATCAGCTATGATGACTTCTTATTGCCATCTGGGCTATGATTTTGATGTGGACAGGTCGCCGGTGCGAGTGTCGACCTTGTTGGCTGAGCCAGACATATTTGAGACTATCAGGGAAGCCCAGAGGTTAGATGATGAGGTTCAGAGGTGGTCATCAATAGTACTTCGAGGACAGCCATCAAAGTTCAGAATGGCAGAAGATAATTCCTTGAGGCTGGGCAACCGATGGGTAGTCCCAGATACACCAGAGTTGCGTAGAGGAATATTGGAGCGAGCCCACAGTAGTCGGTTCAGTATCCATCCAGGAGGAAGGAAGATGTACAAGGACCTATGCGGTCAATTCTGGTGGAGACGCATGAAGCGTGATGTGATGACTTTCGTCAAAAGATGTTTGATCTGCCAACAAGTAAAGGCAGAAAGGCAGAGGCCTGGTGGTGAGCTGAAGAGCTTGGAAGTACCTAAGTGGAAGTGGGAACACATATCTATGGACTTCGTGACCCACCTACCAAGAACGACCTCTGGATTTGATGCGATCTGGGTGATCGTTGATAGGCTGACGAAAGTAGCTCATTTCATCCCTTACAACACGACTTTCACATATTTAAAGATGGCCCAATTATATGTACGGGATGTAGTGAGGTTGCATGGGGTTTCCAGTCTCGATCGTGTCTGACAGAGACCCAAGGTTTACTTCTCATTTCTGGGAGGGTCTCCAGACAGCTTTGGGCACCGAAGTGAGACTGAGTACGGCTTATCACCCTCAGACAGACGGCCAAATGGAGCGTACTATACAGACGCTCGAAGATATGCCGAGGGCATGTGTTTTGGAGTTTGATACTCCGTGGCAAGATTCTATACCATTGGTGGAGTTCTCCTATAATAACAGCTATCAGGCGAGCATTCAAATGGCCCCTTTTGAAGCTCTTTATGGTCGACGATGTAGGTCACTGCTGTGTTGGGAAGACTTGGCGAGTAAAGCGGTCGGAGGACCGGATATGATTAAGGACATGGAGGAAAAGATTAAGATGATACGCTTAAAGATGAAAGCGGCCCAGGATAGGCAAGCAGCCTATGCCAATAAGCGGCGACGGCCGCTGGAATTCCAAGTAGGGGACAAGGTTTTCTTGAAAATCTCACCCTTCAGGGGTGTGGTCTGTTTTGGTATGCGGGGAAAGTTATCTCCGAGATATGTCGGACCGTATGAGGTGTTGCAGCGTATTGGTACATTGGCTTACCGTTTGGCTCTACCGCCGTCTTTATCTGGGATTCATGATGTTTTCCACGTTTCTATGCTACGGAAGTATGAGCCAGATCCGTCTCATGTATTACAGCCTAATGAAGTACAGTTGGATTCAGATGTATCCTATGTTGAACGACCGGTCAAAATTCTGGATCGTGAGGATCGCAGATTACGAAGTAAGGTTATACCGATGGTCAAAGTTCAGTGGGATCGTCGGGGTGTCGAGGAGGCTACGTGGGAGACGGAACGGCATATGATGCAGCATTACCCGGAACTATTTTCTGGTTTGATTTATGTTTAGTTTCATTTTGGGTAAGTGCATGCGATTTCGAGGACGAAATCTTGTAAGTAGGGGAGTAATGTGATGCCCCGAAATTAATTAATTGCAATTAAGGCATTAATTATGTTTATATGATGAATCATGTGGTAATTGATTTATGTGTTGGGTAATAAGATGTTAACATGATTTAATTGTGTTGATTATTAAATATGAGGAAATGTGATTTTAGATGAAGTTTAGTGCATTTTGTCAAAATGCTTTTAAAATACCATGTTGGGGTGTTTTATACACCATGTTAAGTTTGGGGTACAAATTTTAAATTAACATTGCACAACCCTTTTTTAATCCCCACTACCCACCTTTTCCTACATTTTACCTCACTTTACCAATCACTCTTTTAACCCCCAAATTTCATCCCTCAACCCTAACCCCACACCATTTTCGAAATACACCAAGGAAGGAAGAAGAAAGCTTCACAAAATCCTTGTTTGTGTGATCTTTGTTAAGATTTGGAGGCTACAACAGGTATGGGACCCTTCCTTAAGTTTTCAAGATATTTGGTGTTGAAATGGGTTAGTTTTGATGATTTATGTGGGTTGTTTTGGGTATGTAAGGACCCCAAGCCCTTAACCCTTGATTAGTGTATTAACCACTATGTGTGGCACATGCTTTCAATAAAAAAAACAATCGGGAAACTCAGATGATGATTTACCATTGAATGGCAATCACAAAATTTTTCTTTAATATGCCATGTTATAAGATCATCATCCTAACAACAAATAGACTCATAGAGTTCGCCCATTATCATCCCCTTTACACCACTTTTTACATTGTGGACTTTTATAAAAATTTGGGCAGAGTCTCCCCATAAATTGGGCTATCCCGAAACAAAAGCACATCACATAATATAATTCACGGCCAGGGAATACACAATACTCAACAGAATATAGAACACAAAGTAAATTCCCAGCCAGGGAAGACACCACACATATGACAACAAAAGTGGGTTTCAACACCCACATAATACACCAACGACTCTCATATCATTAGCAATTCTACCTTAATTGCTTGCAACATAGAATGAAAGAGAGAAAGGCTCATGCCTTTATATACAACCCATATACAAGTATAAACGTGCTCACATGCGAGCATCATAAATGTGTATATAACCCTCGGGTGTATATAAGTACTCTATACGATACCGTGCTCCATCAAGCCCTGGTACCACGATCCTGGGAGTACATCCAATCAACAGCTCGAGCTCAACTCCAAAGCCATCGATGTACCTGTTCACCTGCCCCAACAGAGACAGCCCCCAACGGGGTGAGCATACCAATACACAAAATCCCATAATCACAATAATGAAATTCATAATTTACAACAAAAGTAAATACTAATGAATTGTAAATGCTACTCCCTGGATGGCAACGTCCTCATCCGGGATTCCGTGTACTGTCCCTATTCTCACAATCATCAAACTCATCAAATCTCAAAAATCAGTAAATCCACACATTGATTTACTCATCGCATGCCTGATTTTCAAATATCAATAATCAATGATTCCAAGTTCATTATACATTCAAATATAGGTATCTCAATATCTAATACTGATTTCTCAATTTCGCTATCAATCACAGGTAGCTCAAATGCCTAGCATTTATTTTACCAATTTTCCATTATACCTAGACATCTCACATGTCTTATAATGAGTACATGATCCCACGATCATTCTCAGGCATCTCAAATGCCGTACAATAGTCATATAGACCCAGTACCCCATATATCAACACATAAATATGACCATACGCACAACCATCGATGAAATCAAAATACATTATGCATTTCACAAATGCTCTCATATAAAGTAATGCTCGTACGTCGCACGTACCTTAAATCTCCAAAGTCCGAGCCAAACCTTGCTCGAGTTCCATGCCCCGAGGAATGATGTGCTAACACGATAAATAATTCACAATTATTTACGAACATGCAACCCATGCTCAAGCACACTCAACCCTCAAAAAAAATTGTCAACACACGACAATTAACCATTTAAAAGACCCGGGGCAGGGTACATGCAGGGAGGGAAACAAATGAGACAATACCAAAAATTGTTCAAGAACACCCTACAAATTTTCGAACCTTCACATCACAAATCGAACCCAATTAGGCACCATAATTCATCTAAAACATGAATTAATCCATCAATAACAAGAATCACCACCCCCCTGCCAAAACCCCCAAATTCGAACCCTAACCCCATACAATCAGCGTTAAATTCAAACCATAATGCATCACCAAAGAGACTCAAAAGCTGAACCATGTGAAGCATAATAATTTATCCAAAATCAGCAAGGTTTTTCGAAAAATAGAACACCCAAAATCGAACCAATGGCAACGAATTTCTTTGAACCTCAAAGCAAGAAATATTCGACCCAAATCAAAGCACAAAACGCCCCAAAATCGCCTGAAAAAAAGCCCCAAAATCGTACCAAAAATCGAGCCCCAAATCGGACAGAATTCCAGTTTCGAACCCTAGCGCGTTCTGCAGAAATCCGAGCTCAAATCGCGACCAAACTTCGAATTGTTGGTACGGGGAGGTGCGCCTGGAAGAGACGAAGCCGGCGGCGGGTTGGACACGCCGAATGGCCGGACGGCGGCGGGCGCACGCCTGGAAGCGGCGTGGGTCGAAGATGACGGGAAATCGCGTACGCGGGGGAGAGAAAAGAAGGTGGGGAAAAATGGTTCCGATAATTAAAATCTCGGGTTCAACTGGTATTTATAGCAAAAATATCCCGAAATACTAATAGCCCCACAAATACATCATGATTCATTAAAAATCATCTGTTTTCCAAAACACTCTCTCTAACTCCAAAACCCCCTACCGGTGCCCACACAAAGCACCCGAGATTCCGGGTCACACTAAAAACTCAACTCATAGGTTTTTCACCGGAATGAGAATACAATCTCAACCTCGGGAACCAACGATCCCAACTACCCAAATAGAAGAGCCCGGAAGGCCCAACACCGCGATTAAACTCCAATTCGCCACGTAAAACAACTTTAGGGGTTATTAACACTCCGGGATTACCATCTATAATCCTTGGTCATCACAATATCCCCCACTAAAAGAATTTCATCCTCGAAATTAGCATCGGTGTAATACGTAACACCCAGGCTACACAACAACATGAAGCCATAACCTCGATTCTTGACCATATCAGAATCGTCTTAAAAACCGCGAGAATACTTATCTCACAACAAACTCTGAAACAGAGCGACATACCAAAACCAACATATCACCCAAGAGGCAAAAAACGTACCTCGATGCGGGTCATCCCAAAAGTCAGTCCCTCATGACTGCAAAACAACCGTTACTTACGACTGTAGATCGGACGGTCATCCTTAGTTCCAATACAACTAGTAAGAACGTAACATGAATGACACCTCAACAGTGAGAACGTTGACCTCGTGTCAAACTCTGGAGTGGAATAGACTTCCAAATCCATCATAACATCGAATAGCGTCAGTACCACTCAACGCTAATAATCCAAAAGCAGTTAGTCAACTGAAACTGCAAGGATTTGAATTGCTCCCGATTCCATCGTAGATATCATTCAAAGACATCTCTATCATGACTCACGATGTCTAACATACATCGTTACGGGGGAAACATTAGTATACCACGGTGTACACATACCAAACCTGGTTCCTGCTACACAAACCACCTTCATCCAAGGAGCAGTTGCACCCTCTGCAACTCGGATCGGGCAACTCACGGCCACCGATCCACACCCGAACACATCTCACAAGATGTCCACCTCCGGATATTCCAAGAATCATATCCTAATCATAAATGAACCATCGAGACTCCACAGAGTTTCAAATTCTGAAAGGACATGCAATAAACTCATTGCATCCTCAATGCTTGTGTCGACAGCGACACCCAACCAATCCTAATTCCTGCCATCCCTTGGTAATCCTAGGATTTAACAATCCAAACTTGGGAAGGCTATCGCATAACTCGGAGGAAAACACCGACAAGGAAATACCTTAACCCATACAAAATAATCCCTCCTCAGGGAGTCAACTAACTTCACGATTGTTTCTCATAATTATCGTGCCATTGAGATTCCCAATCTCAAGGTGTTCCATATCTCTCATCAGAGATTTAACCATCCAAAAAATAGCATAACTCTATGCTTGACAAAAAAGGAAATCAATAACTGGCATCCGTATACTCACCGGTATACCTGCCTAAGCACTGACATCATATGCATACTCAATGTACTTGGCTCGGGTATTTACAACATACCCCTAAGCCCCAAACACAACTGTCAATTCTGAGTCATTCCCATCCAGTGGAGAATGATAATCGACGATCAATAATACGGCGTGATTCCCAAAATCAACACCACACGTACCAACTTACCGAATCTTTCAAAGATTCCCAAATAGGTATAATACTACCTCCTTCCCACAAGGGAAGTGCCATCGAACTCGAGATCCACTAGTCTCAAACCACCGTTCGGAAAAACTGGATACAATAACACCCATTGCATCCCAAGTACACGGATTCCTCAGATCGTGTCAACGACGACTTGATGACTCTCTTGTTGGTACTTCAACATTATGAGCTGTCCCAGACAAGTCCCTCAAAACAAAAGACGTATAAACGTTCTCATGGGGTGTCACATGCCTCAAACATCATACTACAAAGGACAATCAAAAGCCTGCCAAAAGTCTTCATCGTATCATCATACGATTCACCAAACTCGGTTCCAACGTGCAGTATAATGGCTCCAACAATCACACTATATCTTTACCACGATATCTGGCTAGCAAAGCGTTGTCTCCATAGGCTCATATCAAGCCCACCAACAAACCATATGTTCCATCTCGGTATGCCATAACGTACAAACCGTTAGAGTAATGGGTCCTCGCCCAACTTATCTCTAAAATACCAAGAACAATGGACAACCCGGTGTCCTTGCTCACTTATGATGCAATCATAATCCAATAGGTTTATCCCACACCCTCGGGTGGGTGCAACCATGCCTACCCTACATCACAACACAAACGAGTAGTTTCCTCAATGACTACTCTTACCACCAATCACTTGGCCCTAGCCAAACCAATGAGCATACCCAAGGGTATCATCGCTCGACAAATATTTAACTCTATAACATGATGTGGTACATTTACCGGTACGATACACCCAATACTCCACAGAGCAAACCTGCTCGGCAAAAAGGTCTCGTCAACTAGTGACCCAGACACTACCATGTGCACACCACCGGCACTCAAACCATACAGCCAAATACATAACAAAAATGTATTAACCATCAAAACGACGCTACACGTCTACATAGAACATCCACTATGTCATTGTCATCTCGTGACGGTATATGTCGATACACGACGTCTATAATCTCATCGCAAACACATGACAACATAAGTAAATCACATCGTCAAACACATGACAACATAAGTAAATCAACACATGATATCCACAATAGTGCTAAATAAACAGTAATATGCCATACCTCATTGCTAACAATATAGCGGCATACCTGTCTCCGTCATCCAATAGTGGTACGCAATAAGCACCTATCGCTCGTAGGTGGCGTAATCCAGCATCATGTACATAGCGGCATAATCCATCGCTATAGAATCAGGGGCATAATTCCTCGTCATAAAGTCAGCGGCATAAAACATCGCTATAGACATCTGGCGGCATGAACCATCGCCATTGTGATGACCAGGGATTATAGGTGTTAATCCCGGAGTATTAATAATCCCTAAAGTGGTTTTACGTGGCGATTTGGAGTTTAATTGAGGTATTGGGCCTTCTGGGCTCGTTTATTTGGGCAGTTGGGATCGTTGGATCCAGAGGTTGAGATTGTATTCACATTACGGTGTAAAACCTAAGAGTTGGGTTTTTGGTGTGTCTCGGGATCTCGGGTGCTGTGTGAGCACCGGTAGGGGGTTTTGGAGTTAGAGAGAGAGTTTTTGAAAACAAATGATTTTTAAGGAATCATGATGTATTTGTGGGGCTATTATTTTTTCGGGGTATTTTTGCTATATATAGCAGTTGAACCCAAAATTTTAAAGAAAATTTCATTTCAGCCCCAAATTCCTCTCTCTCTCTCCCGCGCGCCAGCCTTTCCCGACCTCCCCTGCCTCCGCGCGCAAAAGCGGTGCGCCCGCCGCCGTCCGGCCGCCGTTCGGCGCGTCCGACCTACCCACGGCTTCGTCTCGTCCAGGCGCTCCTTTCCCCTCCGGCAATTGAAGGTTTCGTCGCGTCTTGGAGTCGGATTTTGCTGGTAAGCGTCGATCCCCAATTTCTAGGGTTCTTCGATTTTCGTTTGATTTTTGCTTCCGATTTCGTTGGGTAGCCTCCCTTACCCCTTTTTCATCCCTCTCATGTTATTCCCTGCTTAATTTGGTGATTTTGGTTCGAAATTATTTTCGAAAATTGGTAGGGTTTGGTTCGAATTTTGGGGGTTTTTGGCAGGGGTATTAATTCGTGCAATTGATCGATTATTGCATGTTTTAGGAGTATTATGATGCTTGATTGAGATCGAATTGAGAAGCTATGGTTCGAATTTGAAGAATTTTAAGGGTTCGAATTTAAGGGCTTGTTTGGGTTCGAATTTAATGGTTTTGAGTTCGAAGATTGGGGGTTTTGTCAAGGGATGTTGATTCTTGCTTGGATAGCTTAATTGACATTTTAGATGAATTATGGTATTTAATTGGGTTCGAAATTGTGAGATTAGGGTTCGATTTTTGTAGGGCATTCTTGAACAAATTTCGATATTGTCTCATTTATTTCATTCCCTGCATGTACCCTGCCCCGGGTCTTTTAAGAGGATAATTGTCGTGTGTTGACAATTTTTTGAGGGATATGGGTGTGCTTCAGCATGGGTTGCATGTTCGTAATTAATTGTGAATTATTTATCGTGTTAGCACATCATTCCTCGGGGCATGGAACTCGAGCAAGGTTTGGCTCGGACTTCGGTAATTTAAGGTACGTGCGACGTACGAGCATTACTATATATATGTGAAATGCATAAGGTGTTTTTGATTTCATTGAATGTTTTGCGTATGGTTATACATATATGTTGATATGGCCAAGGAATGACCCAAATCTTGATATCGCAGCTTGTAGCGTGCGTGACACTAGAGTAGGATGACTCTTACACGATATAAGGGGTACTGGGTTTATATGACTATATTATGAGACATTTGAGATGTCTAGGTTTGTAGAATCATGTATTCTTCGTGAGACATTGAGATGTCTAGGTTCGTAGAATCATGTATTCATTATGAGACATTTGAGATGTCTAGGTATAATGGAAAGCGAGATTATGAAATCAATATTAGATATTGATATATCTATATTTGCATGTATATGAACTTGGAATCATTCATTATTGATATTTGAGAATCAGGCATGCGATGTGTAAATCAATGTGTTGATTTACTGATTTTGAGATTTGATGAGTTTGATGATTGTGAGGACAGGGACAGTACACGGAATCCCGGATGAGGTTGCCATCCAGGGAGTATCATTTAAATTCATTAGCATTTACCTTTGTTGTAAATTATGAATTTCATTATTATGATTATGGGATTTTGTGTATTGGTATGCTCACCCCGTTGGGGGCTGTCTCTGTTGGGACAGGTGGACAGGTACATCGATGGCTATGGAGCTGAGCTCGAGCTGTTGATTTGAGGTACTCCCAGGATCGTGGTACCAGGGCTTGATGGAGCACGGTATCGTATAGAGTACCTATGTATACACCTGAGGATTTATACATATTCATGATGCTCGCTGTGAGCACGATTATACTTGTATATGGATTGTATATAAAGGCATGAGCCTATCTCTCTTTCATTTAAGGTTGCATGCAATTAGAGGTTGAATTGCTAGAATGATATGAGAGTCATTGGTGTATTATGTGTGGTGTCTTCCCTGGCTGGGAATTTACTTGTATTGCTGCTTTCTGTTGAGTATTATGCTTTCCCTGGCCGGGAATTTTGTTATGTGTTGTACTCTTTTTTTTGGGATAGCTCTATTTATGGGGAGACTCTGCCCAAATTTTTATAAAAGTTTACAATGTGAAAAGTGGCACCAAGGGGTTGGTAAAGGGAAAACATATGAGTCTTTCATTGAAAGGCAATGATTAAGTATCATCAGAGCTTCCCGATTGACATTTTATAGAAAGCATGTACCACACATAGTGGTTAATACACTAATCAAGGTTTAAGGGCTTGGGGTCCTTACATTAGTGGTATCAGAGCAGTGGTTGCTCATTGGGGCTGTTAAGGGCCTAGGAAGTTATTGATAGCACATATTTATGCATGATGGCATCAATGTTGTATGACATAACAAATTGTTTATGTGCTATTATGATATGAAAAGTGGTATTGCTAACCATTGTGGTTGCAGGAATCGTGTGGAACACGATAGGATGGCATTAATAGGGATATTTCCGAGGTAACATGTACTTTATGTTGTCTTGTTGACACATGATGAATGCAAAGTGGTGCATTAAGGTTATGATATATGTTATTGTGCATTGTTTTTGCATATGCATGTTGTGAAATATAAGAGGTGTATTTCTTGAGTCAAAGTTATCTTAGTAAGGATTTTAATGGCTTATGCTAAAGTCCATTGCATGGAGTAGCAACGCTAAAGTCCATTGGAAGCGATGAAGAATCCCGCTTACATGGAGTAGCAACGCTAAAGTCCATTGCATGGAGTAGCAACGCTAAAGTCCATATGAAGCGATGAAGAGTTCCGCTTATATGGAGTAGCAACGCTAAAGTCCATTGGAAGCGATGAAGAGTCCCGCTTACATGGAGTAGCAACGCTAAAGTCCATTGGAAGCGATGAAGAGTCCCGCTTACATGGAGTAGCAAGAAGCATTAAAATGTACTAATGATAAGGGCTCAAGATGAAATATGGATTTAAAGAGGAAGGATGTCATGACATTTATTTATGAAACCATACATTCTTATAATGCGTTTTTATTATGTATTGAATGTTGATGCATAGCGTATATGGCTATTGTTGTTAACCCTGATGGTTGCAGGTTACAGGAAATAAGTAATACGAAAAGGAATGATGATTATACATATGCACGGGCATCCCAAGGGCAACATGTATTATGTGGTTAGTCATTTAACACAAGGTAAATCAAGGTATGCATAAGATAGTGCATTATGATATGATACATGTTGATACGCATCGTTTTGCATATGTATATTGTGAAATATAAAGTGAGGATTTCAATGCTTACACTAAAGTCCATATGAAGCGAGGAAGGATTCCGCTTATATGGAGTAGTGAGAAGCATTGAAATGCACTGAATTTCACGAGTCCAGGTTATCCTAGTGAGGATTTCAATGCTTGCACTAAGGTCCATATGAAGCGAGGAAGGATTCCGCTTATATGGAGTAGTGAGAAGCATTGAAATACACTACTGATAAGTGACTCAATTCGAGGTGTATTTATAGCGATGGTTCATTCCGCTATATCTATTGGCGATGGTTCATTCCGCCAGGTGTATTTATAGCGATGGTTCATTCCGCTATATCTATTGGCGATGGTTCATTCCGCCAGGTGTATTTATAGCGATGGTTCATTCCGCTATATCTATTGGCGATGGTTCATTCCGCCAGGTGTATTTATAGCGATGGTTCATTCCGCTATATCTATTGGCGATGGTTCATTCCGCCAGGTGTATTTATAGCGACGGTTCATTCCGCTATATTGATTGGCGATGGTTCATTCCGCCAGGTGTATTGATAGCGATGCCTCTTTCCGCTACTATGTGGACGCTGATTCATACTCAGGTGTATAGCGAGGTTTCATGCCACTTATTATATGACGAGGTGTCATGCCGTCGATTCTATAGCGAGGGATTTTGCCGCTATGTACTCAGCACAGGATTTTGCCGCCTTCGAGCGATGGGTGCTGATTACGCACTATTATTGAGCGACGGAGACAGGTATGACGCTATATTGCTAGCGATGAGGTATGAGATATTGCTATTTTATTAGCTTTATAGCTGGCATGCATTGATATACATGTTTTATTATGCCTATTTTACTAGCATGATAGTGGATTGACATACGATGATGTACATGTATCGTCACTAGTTGACAATGTTTTAGATGCCATGAGTTGGCATGTGTCGTCACAGGATGACGATGACGATGGTGTAGGAGATGTCTTATTAGACATGCATCATCGTTACGATGATCGATGCGTTGAGTATACGTATTCTGTGGTATGCCTTGGGTGCCAGTACCGAGCACAAGGTGGTGTGTGCGGCACCGATTGACGTGGCCCTTATACCGAGCGGGTTGCTCGAGGAATGGATGGATGCGCTGTACATGTGATTGTACCGCAGCTTACGATTGGGGTGATCATATTACGAGTGGTGATACCCTTGAGGTATGCTCGTTGGAATGGCTTTTGGCCATGTGATTTGACGACAGGAGTAATCATGGAGGAAATTACTCGCTTTCTGTCGATTGTGACATGTGGTAGACATGGTCACACCACCCTTGAGGGTGTAGGATGGGTCCTAAGGGAGTAGGATCAGGTTATGTTAAGTACATAGGGACATTGGAGTGTCCAGGGTGTATCGGCATTGAGGAATGTTGGATAAAGACCCACTACTCTATTGAGTTTTCCTCCCATAGTATGTTATACCATGTGGAAACGTCCGTCTTATTGGTAGGTTTGAGGTAAACCTAAAGAGGCAGAGACTAGGTTGTCTGCCGCGTGTGTGTAGCACCATGATGGGCTCGCTAGAGCCGTTACACTGCTCGTTGGAACCAAGTTTGGCAAATCGTAAAGTGATACGATGTGGATTGTGGTGGACTCTAGTAGTCACCATGTCATTGAGGTTAAGGTTGTTCATGCCTCACTGTAACGTGTATACGTTTATGTTTAATCTTGGAGACTTGTCTGGGACAGCTCAGGATGTTGGAGTACCAACAAGAGAGTCATCAGGTCGTTATTGACTCAATCTAAGGGAACCCGTGTATTAGGGATACAATGGGGGTTATTGTATCCAGTTTTTCCGAACGATGGTTCGAGACTTGTGGATCTCGAGTTCGATGGCGCTTCCCTTGCGAGGAAGGAGGTAGTATTATACCTATTTGGGAATCTTTGAAAGATTCGGTAAGTTGGTGCAAGTGGTGTTGATTTTGGGAATCACACCGTGTATTGTTAATCGTCGATTATCATCCTCCACTGAGTAAGGAATGACTCAGAATTGACGGTTGTGTTTGGGGCTTAGGGATATGTGGTAGATACCCGAGCCGAGTGCATTGAGTATGCATGCGACATCAGTGCTTAGGCAGGTATACCGGTGAGTATACGGATGCCAGTTATTGATTTCCTCTCTGTTAAGCATAGAGTTATGCTATTTTAGGATGGTTAAATCTCTGATGTGAGATATGGAACACCTTGAGATTGGGAATCTCCATGGCACGATGATTATGAGGGATAATCGTGAAGTTAGTTGACTCCCTTGAAGAGGGATTTTCTTGTGAGGGTTAAGGTATTTCCCTTGTTGGTGTTTTCCTTCGAGTTATGCGACAGCCTTCCCAAGTTTGGATTGTTAAATCCGAGGATTTTCAAGGGATGGCAGGATTTCGGATTGGTTGAGTGTCGCTGACGACACAAGCGTTGAGGATGCAATGGGTTTATTGCATGCCCCTTAAGAAATTTAAACACTGCGGAGTCTCGGTTGTTATTTATGATCAGGACGTGATTCTTGGAACATCCGGAGGTGGACATCTTGTGAGATGTCTTTTGTTTGAATTTGTGGCCGTGAGTTGCCCAAATTAAGTTGCAATGAGGCGACTACTCCTTCGATGGAGGAAGTTTGAAAGTGGAAACCAGGTCTGGTATGTGTACACCGTGGTTGTACTAGTGTTTCCCCTCGTAACGATGTATGTTAGACATCGTGAGTCTTGGTAAAGATGTCATTGGATGATATCTACGATAGAATCAGGAGCGATTCGAATCCTTGCAGTTTCAGTTGACTAACTGCTTTTGGATTATTAGCGTTGAGTTGTACTGACGCTCTTTGACGTTATGATGGATTTGGAAGTCTACTCCACTCCAGAGTTTGACACGAGGTCAACGTTCTTACGGTTGAGGTGTCATTCAGGACGTGTTCGTACTGTAGTATTAGATCGAAGGATGACTGTCCGATCTACAGTCGTATGTATTGGTTGTTTTGCAGTCATGAGGCTGACTTTTGGGATGACCCGCATCGAGGTACGTTTCGCCTCTTGGGTGATATGTTGGTTTTGGTATGTCGCTCTGTTTCAGAGTTTGATGAGAGGTAAGTATCCTCGCGTTTATTAATACGATTCTGATATGGTCAGGAATCGAGGTTATGGCTTCATGTTGTTGAGTAGCCTGGGTGTTACGTGATACACCAGTGCTAATTTCGAGGACGAAATTCTTTTAGTGGGGGATATTGTGATGACCAGGGATTATAGGTGTTAATCCCGGAGTATTAATAATCCCTAAAGTGGTTTTACGTGGCGATTTGGAGTTTAATTGAGGTATTGGGCCTTCTGGGCTCGTTTATTTGGGCAGTTGGGATCGTTGGATCCAGAGGTTGAGATTGTATTCACATTACGGTGTAAAACCTAAGAGTTGGGTTTTTGGTGTGTCTCGGGATCTCGGGTGCTGTGTGAGCACCGGTAGGGGGTTTTGGAGTTAGAGAGAGAGTTTTTGAAAACAGATGATTTTTAAGGAATCATGATGTATTTGTGGGGCTATTATTTTTTCGGGGTATTTTTGCTATATATAGCAGTTGAACCCAAAATTTTAAAGAAAATTTCATTTCAGCCCCAAATTCCTCTGTCTCTCTCCCGCGCGCCAGCCTTTCCCGACCTCCCCTGCCTCCGCGCGCAAAAGCGGTGCGCCCGCCGCCGTCCGGCCGCCGTTCGGCGCGTCCGACCTACCCACGGCTTCGTCTCGTCCAGGCGCTCCTTTCCCCTCCGACAATTGAAGGTTTCGTCGCGTCTTGGAGTCGGATTTTGCTGGTAAGCGTCGATCCCCAATTTCTAGGGTTCTTCGATTTTCGTTTGATTTTTGCTTCCGATTTCGTTGGGTAGCCTCCCTTACCCCTTTTTCATCCCTCTCATGTTATTCCCTGCTTAATTTGGTGATTTTGGTTCGAAATTATTTTCGAAAATTGGTAGGGTTTGGTTCGAATTTTGGGGGTTTTTGGCAGGGGTATTAATTCGTGCAATTGATCGATTATTGCATGTTTTAGGAGTATTATGATGCTTGATTGAGATCGAATTGAGAAGCTATGGTTCGAATTTGAAGAATTTTAAGGGTTCGAATTTAAGGGCTTGTTTGGGTTCGAATTTAATGGTTTTGAGTTCGAAAATTGGGGGTTTTTGTCAAGGGATGTTGATTCTTGCTTGGATAGCTTAATTGACATTTTAGATGAATTATGGTATTTAATTGGGTTCGAAATTGTGAGATTAGGGTTCGATTTTTGTAGGGCATTCTTGAACAAATTTCGATATTGTCTCATTTATTTCCTTCCCTGCATGTACCCTGCCCCGGGTCTTTTAAGAGGATAATTGTCGTGTGTTGACAATTTTTTGAGGGATATGGGTGTGCTTGAGCATGGGTTGCATGTTCGTAATTAATTGTGAATTATTTATCGTGTTAGCACATCATTCCTCGGGGCATGGAACTCGAGCAAGGTTTGGCTCGGACTTCGGTAATTTAAGGTACGTGCGACGTACGAGCATTACTATATATATGTGAAATGCATAAGGTGTTTTTGATTTCATTGAATGTTTTGCGTATGGTTATACATATATGTTGATATGGCCAAGGAATGACCCAAATCTTGATATCGCAGCTTGTAGCGTGCGTGACACTAGAGTAGGATGACTCTTACACGATATAAGGGGTACTGGGTTTATATGACTATATTATGAGACATTTGAGATGTCTAGGTTTGTAGAATCATGTATTCTTCGTGAGACATTGAGATGTCTAGGTTCGTAGAATCATGTATTCATTATGAGACATTTGAGATGTCTAGGTATAATGGAAAGCGAGATTATGAAATCAATATTAGATATTGATATATCTATATTTGCATGTATATGAACTTGGAATCATTCATTATTGATATTTGAGAATCAGGCATGCGATGTGTAAATCAATGTGTTGATTTACTGATTTTGAGATTTGATGAGTTTGATGATTGTGAGGACAGGGACAGTACACGGAATCCCGGATGAGGTTGCCATCCAGGGAGTATCATTTAAATTCATTAGCATTTACCTTTGTTGTAAATTATGAATTTCATTATTATGATTATGGGATTTTGTGTATTGGTATGCTCACCCCGTTGGGGGCTGTCTCTGTTGGGACAGGTGGACAGGTACATCGATGGCTATGGAGCTGAGCTCGAGCTGTTGATTTGAGGTACTCCCAGGATCGTGGTACCAGGGCTTGATGGAGCACGGTATCGTATAGAGTACCTATGTATACACCTGAGGATTTATACATATTCATGATGCTCGCATGTGAGCACGATTATACTTGTATATGGATTGTATATAAAGGCATGAGCCTATCTCTCTTTCATTTAAGGTTGCATGCAATTAGAGGTTGAATTGCTAGAATGATATGAGAGTCATTGGTGTATTATGTGTGGTGTCTTCCCTGGCTGGGAATTTACTTGTATTGCTGCTTTCTGTTGAGTATTATGCTTTCCCTGGCCGGGAATTTTGTTATGTGTTGTACTCTTTTTTTTGGGATAGCTCTATTTATGGGGAGACTCTGCCCAAATTTTTATAAAAGTTTACAATGTGAAAAGTGGCACCAAGGGGTTGGTAAAGGGCAAACATATGAGTCTTTCATTGACAGGCAATGATTAAGTATCATCAGAGCTTCCCGATTGACATTTTATAGAAAGCATGTACCACACATAGTGGTTAATACACTAATCAAGGTTTAAGGGCTTGGGGTCCTTACAGCCATAGATGTAGCGGAATGTACCATCGCTATGAACACCCGGCGGCATAAGTCATCGCCAATCAATATAGCGGAATGAGGCATCGCTATCAATACCCGGCTGCATAAATCATCGCCAATAGAATAGCGGAATGAGACATCGCTATCAATATATCCGGTGGCAAGAACCATCGTCAATCAATATAGCGGAATGAACCGTCGCTATCAATACACCTGGCAGCATGAACCATCGCCAATCCATATAGCGGAATGAACCATCGCTATCAATACACCTGGCGGCATGAACCATCGCCAATCCATATAGCGGAATGAACCATCGCTATCAATATACATGGCGGCAAGAACCATCGCCAGTCAATATAGCGGAATGAACCATCGCTATCAATATACATGGCGGCAAGAACCATCGCCAGTCAATATAGCGGAATGAACCATCGCCAAAGAATAGCCGATCCCTAGTCATTGTCACGGTAGTGTATTTTAATGCCCCTCGCTCAAATAAAACATGCGGTACTCCCACCCCTCGCTTCACATATAGGCGGCATAGAATAACCTCGCTTAAATGGACATGCGGCGCTCCCACCCCTCGCTTCACATTTTAACGGCACAAAACAATAAATAGCGGCAAGCATTTAAAATCATCACTCATCCATAACAATGACTCATGGGATATTCACCAAGTATTTCATCCATACCTGCATCACAAAGCATAATCCATATTCCAACATACATCATCATGAGTGTATTTTAATGCACCTCGCTCAAATGCGACATGCGGTACTCCCACCCCTCGCTTCAACAATTGGCGGCAAAGCATTAAAATCATCACTACATGTACACATGCAACCACAATGCATAATTCATGATGAATATAAAACGTTTCAACCATTGCCTTAGCCTTTCCACGTCATAGTGTCCCTACAGGAACAATTCCAAACCATGAGCATACGATAATCCATATTCCCCAAAATATGATTATAATGAGTAAATGCATAAACTATGAGTACAAAGTACTTCCTGTATCCCAATGCATTTCAAAATGCTCCACTTGGTTGTCCCTGTGTCACAACTCACAATCATAATCAATAGGTTATATTATGATTCTATAGATGTCATGACATATAATCGTTTCACTATGATCACATATCACAAATGCACATAAGCAAAATAGTTGTGTCACACAACACTAACTACTATTATGCATAAATATGTGCTACCCATCCCTATCAGCATGCTTTAGGCCTTCAACAGCCCCAAAGAGCTAACTACTGCTCTGATACCACTAATGTAAGGACCACAAGCCCTTAACCCTTGATTAGTGTATTAACCACTATGTGTGGCACATGCTTTCAATAAAAAAAACAATCGGGAAACTCAGATGATGATTTACCATTGAATGGCAATCACAAAATTTTTCTTTAATATGCCATGTTATAAGATCATCATCCTAACAACAAATAGACTCATAGAGTTCGCCCATTACCATCCCCTTTACACCACTTTTTACATTGTGGACTTTTATAAAAATTTGGGCAGAGTCTCCCCATAAATTGGGCTATCCCGAAACAAAAGCACATCACATAATATAATTCCCGGCCAGGGAATACACAATACTCAACAGAATATAGAACACAAAGTAAATTCCCAGCCAGGGAAGACACCACACATATGACAACAAAAGTGGGTTTCAACACCCACATAATACACCAACGACACTCATATCATTAGCAATTCTACCCTTAATTGCATGCAACATAGAATGAAAGAGAGAAAGGCTCATGCCTTTATATACAACCCATATACAAGTATAACCGTGCTCACATGCGAGCATCATAAATGTGTATATAACCCTCGGGTGTATATAAGTACTCTATACGATACCGTGCTCCATCAAGCCCTGGTACCACGATCCTAGGAGTACATCCAATCAACAGCTCGAGCTCAACTCCAAAGCCATCGATGTATCTGTTCACCTGCCCCAACAGAGACAGCCCCCAACGGGGTGAGCATACCAATACACAAAATCCCATAATCACAATAATGAAATTCATAATTTACAACAAAAGTAAATACTAATGAATTTTAAATGATACTCCCTGGATGGCAACGTCCTCATCCGGGATTCCGTGTACTGTCCCTGTTCTCACAATCATCAAACTCATCAAATCTCAAAAATCAGTAAATCCACACATTGATTTACTCATCGCATGCCTGATTCTCAAATATCAATAATCAATGATTCCAAGTTCATTATACATACAAATATAGGTATCTCAATTCTAATACTGATTTCTCAATTTCGCTATCAATCACAGGTAGCTCAAATGCCTAGCATTTATTTTACCAATTTTCCATTATACCTAGACATCTCACATGTCTTATAATGAGTACATGATCCCACGATCATTCTCAGGCATCTCAAATGCCGTACAATAGTCATATAGACCCAGTACTCCATATATATCAACACATAAATATGACCATACGCACAACCATCGATGAAATCAAAATACATTATGCATTTCACAAATGCTCTCATATAAAGTAATGCTCGTACGTCGCACGTACCTTAAATTTCCGAAGTCCGAGCCAAACCTTGCTCGAGTTCCATGCCCCGAGGAACGATGTGCTAACACGATAAATAATTCACAATTATTTACGAACATGTAACCCATGCTCAAGCACATCCATAACCCTCAAAATATTGTCAACACATCCGAGCTCAAATCGCGATAAAACTTCGAATTGTTGGTACGGGGAGGTGCGCCTGGAAGAGACGAAGCCGGCGGCGTGTCGGACGCGCCGAACAGCGGCCGGACGGCGGCGGGCGCACGCCTGGAAGCGGCGTGGGTCGAAGGTGACGGGAAATCGCGTACGCGGGGGAGAGAAAAGAAGGTGGGGAAAAATGGTTCCGATAATTAAAATCTCGGGTTCAACTGGTATTATAGCAAAAATATCCCGAAATACTAATAGCCCCACAAATACATCATGATTCATTAAAAATCATCTGTTTTCCAAAACTCTCTCTCTAACTCCAAAACCCCCTACCGGTGCCCACACAAAGCACCCGAGATTCTGGGTCACACTAAAAACTCAACTCATAGGTTTTTCACCGGAATGAGAATACAATCTCAACCTCGGGATCCAACGATCCCAACTACCCAAATAGACGAGCCCGGAAGGCCCAACACCACGATTAAACTCCAATTCGCCACGTAAAACAACTTTAGGGGTTATTAACACTCCGGGATTACCATCTATAATCCTTGGTCATCACAGGGTATGTGTTATATATGTTTGGGGTATGATTTTTGAAGTGTTTTATGTGGGTTTTAGTGGGTTATGATGTTGTTGATGTTGTAGGAAAGTTTGGTTTTGAAAGGTATGAGGATGAGCTTGGAAAATGCACACAAAAATGGTGAAATCGCGGCCACTGGTTGTGGCGATCGATCGCTACAAATGCAGCGAACGATCGCCGAGAGGCAGTGGGCAAAAATGAAGGTGGGCGATCGATCACCTCAAATGGCGCGATCGATCGCCAATGCCCAGTAGCAAAATGTGCATCAGGCGATCGATCGCCTCATTTTAAGCGATCGATCGCCGCGAAGTGAAAAATCAGGCGATCGATCGCCATGTTTTGAGCGATCGATCGCCACTGTTCAAAAGTTGGAAAATGATGATTTTTGTTGAATTTTTGGTATTGGGCTATTGTTTAGCTTCTAATATCAATTTGTATGGTTATGTAGAACCATCCCAGGTACCCACAACTTCGAGGAGATAAAGTTCTGCAATTTCTCCTTCTTTTGGAATTAAGGTACGTAAGAAACGTACGGGCATCGGACGGTAAACCATACTCCTACATTTAATGATGACGTTTATGATGATGATGATGATGATGTTTATGATGATGTTTATGATGATGATGTCTATGATGATGTTTATGATGATGATGTTTATGATGATGATTATGATGATGTTTACGATGATGATGTTTATGATGATGTTTATGATAAGTAAGTTTACGATAAGGTCATACGACGTATATGATTGGGTAAGACGCCCATGTGGTAAGATGCCACCCAATGCATGTGAGTTGGTAAGATGCCCCTGTGGTAAGATGCCACACGATGTTTATGATATGGTAAGACGCAATACGATTGGGTAAGATGCCCATGTGGTAAAATGCCACACGATGGTTATGTTATGGTAAGATGCCATACAATGGGGTAAGATGCCCTTATACATGAACAAGAATCAGGGATAACAAAAGAAGTTGAAGAACGACCAATAACTTTTACATAACTAAGATGTTATGCATTACTGTATCTCTTTTAATATCATGTTAAGTAAATATGTATATGCTCACGATGTGTTGTCCCTGTAGGTACACTTTTGGACCGAAGGGCCTAGGGTCGGGTAGAGGCGGTGAGCTAAAAGGAGCAAGATGAAAATAGGATGCATGATTTTTGATAGTCTCTACTCTATGAGTAGTATAAATCTATAACTTTATCATTCCTTATTGGGAATGTAATTAAATAGCTTTTGAAGTTTTTTTGTTGACCTGTAATCTTATTAGCTCCAAGCTACAACCGGAACCCTTAAGAGGTTATGAATGCATGTTTAGTCCTTAATATGTGTACAATATGTGATGTTAAGGTAGGAAGATCCTACAAACACCAAAGCCATCGATGTACCTGTTCACCTGCCCCAACAGAGACAGCCTCCAACGGGGTGAGCATACCAATACACAAAATCTCATAATCACAATAATGAAAATCATAATTTACAACAAAAGTAAATACTAATGAATTTTAAATGATACTCCCTGGATGGCAACGTCCTCATCCGGGATTCCGTGTACTGTCCCTGTTCTCACAATCATCAAACTCATCAAATCTCAAAAATCAGTAAATCAACACATTGATTTAACTGATCGCATGCCTAATTCTCGAATATCAATAGATAGTGATTCCAAATTCATTATACATGCAAATATGGATATCTCAATATCAAATACTGATTTCTCAACTTCGCTATCAATCACAGATAGCTCAAATGTCTAGCATTTATTTTACCAATTCTCCATTATACTTAGACATCTCAAATGTCTTATAATGATTACATGATTCCACGATCATTCTCAGGCATCTCAAATGCCCTACAATGGTCATATAAACCCAGTACCCCATATATCTTGTAAGGTCATACTACTCTAGTATCACGCACGCTTGTGGCGGCGATGTCAAGATTGGGTCGTTCCATAACTATATCAACACATATATATAACCATACGCACAACCATCAATGCAATCAAAATACATTATGCATTTCACAAATGCTCTCATATAAAGAAATGCTCGTACGTCGCACGTACCTTAAATCTCCGAAGTCCGAGCCAAACCTTGCTCGAGTTCCATGCCCCGAGGAATGATGTGCTAACACGATAAATAATCCACAATTATTTACGAACATGCAACCCATGCTCAAGCACACCCATAACCCTTATACAAAAATATTGCCAACACACGACAATTAACCATTTAAAAGACCCGGGGCAGGGCATATGCAGGGAGGGAAATCGAATGAGGCATCAACAAAAATTGCTCAAGAACCACCTTTCAATTTTCGAACCCTAACATCACAATTCGAACCCAACCAAGCACCATAATACATCTAAAACATGAACTAAACGACCAACATCAAGAATAATCATCCCTCCTGCCAAAACCCCAAAATCGAACCCAAACCCTCACGCAATTAGGGAATTAATTCGAACCATAAATCACAAAATGGCAGGGAATTACATGAGAAGCATGAAAAGGGGGTAAGGAAGGTTACCCATACGAATATCGGAAAGAAAACGGTCGAAAATCAAAGAACCCTAGAAATCGGACCTCAACGCATTTCAGGTAAATCCGAACGCGATTCACGACGAAACTTCAAATTACCGGTGTGGAAAGCTGCGCCTGGACGAGACGAAGCTAACGACGGTCCGTACGCGCAGGATGGTGGCCGGACGGCGGCGGGCGCGGCGCTTTTACGCGCGGGGGTTGGGGCGACGGGAAATGGGCAGAACGCGGGGAGAGAGAGAGAGACGGGCAAGGTGGAGCTGAAATGATTTTTAAAATTAAAATCTCGGGTTCAACTGGTATTTATAGCAAAAATACCCCGAAATACTAATAGCCCCACAATTACATCATGATTCATTAAAAATCATCTGTTTTCAAAAACTCTCTCTCTAACTTCAAAACCCCCTACCGGTGCCCACACAAAGCACCCTAGATCCCGATTCACACCAAAAACTCAACTCATAGGTTTTTCACCCAAATGAGAATACAATCTCAACCTCGGGATCCAACGATCCCAACTACTCAAATAGACGAGCCCGGAAGGCCCAACATCGTGATTAAACTCCAAATCGCCACGTAAAACAACTTTAGGGGTCATTAATACTCCGGAATTAACATCTATAATCTCAGGTCATCACAATTAAAATATCCTCACATGATATTTTTAGTATTTTAAACAATAAAATACTTAAATTCCCATTTAAACATGCTACACCAAAACAATAAACACCCATCCCAAATAATTATGCCAAAACCCAAATTCCCAACATATATCACATGCACCATGAAATAAATTTCCCCAATATTATTAATTCAACCACATGAATTAATACCATAATCATCATATCAACATAATTAATGATTAAAATCACATAATCATTTCGGGGATATCACACCTATGAACCTCTTGAGTGTATCTCCCTTGGAATCATAAGTGCGCTTGCGCTTATTTCAGCGGGAGCTATTCCCAACTTCGAACATGTTGGCCTTGGAAATCATACCGCTTGATTTATTTTCAATTTTCATGTTGTCTTGCTCGATGCGCAGCCTCCTGATAAAATCCCCGAGTCTCGTTATCTTTCACTTGTGCTTCAGGTAGCTCTTGAAGTCCTTCCAAAACGGCTGTAATTTTTCGATCATCATCGGCACTTGGAGGGCATCATTTATCCCCATACCTTCGATATCAAGTTCATGATATATCACCTGCAGCTCTTTGCATTGCTCAACAACACTCTTGCCATCTACCGTTCGATAGTCAGGGAATAGTGTGACTACAAATTTCTTTGCACCTGCGTCATTTACTTTGTACTTCGTTTCTAACGATTTCCAAAGATCTTTCGCAATCTCTTTGGAGGAATACACATTGAAAAGTGCATCGTCAAGTGAGTTTAGTACGTAGTTGCGACAGAAGTAATCGTCACTCAACCACGATTCGGCTATTCCAGCAGATTGATGATCCTCTTTGTCCTCCACTAGTTTCTTCTTTTTGAGAAATCTAGTCAAGTTCAAAGTGGTCAGGAAGAACATCATCTTATGCTGCAAACGCTAAAAGTTTGAACCTTTGAACTTTTCTAATTTCTCAAATAAAGAAAACGGTATTGGGTTTATCAGAACTGGCATAATGACCTCAGCGCCGCTAGCTTTCACCGCTGGAACCTCGGTATTCTAAGAAATTTGGTTTTGACTTTGGTCAGCCATTAACTAAAAATAGAACACAAATAATTTCAAAACAAGTTTTATAACTACATGGCAAAGAACCTTTGAAAGTGCACAAAAAGTGTTTGCTTGAAAAGAGCAAACTGAAACTCAGAAAAAAAAAATTAGCATACTAATTTTGAGCGAGGCGAAGATTTAACCTTAGCATAATAGGATTATTCCAACTGATTCAGTTGTGAAAGAACATGATAAAAGATTCGAGTTTACTATTGTTGGAACTATATGAAACTTGACGGATTGAATCCGTTTAAACAAACTTGATGCAAAATAAAGTAAATCAAAATACACAAACAATAGATTTACAACAACAATTTATAAACTGTTAATTGTCTTCACAGCAGAAATATGGAAACAATCCTGGACGAGGCCACAACAAGACGTGTGCCCGTAAACTCAAATTTGCCCGCCAATGTAAGCTTTTGACATCCTGGACTAGTGAGTTTGAAGGTACAACGCCCAATCACTTCTGTTCGGATTGAAACAGAATTCTGAGCATACTCTTTCGAACACTAGTAGTATGCAATACTCTTAAACAAAATGTATGAAATGTTGAATGCAGACTCAGTTCGGATGTTTGAAGAATGAAGCTGGAGCAGCTTATATAGCTGAGCAGCAGATCATTTAAAATGTCAGAAAATTAAATGGTTGTGATTAGTGGGGTAGTTGATAAGCCTCACACACTTAACATCAAATATTAAGCATCACACTTAATATCAGATTAACTCAGCAATTAAGCTGAAGTTCACATTACTACACTCTCTTGATTTATTTATCAATATAAACAAGTCTCAATTATTTCAAAATTCCAATGTGGGATTTCTAGCCAATTGACCATTCGATATTCACTTACCAAATTTGTTCTCATTAACCAAAATTTGGGCTTGAACTTCTCATTTCTCCTACAGAAAATTATGAATCATGGTTTGTGGTCGTTGAGCGATTAATAACTTAGACTACATTTGGATGAATATATTTGATTTAAGTGATGATTCAATTTTAAAAAATGATTCAATATGTGATGTCCATAATAATTAATAATCGTTCATTCGATTTAATTATGGTGTTTTTATGATATCTCGGGATTTAATTTTTGAGTTTCGGATTTTGGAACGGAGTTGGGATAAATGGTTCCAGGATTGAATTTATAACTTTGGATTGAACTTGTGGTGTAAATTAAATTCGTGAGAATTCCTTATATATTATTTGAGTTGAAATTTAGATTGAAATATTAATCAAGGGTTGAAATTATAGGGTGGGGATTTAACCCAGGGTTATACTTAAAACCTACAATTGTCCCCTCATTGTAGCCGCCTACTTCCTCTTTTCCCATCCCACTCTCATGCCATCTTCATCTGCACGCTTAGGAGGAATTTCACCTTGGTTTTTGGCTCGATTTCTTGTGTATATCGTGTGGGTAAGATCCTGATGTATACCTTGGTCATTTATCTCTCACTTTGCTCGATTTTTGTTGCTGTTTATGGTTCAAAATATACAATTTTTGGTTCGAAAATCAGCTGCTACTTGGGTTCGAATTGTGTGATGTTGGTTCGAAAGTTTTGTGGCATATTGTTTCGAAATTCCTGCTACCTTGTGGCTCGATTTCTTGCTCTATATAATTCCAATTTTCATGCTATTTTGGGGCGATTTTGTGCTTATGCTTGGGGTCAAAATGCCATGCTATTAGTTTCGAATTGTTGCTGTTTTGGCTTGATTTTTACAGATTTGTTTTTGGCCAAAAATATGATCTTATATTTGAAAATATGTTGCATTATTTGTTCAAAAACCATGCTATGCTGGTTCGAAACTTTTGCTATACTTGGATCGATTTTCCAGCTTCTTATGGTTTGACTTTTATGCTGTTATTTGGTCTGATTTCTTGTTGTTATTGGTTCGAAATTGCTACTGCACTATTGGTCAAAAATATGATGCCATTATGTAAGGTTTTATGCCATGTTTTTGTTCAAAAAAATCTGCAGATTGTTTTAAGGAAATTATGTGTTTTTATGGATCAAACTTTGCGTGCTATAATGGTCTAATTGGGGGAAAGTTGCATGGCTGAACCTTAGGGGCTGTAATGGACGAAATTAGGGCTTTATTGGGGCTTGAAAATCACGCTTTTATGATGTTTGATAAAATGCTTGAATGGTGTTCTAAATTGTTCAAAAGCCTTACTAATGGTGTGATGAATAGCTAACCTTTATGGCTCATAACTTGAAAGTATTCTAATTGGAATTAAAGATTGGTTTTGAAGGATGAGAACTGCTTTATTGTCAATGAAGAATGATGACTTGAATTGGTATAGCGGGTTAAGGCGGTTATGTGACTATAGTTTCAGTATGAATATTGTAATTGGGGAATAGATAGCATGAGAAATGTTATTGATTGTTGGAAGTTAATTATGACTCACTTTGTTGAATGATTAATTGTTAGAAGGGAATTGTTGATTTGTGCATTGGCTAGTATTATTGTTGGTTAAGAAATGAAGATTAAAATCATGCATGGAATGTGTTTGTTAATATGCTTAAATGAGATTCAAGTGTGGGTCTAAGCCTTGTTTGTGGGGGTAAAAGAACTAACTTCTATGGCTTGTAGCCATTGTAATATTTGGTGGGTGTTGGGCTATGAGATGGGATGTTTTACCTTTGAAGCATGAGTAGTGTGTGAATGGATGAGTTAGATACATGTTAAAAAGTCTTTTAACATGTATTAAAGGGCATGTGAGCAATATGCTTGATTATGTGCCATAGCGTAAATTATTGATTTATATCTTTAACGAGTTAATAATGAAATTATATTGAGTTGTGATTATTTTAGTAAGCGACATAATGAATATGTGATAAATGATTTTATTTTCATTACTAGTGAGAACTGCTTTAAGATATTGATTTTATTGGACATAAGCTAATATTGAATGGACATTCAATATAGATACTCTACTCGTCTCCGGGCATCAATGGCAGCTTTTTCATGTTGACGATTTTAAGGTACATAGCAACGTACGAGCAGGTATGCCATGTAGAAATGCTAAAATAATGTATTTATGTAATGAACTTTAATGTGCAACTATGCGAAATTCGAGTATGTGAATGTTGTTTATTACTTGTGGCACTGTGGTTATGTAAGTGTACATAATCTGGTTGTGTGAGTTGAGTCTTGATGCCGAGGGCATGATTGGATATGAGAAACCATTGAGAATGATCATAGTAAATGGGCATGAGTGCCTTTAAATTGTGTTGGTTATTATTGTGAAATAAGTGATGTATCATTAAGGAAACAATTTATTTTGATATTGAGTATCATCGTTTAAATTATGTTATCGATCTTGACGATTGTGGATTTGTGACATATTGAGACAGGAACAGTATAAGAAAGCCTTCATTGGCCAGAATTATTCAGGGAGTACATTTTATAGATTTTAATAATCTTATTCAGTTGCATATAAATTTTGTATATTGATATGAATATGACTGTTGAGTTGGAGCGTGCTCACCCTGTGTGGGGCTGTTTTTGTGAAACAGGTAAAACAGGTATGACATCGGTTCTGAAGTGAGTTCGAGCCATTGGAGTGGAATACTACCAGAAGCATGATAACAGTATTGGTAAAGGGTGATGTGATGCGAGTAGATTTATACTCGTTTATTCATTGCTCATTTGTGAGCATCCTAATGCCCATATATGATCTGTATATATGCCTTAATGTTTCTCCTTTCATTCGGGTGTCATAGATGCAGTTTATTTGAGGAGATTATGATTTATGATTTGAGCAGATAAATTTATTTTGGGTGAAGGTTGGAGTTTAATTATGTGAGGATGTGTTGTTTGGGATTTTATTATTGTCATGGTGATGATATATGTCTCTTGATTTTTGGACAGTCAAGTTTATGGGGAGACTCTGCCCAAAGTTTTATAAAAGTCATAGGGTATATGTGAAGCATGTAGTGAGAATTTTAAGGAACGAAATTTTTATATACACAAATGACTCCTTTAATTGCATTATTGACGTATTGGGACGTTGGGGTCTTACACAATATCACCTATGTTTTAATGCATTTGAAATACATAATCATTCAATAATAAAAATTCTGAAACTGATAGGGTGTTGGGTTTCCGTACCCCGGCGCCAGATACAAACGCAGCGGAAATAATACAATAAACAGATCTGACCCAGGGACGATCGATCGCGCCTGATTCATATATAAACATGCAAATATCATAATATAATGCACGAAAAGAGATTACCGTTAACACCAAAATCAGTCTGATGGCGGTGATCCTCGAGTCCAATCAACCTGACCAGATCTACAAGACTGACATCGGTGCTAGTGTGATGACGGCTATTCTCAGAGAGTGAGTGTATTGGAATTCTTCTTTAACCCTAGAATCAATGTTATATGTATAGTGGTTATGAGTTAAGCAAATTGGGCTATGGTTCATAAAGCCCAACGGGCCAACGTTTGGCTTGCTGGGCATTTATGCTAACAATCTGTAAGGACCTTAGTTCCTTAAGTGCGGATTAAATGCGTAATAGAGCTAAACATGCATCTAAGAATATAAAGTTCGTGTTGAAGCTTTGAGTCGTTAAGATTACAGGCCAAATAAAATTTCCAAAAGGGATTAATTACATTCCCTACCAAATGAATGTTAATCCTATAGTTTTACACTACTCCTAGAGTAGAGACTATACAAAATAATTAAGCCTGCTATGCCAAAAGCACTCCTCACTGGCTCACCGCATCAACACGCCTTAGCCCGTCCGCCCAAAGTACCTACAGGAACAACCCCAAAACCATGAGCATGTATGTAAACCATATTCTCAATAATATGATTGTAATTCAAATGCATAAACCGTAAATACAATTCACTTCATGTATTTAATACATTTATAAGCTCCATTTGGTTGTCCCTGTACCACAATCATAATCAATGGATTATAATACCAATAATGTAATTCATGACATGCATATATTCCATGTACACCGTGTTCAATTTCCAAGTCTTATTATATCAGTGGCATAATACCCCTCGCGTTAACATGACAGCGGAAATACCCCTCGCTTAGACAATACCAGCGGCACTAATATCCCTCGCTATAATTATGACAGCGGTCGTGTTCTTTGCTTCATATTAGCGGCAAATATTCTCTCATCGCTACGGTATGACAACGGCAAGTATTCACATCGCTACGCCACTGGCAGCAAGTATCCTCCATCACTGGAATATAATCTCGACTCACAATCACATGCACCAATGCATCCAATATACACATGCAACCACAATGCATGACCAAACTGTGTATGCAATCCATGATGCATAACCAAACCATGTATGCAATCACAATGCATAATTAATTCCATGTGTGCAACCATAGTGCATAACCAATTCAATGCGTAATAATACGCTTTACCGTCCGATGCCCGTACGTCTCACTACGTACCTTAGTCCCAAAATGTGTTGTGTCGTGGACTTTATCTCCTAAGTGTGTGGCCACCTAGGATGGTTTTACACATTCACACAAACCAATATTAGGAGCCAATAATAGTCCAAAATCAAAATTCCACAAAATTGCCCAAAAACACATATTTTGTGTCTCGCGATCGATCACCGCGAAGGGCCGATCGATCGCGAGACTTCTCTGCCCGCTGCCAAAATTTTCAATCTTTGGCGATCGATCGCCACATTTGGTGCGATCCATTGCCAGCCTCACCGATCGATCGCCCAAAAGTGGCGATCGATCGCCAACCGCTACTGGAGCGCATTGTTGGCTCGCGATCGATCGCCAGAAACGGGCGATCGATCGCCGATCCATGCACTTCGAAATCCACCATTTTTGTACACCTTTGTCATCCCAAACCATTCCAACACTCATACCTTCAACCCAACAACATAAAAACATAATAAACCTTCAAAATACACCTTTAAACAACCCAAAAATCCAACACCCAACCAAAACAATACCAACCAAAAACAAACCCATTTCCAAATCAACCAAAACCATTTCAAACCCAAACCAAACACTATAAAAACAACAAGGAGGTATCCATACCTCTTGGGGACTCCAAATCCTACCAATAATCTCACAAGCAAGACTTTTGCAAGGATTTCCCCTCCACTTTCAAGCCAAAAGCGAAAATATTGAATGGGTTAGGGTTGGGAGAGTGAATTGGGGATTTTGTAAAGTGATGGGTAAGGTGGGGTAGTGGGGTTAAAAGGGGGGTTAATTTAAAATTGTACCCCAACAATTAACATGATGTACAAAATACCCCAAGATGATATTTTAAAAGCATTTCACCAAAATGCACCAAAATCTCAATTAAATACATGTTCCGCCAAATAATTATCAACCGTCACATTCAACCCATGATAACACCCAATTACCCAACGTGCATAACATGCATCCTGAAACGCTCTATCGGGTCACGTCTACCATGTGACTAAGCATTTCAACAAGATAATTAATTCCAACACATAATTTAATTATCACCATAATTAACCACATAAATAATTAATGCCCAAATTGCAATTAATTATTTCGGGGATATCACAATACTCCCCTACTTATAAGATTTCGCCCTCGAAATCGCATGAACTTACCCAAAACAAAACCAAAACATAAATCACATACCAGAAAATAGTTCCGCGTAGTGCTGCACCATATGCCGCTCCGTCTCCCACGTGGCCTCTTCGACAGCCATGCGATCCCACTGAACCTTGACCATCGGTATCACTTTGTTCCGAAGTCTGCGATTAGCCCTATCCAGAATCCTGACTAGCCGTTCCTCGTAGGACACATCAGAATCTAACTGTATCTCAGAAGGCTGTAACACATGTGACGGATCCGGCTCATATTTCCGCAGTATAGATACATGGAACACGTTGTGAATACCAGACAACGACGGTGGTAGTGCCAAACGGTAAGCCAAGGTATCGATGCGCTGTAAAATATCATATGGTCCCACATACTGTTGGGATATGCCCTAAGACAAGTCATTAGATGATTGTTTAAGACATACAATGTTTATGGATTTATGAATGGCAATTCATTATTATATATTATTCTTTTAACTGTGCATTGTGAATTAATATATATGTTAATGTCCTTAGAATAATATTGTATTATTCTTAAAGATGTCCCTAGTCAAGTATTATCATGAATAAGGATAATGATAATACGCAGAGACTAGTATATGTTGATCGATGAATTGTTCATTGATATGAGATATCAAATCAACATATGGGTACATGTTAGAGAACGATGTACTGGACAGACCAACCATGAGAATGCAACATGGATAGTTATATGATCGTCATATGCAATTCTCATAGTGATAATAATGTATGTAATCCTTACGACTTGTGATCATCAGAGATCCCAACATAAGGAGTTATGTATCTTGATATCGTCAAACATTACCCGTAACAGGGTAATCTATAAAGGCGACTATTGGATACACTACGAATTATGTAGAGGGATGTTGACTGATCGAGATAGGATTTGTCCCTCCTATATAACAGGAGATGTGTTTGGCCCTTGATCAAGTGAGAACTAAAATGCATGGCCATGCTCGAATGAGTCGATATGAGATATCGAGCTTATTCGTTTATTCTAGTTCTACTTGGGGATCAAGAAATAAAGATTGGATATACGAGTATGACTATTCCATGACTCGTGTTCAATCTAAACACAAAGGACAAAGGGATTAAGTTACATGATTAATATTATCACAAGTTCTAAAGGTTATGTCGAGTCATTGACATTCTTGTAATTTGGGTAGCATTGATGTGTTGCTAGATACCGCTCAATGCTTGAGACGTAAAATGAGATTTTATGTCACTGCCAACATTACAAGATCCTATCGGGTCGCACAAAAGATTAAATCGAGAAGGGAAATTAAATTCATGGGATGAATTAAATAATTAAGAGGAGTCTTAATTATTAATCATGATGATTAATTAAATCATGGGCTTAAGCCCATGGGGCTTTATGAAAGCCTTTAATTAATTATATAAAAGATGATTACAAGGTGTTTAATAGCAAGACAACTTTATATCATTCAACCTAAATCTAAGCAAGACCACACGGCCTCCACATCATTCATATGCAAAAACAATGCATGTCAACATGTATCATATCATAATGCACTATCTTATGCATACTTTACTTTACCTGGTGTTAAATAAATAAACACGAATACATGTTACCGTTGGGATGCCCGTACGTTGCTTACGTACTTTTCAAAAGATAGAGGAGTCAACCGACTTTATCTCCTCGACTGTGCTGGTACCTGTGATGGTTCTACATAACCACATAACACAATATTAGGCACATCATTATGATTCAATATCATAAACTTGACATAATAAATCAATATCACATTTTTCATAATTCTGCCTCGACTGATCGATCGAAAAGACCCCACCGATCGATCGAGGACTTTAGGCGATCGATCGAGAAAACCACCGATCGATCGACCCCTTTTGTTTAAAACTTTCTACCTTGCCCGATCGATCGAAAATCATCACCGATCGATCGAGCTCCCCTACAAAAATGCGATTTTGAGCACTTCATTTCATGCTATTAAAACTACAACATATAACATAAAACATGCTCGAGGAAATATGCTAGGAACATCACAAAACTTCTATGAACGTAACCACATCAACGGTTTGATCAAAACCTAGCTAACATGCATAATAACACCTTCATAAAGTTCACTCCCATTCAACCTTTTCCGGAAACACTGGGCATTTACTCTACCCAGATTTTTCGAACACTACATTTCACAAGATTGAATTCTTCACATATCACATGCAAATGCTCCGGGAAAAGTATTGGGAGCTTCATAACAACACCATGCAAGCCCGTAATTCGAAGGTTTAAAGAAACCTAAGCTAGCATGCTTCATAACCTCATGATAAAACCCCTACTCAACTTAAAATAGGGCACTTCCTTTACCCAGATTTTCGAGGAACACTTTTCACAAACGAAAATCTAATACATAAAGCATGTAAGTAGCTTAACCAAACATGCTAGGGGCTTCATAAATTTCACATGCAAGTAAGCATAACAAGATTTCATCGAACCTTAAAGTAGCATGCCAAATCTGCTATAAAGAACATACATACTTAAAAACTGAAATCTGGGAAAAATATATGATTCCTCACCACTTTTTGGCTCGACTTTCCTTCAAGAAAAAGAGCAATAAAAAGTGATCTTCTTCTTCCTACCTGTTGTCTGAGTGTGGTTCGAGTTTTAGGAGGAAGGAGGAGACTTTTGGAGGAGGAGAAAATGATCAAATCAGATAAACAAAAGGCATGATTGGCCAAGACAGCTTTCCAGGAAAACAGGGGAGGGGCGTGGGTTGCAGTCAAGTGGGGGGGGGGGGGGGTGGTGTGTTTGGGTGGCCTTGCGGTGTTTAATTGTGTCCCGGTATTTCATACGATGTATTAAAATATCCCTCCTTGATATTTTATAATTTTACCACATCGATACATCATCAAAAACACCAAACATGCCTCCTAAACCATATCATTAAAATAAATATAACACCAACCACATACATTAATTCCCCCACTTAATTACATGCTTTTACCACATAAAGCATAACCCATAAACCCCAAATTAAATCATGCCTTTAACACATAATAAAATTAGCACATCAAAGCATGTTTACACATAATCCTTTCGGGGATATCACAATACTCCCCTACTTATAAGATTTCGTCCCCGAAATCACACTTACTTACCAAAATAATATAAAACATAAAACACATACCAGAGAACAGTTCTGGATAGTGATGCACCATGTGTCGCTCTGTCTCCCACGTGGCCTCCTCGACACCCCTACGATCCCACTGAACCTTGATCATAGGAATAACTTTGTTCCGAAGCCTGCGGTCTGCCCTATCCAAAATCCTGATAGGCCGCTCCACATAGGAAACATCGGACTCAAACTGCACCTCTGAAGGCTGCAACACATGCGAAGGATCTGGCTCGTACTTCCTCAGCATAGACACACGGAATACATCATGTATACCAGACAGAGAGGGCGGTAAAGCCAAACGGTACGCCAGAGTACCAACACGCTGCAAGATCTCATACGGCCCTACATATCTTGGGGATAACTTTCCCCGCATCCCAAACCGTACCACACCTCTGAAAGGTGAGATCTTCAGAAAGACTCTGTCACCTAACTGAAACTCCAACGGCCTTCGCCGCTGATTGGAATACGCTGCTGTAAGTAACCCCATGAGCATACAACGCAGCGGAATAAAATTTTGGGATTACAAACCAGCGATCTATACATAGGGATTCATATCGGATTAGAGAATTACAAGTGTCTTACCCTTGTAGCGCGTTTGAAGCCGAATCCACGGAGCTACACCACGTCCTACGCCTTCTCCGAGTCAATAGCAAAACTCGAATGGTTTTGCCTCAACGGTATCCACACGATCAAATCGAGTGAAGGGATGGATTAATAACACGTTGCTAGACGAGTTATTAATCCGATACACGAAGCTAACTCGATTCACAATCGAAGATCACCACCAAACAACCAAATCACCTTCGGCTACCTTGAAGAAGCCGAGAGCTTGGTTGATATCCTAGGCGGCCGAGAGCTTGTGGTTTTGGGTTAGGTTTTGTGTTATGATAATTGTCTTACAATTAAACACCTTGCTATCATATTAAATATGATTAATTAAAGGCTTTCTCAAAGCTTCATGGGCTTAAGCCCATGATTTAATTAATCCTTATGATTATTAATTAAGACTCCTCTTAATTATTTAATTCATCTCATGAATTTAATTTCCCTTCTCGATTTAATCTTTTGTGCGACCCGATAGGATCTCGTAATGTTGGCAGTGACATAAAATCTCATTTTATGTCGCAAGCATCGAGCGGTATCTAGCAACACATCGATGCTACCCAAATTACGAGAATGTCAATGACTCGACATAACCTTTAGAACTTGTGATAATATTAATCATGTAACTTAATCCCTTTGTCCTTTGTGTTTAGATTGAACACGAGTCATGGAATAGTCATACTCGTATATTCAATCTTTATTTCTTGATCCCCAAGTAGAACTAGAATAAACGAATAAGCTTGATATCTCATATCGACTCATTCGAGCATGGCCATGCATTTTAGTTCTCACTTGATCAAGGGCCAAACACATCTCCTGTTATATAGGAGGGACAAATCCTATCTCGATCAGTCAACATCCCTCTACATAATTCGTAGTGTATCCAATAGTCGCCTTTATAGTTTACCCTGTTACGGGTAACGTTTGACGATATCAAGATACATAACTCCTTATGTTGGGATCTCTGGTGATCACAAGTCGTAAGGATTACATACATTATTATCACTATGAGAATTGCATATGACGATCATATAACTATCCATGTTGCATTCTCATGGTGGGTCTGTTCAGTACATCGTTCTCTAACATGTACCCATATGTTGATTTGATATCTCATATCAATGAACAATTCATCGATCAACACATACTAGTCTCTACGTATTATCATTATCCCTTTCATGATAATACTTGACTAGGAACATCTTTTAAGAATAATACAATATTATTCTAAGGACATTAACATATATATTAATTCACAATGCACAGTTAAAAGAATAATATATAATAATGAATTGCCATTCATAAAATCATATTACAGAATATGTCACAAACAATCATCTAATGACTTGTCTTAGGGCATATCCCAACAAATCTCCCACTTGCACTAAGACCATTCAGACATATACCTAATGCCTAGAGATCTAGTATGACGATCATGCTTCTGCTGTGACAGTGGCTTCGTCAATGGGTCAGATACATTATCATCTGTTGGTACTTTGCATATTTTAACATCTCCCCTTTCAACGGTTTCTCGAATGAAATGGAAACGCCTAAGTATGTGCTTGGATCTTTGGTGAGATCTTGGTTCCTTAGCCAATGCGATCGCTCCATTGTTGTCACAATAGAGCTCTATCGGATCTTTAATGCTAGGCACCACTCCAAGTTCAGAAATGAACTTCCTCATCCAAACAGCTTCCTTTGCTGCATCCGAGGCAGCAATATACTCAGCTTCCGTTGTAGAATCGGCTACTGTTTCTTGCTTTGAACTCTTCCAGCTCACAACACCTCCATTCAGGCAATACACATATCCAGATTGCGATCGAAAATCATCTTTGTCGGTTTGGAAGCTTGCATCAGTGTAACCCATTACATTGAGCTCTTCCTCACCTCCATAAATCAAGAATGTATCCTTAGTCCTTCTCAAGTACTTTAGGATATTCTTGACAGCAATCCAGTGACCTTCACCTGGATCAACTTGATATCTGCTCGTCATGCTCAAAGCATACGATACATCGGGACGAGTACATATCATGGCATACATGATAGATCCAATAGCTGATGCGTATGGAATCTTACTCATGCGTTGTCTCTCATCTGGTGTTGAAGGACACTGTTCCTTCGAGAGATAAATACCATGTGTAGGCACGAATCCTTTCTTGGATTCTTGCATGCTAAACCTTTTAAGCACCTTGTCTATGTATGTACTTTGACTTAGACCAAGAAGCCTTCTCGATCTATCTCTATAGATCTTGATTCCTAATACATAGGTGGCTTCTCCTAAGTCTTTCATCGAAAAGCAATTCCCTAGCCAAATCTTTACAGATTGCAAGGCAGGGATATCATTTCCAATAAGAAGTATGTCATCTACATACAACACTAGGAAAATGATTACGCTCCCACTGACCTTCTTGTAGACACAAGGTTCATCTTCATTTTTGATAAAACCAAACTCTTTGATTGCATCATCAAAACGAAGATTCCAACTCCGAGAAGCTTGCTTCAATCCATAAATGGATCGTTGTAGCTTGCATATCTTTCCAGCATCCTTTGGATCGACAAAACCCTCGGGCTGTGTCATGTACACATCCTCGAGCAGATTTCCATTAAGGAAAGCTGTTTTGACATCCATCTGCCAGATTTCATAATCATGAAATGCAGCTATTGCAAGTAAGATCCTTATGGATTTAACCATGGCCACTGGTGAAAAGGTTTCATCATAGTCAATACCATGAATTTGTTTGAATCCTTTTGCAACCAGTCGACCTTTATAGGTTTGTACATTACCATCCATATCGGTCTTTTTCTTGAAAATCCATTTGCACCCTATGGGTTGTACCCCTTCAGGTGGATCAACCAAAGTCCATACTTGGTTTGCATACATGGATTCCATCTCAGATTTCATGGCCTCTTGCCATTTCTCAGAATCATTGCCCATTATAGCTTGTTGATAAGATGACGGCTCATCCTCATCAATAAGTAGTAAGTCACCTTGTTGAGTCACAAGAAATCCATATCTCTGTGGCTCCCGGTGTTCTCTTACAGACCTACGCTGGGCTTGTGTCTCTTGAGCAGGTACTTCTTCCACAACAGTTTGTGGTGCCTGCTCTGTTTCCATCTCAATCTCAGGTTCAGTGTTTTCTTGTGGTTGAACTTCACTAAGTTCTATTTTTCTCCCACTGGTTTTTCTAGAGATAAATTCTCTTTCAAGAAATACACCAGTCCGAGCAACAACTACTTTGTTCTGGGTGGGATAGTAGAAATAGTATCCTTTCGTTTCCTTAGGATACCCCACAAATAAACACTTATCAGATTTGGGTCCAAGTTTGTTAGTGGCGTGACGTCTAACGAAATCCTCACAACCCCAAATCTTCATAAAAGACATACTAGGACGCTTCCCAGTCCATATCTCATATGGTGTCTTTTCCACTGATTTAGATGGAACACGGTTCAGTAAGAAAATTGCTGTTTCTAGAGCGTGTCCCCAAAATGATATCGGAAGATCTGCATGACTCATCATTGATCTAACCATGTCTAACAAGGTTCGATTTCTCCTCTCGGATACACCATTCCATTGTGGAGTATACGGAGGAGTGAGTTGTGGGACTATCCCACACTACTTTAGATAGTCATGAAACTCTTGGCTTAAGTATTCACCTCCTCGATCTGATCGAAGGATTTTGATACTTTTGCCAAGTTAGTTTTGCACTTCATTCTTGAAATCTTTGAACTTTTCAAAGGTTTCATGTTTGTGTTTCATTAGGTACACATACCCATATCTACTGAGGTCATCAGTAAATGTAACGAAGTATTGAAAACCACCTCTAGCTTGCGTACTTATTGGTCCACATACATCACTATGTATTAGTCCCAATAAAACATTTGCCCTTTCAACATGTCCCTTGAAAGGGGCTTTAGTCATCTTGCCCATTAAACAAGATTCGCATGTTTCATATGATTCAAAATCAAATGAATCTAATACTCCATTCCTTATGAAGTTTAGATATGCGGTTCTCGTTTATGTGGCCCAAGCGACAGTGCCAGAGATAAGTCGGATTACAATCATTATTTTTAATCCTTTTAGTATTTATGTTATAGATAGGCATATCAAGATTTAATACATAAAGACCATTCACCATTTGTGCACTAGCATAAAACATATCATTTAAATAAATAGAACAACAATTGTCCTTTATTATAAATGAAAAACCATACTTGTCTAAACAAGAAATAGAAATAATGTTTTTAGTAATTGAAGGCACAAAATAACAGTCTTTTAAAATCAACGATAAACCAGAAGGTAAAGCTAAATGATAATCTCCTATAGCTAATGCAGCAACTCTTGCTCCATTTCCAACTCGGAGATCAACTTCACCTTTTGCCAATGTCCTACTCCTTTTGAGATCCTGCACATTTACACAAATGTGAGATCCACATCCAGTATCTAATACCCATGATGAAGAAGTAGATAAATTGACTTCTATAACAAAAATACCTGAAGCGGAAGTCACACTTCCTTTCTTTAGATCCTCCAGATATACTTTGCAGTTCCTTTTCCAATGGCCGGTCTCACCGCAATGGAAACAGTTCCCTTCCTTTGCTATCCCTCCCTTTGGCTTCAGTGCAGAAGACTTTGGCTTAGATTTAGCAAAGACCTTCTTTGCTTTCTTGTTGCCTTTAGTTTTGGCCCTTCCTTTGCCTTTATTCACAATAAGGACATTTGTGGCCTTAGTCTTCTTAGTGTTTGCTTCATATGTTCTCAACATACCAAGCAACTGGGGCAGAGTCTTTTCCATATCAGTCATATTGTAATTTACTACAAATTGACTGAAGCTCTCCGGCAACGATTGCAAGATTACATCGGTGGCCAACTCTTGGTCCAATGGAAAACCTAGCTTATCCAGATTCTCAATGTACCCAATCATCTTGAGCACATGAGTTCCAACTAAGCTTCCTTCTACCATCCTGCACTGGAATAACGCTTTAGAGACGTCATACCTCTCTTGTCTAGCTTGCTGTTGGTACAACTGCTTTAAGTGTTCGATCATATCGAACGCCTCCATTTCCTCATGTTGCTTCTGAAGCTCAGAGTTCATAGTGGCAAGCATTAGGCACCCAACATCAAGTGCGTCACTCTGATGCTTCTTGTAAGCATCTTTTTCAGCTCTTGTAGCTGTTAGGGGAGGTTCCTCAGCGAGCAAGGGTTCCTCTAGAACATATTGTTTCTTTTCTTGTTTGAGGACTATCCTCAAGTTCCTATGCCAGTCTAGGAAATTTGTCCCATTTAATTTGTCCTTCTCAAGGACCGATCGCAGTGATAAAGTGCTAGTAACGTTGTTAGTTGCCATGGATATCTACAATATAAATATGCAAAATAAGTTTATGATTTAAATCATTTAACATGGCCTTATATTAAATGATACTCCCACTATTTTATTTGAAAAATATCAACCCTCGAAACTTTTAGTGGGCCAAGATCCATATTTCGCCTAATCTTGAGTTAGCTTTGGCTAATCGCCCAAGACTTGGTTATTTAGGTAGACAACACTTTGTCAATTACATCACATATAATTCTTGGATAGTTGGACGAACAACACTTTGTTCAATTCATCAAATGAATTATAATCCAACCCATGCCTCTAGGTTCCCAATCCTATTGAGATAACCTAGTTAAGTCGTACCCAATTAAAGTATAACGGATATCACTTTTATCCTTTCGCGCCTTACTAAGATTGCCACGGTGCTTTGCTTTGGCAAACCCACACATGTACAATCGAAGTTATTGACGAGTACTTTTATTTTGGAAGGCATCTAAAACTTAATATTTTAGAGGGATTTATTGATCTCATGATTAATTTGATAATTTAAAATATGTCCACTACATATAGTTGTATACATATCTACATATATGTGTAATACTATTATCAAACTAAAACATAAGATAAATCATGCATCAACATACATAATTAAAACGTGACATGGTTATAGCCCCTACTAATGAGTTTCTCAAGCCAATGAGAAACTCCTATGAGTCAACCTAAGGTAACTTCATAAGCACCTTCCTTTGGCTCCAATTTGTGAATGGCCTCCTCATCCCGGCACGATGCTCCATCTTCATTGATCACCATCAATAAAATAAACTACACTATTTTACAAGATATAGAATTCCTCGATTCACATTCGAGGGGAACATAGGGGAGGGATTACATTTAGAATAAAATAGAGAAAGGCACGACTCGCAGGTCGTATTATAAATTACAATCATTCACAAATCCTATCTAATAGGTCAAAGGGCTATAATCACGCACCATGCTCAAACAACACATAAAGCATGCATTAACATTTAATTAATTAAATTCTAAACATTTTAAATTTAATTTTAATTAAAACTGTAATATAATTTTTGAAAAATTATCGTACGCTCGGGACATCACATGCCACGAACTAAAGCGACTAAAACACGAACCACCATGGTTCGAACCAAAACCCACGGCTGAACCAATAGTGGGCCTAGGGTTCGAAACCCTAGCCCATGGCCGAGCCATGGTCCATGCGGCGGCGGCACTAGGGTTCCAACCCTAGCCGCCTCACACCCTTTTGATGTTTTTATCGAGCCATCTTGTTTTAAACGCCGGAATTTGTTAGCCACGAGTCACGGTCATGCCATGCACGGGGTTCGCTCAACCATCTCGAGCTAAGGTTTCGAAAATCCTTGCTCTCATGTGGTAAAGTTACTAATCCATGCATGCATAAACCATTATCGAGTCAAGGAGTTCAAAACTCATCCAAGCATCAAAATTTAAGAAAATAGGGCGATGATGGCCGAGCCATGCACGGCTATTAGGGTTCGAAACCCTAGCCGTCATGAGCTAGCCGTCATGCCCAATGGGTTCTAAACCCTAATTAATTTTCGACACTTCCATGCACAATTATTAGCCACAACGACTAAGCCATCTCGAGCCAAGGGTTCCAAAACCCTAGCCCTCATGTGGCTAGCCATGGTGACATTTGTGATGGTGGTGGCCGAAAGTTTATGCTCAATAAATAATTTTATTCGCCAATTATATCAAATACAATTACTACGATGATTTTCATAAACTAAAATTAATTTCATATCAAATATGAATTTAAACAGTTTAATTAACATGCAATATTAATTCTAACATGATTAAACTATTTAACCACATAAATCCGATATGAGCCTTGTACACGGCTCTGATACCACTGTAAGTAACCCCATGAGCATACAACGCAGCGGAATAAAATTTTGGGATTACAAACCAGCGATCTATACATAGGGATTCATATCGGATTAGAGAATTACAAGTGTCTTACCCTTGTAGCGCGTTTGAAGCCGATATCCACGGAGCTGCACCACGTCCTACGCCTTCTCCGAGTCAATAGCAAAACTCGAATGCTTTTGCCTCAACGGTATCCACACGATCAAATCGAGTGAAGGGATGGATTAATAACACGTTGCTAGACGAGTTATTAATCCGATACACGAAGCTAACTCGATTCACAATCGAAGATCACCACCAAACAACCAAATCACCTTCGGCTACCTTGAAGAAGCCGAGAGCTTGGTTGATATCCTAGGCGGCCGAGAGCTTGTGGTTTTGGGTTAGGTTTTGTGTTATGATAATTGTCTTACAATTAAACACCTTGCTATCATATTAAATATGATTAATTAAAGGCTTTCTCAAAGCTTCATGGGCTTAAGCCCATGATTTAATTAATCCTTATGATTATTAATTAAGACTCCTCTTAATTATTTAATTCATCTCATGAATTTAATTTCCCTTCTCGATTTAATCTTTTGTGCGACCCGATAGGATCTCGTAATGTTGGCAGTGACATAAAATCTCATTTTATGTCGCAAGCATCGAGCGGTATCTAGCAACACATCGATGCTACCCAAATTACGAGAATGTCAATGACTCGACATAACCTTTAGAACTTGTGATAATATTAATCATGTAACTTAATCCCTTTGTCCTTTGTGTTTAGATTGAACACGAGTCATGGAATAGTCATACTCGTATATTCAATCTTTATTTCTTGATCCCCAAGTAGAACTAGAATAAACGAATAAGCTCGATATCTCATATCGACTCATTCGAGCATGGCCATGCATTTTAGTTCTCACTTGATCAAGGGCCAAACACATCTCCTGTTATATAGGAGGGACAAATCCTATCTCGATCAGTCAACATCCCTCTACATAATTCGTAGTGTATCCAATAGTCGCCTTTATAGTTTACCCTGTTACGGGTAACGTTTGACGATATCAAGATACATAACTCCTTATGTTGGGATCTCTGATGATCACAAGTCGTAAGGATTACATACATTATTATCACTATGAGAATTGCATATGACGATCATATAACTATCCATGTTGCATTCTCATGGTGGGTCTGTTCAGTACATCGTTCTCTAACATGTACCCATATGTTGATTTGATATCTCATATCAATGAACAATTCATCGATCAACACATACTAGTCTCTACGTATTATCATTATCCCTTTCATGATAATACTTGACTAGGAACATCTTTTAAGAATAATACAATATTATTCTAAGGACATTAACATATATATTAATTCACAATGCACAGTTAAAAGAATAATTTATAATAATGAATTGCCATTCATAAAATCATATTACAGAATATGTCACAAACAATCATCTAATGACTTGTCTTAGGGCATATCCCAACAGCTGCCTGTCTGTCCTGAGCTGCCTTCATCTTTCTCCTGATGACCTTTACCTTTTCTTCCATATCCTGGACCAACTCTGGTCCTCCGACTGATTTACGGTCCACATCATCCTAACACAAAGGTGACCTGCAACGCCTGCCATATAGGGCTTCAAATGGAGCCATCTGTATGCTAGCCTGGTAGCTGTTATTATAAGAAAATTCCAACAAGGCTACTGAGTCCTGCCAAGAAGTGTCGAACTACAGCACACAAGCCCTCAACATATCTTCGAGCTTCTGTATCGTACGCTCGGTCTGTCCGTCCGTCTGGGGATGATATGCTTGTGCACAACCTTAACTCTGTGCCCAGGGCTGACTGAAGACCCTCCCATAAGTGAGATGTGAACCGCGGATCTCGATCAGACACAATCGAAACAGGGATCCCGTGCAGTCTCACCACATCTCTGATATATAGCTGAGCCATCCTTAGGTATGTGAAGGTCATACAGTAGGGAATGAAATGAGCACTCTTAGTCAATCTGTCGACGATTACCCATATGGCATCAAAACCCGAAACAGTCCTCGGTAAGTGGGTCACGAAATCCATAGACACGTGCTGCCACTTCCACTCGGGTATCTCCAAACTCCTTAGCTCACCACCGGGCCTCTGCCTCTCAGCCTTCACCTGCTGACAAATCAAACAGCGCTTGACGAATGAGGTAACATCATGTTTCATTCGCCTCCACCAGAACTGGCTGCATAAATCCTTATACATCTTCTTCCCGCCCGGGTGGATACTCATCCTGCTGCAATGAGCTCGCTGTAATATACCATGTCGCAACATGGGTGTATCTGGAACCACCCATCTGTCGCCTAGCCTCATGAGAACCGTCCTCAGCCACTCTGAATCTCGATGGCTGACCTGAATGAACCACTGACATCCATCTCTAAACCTCTGCGTCGGTCCCCTGAGCCTTCCGGATGTGTTCATAAATGATCGGCTCAGCTAGCAAGGTCAACACCTGTAACGGAGAAGAAGATACATCATAATCAAACCCCAACTGACAGTAGGAGCCCATCATAGCTGATACATACATGGCCTCCTCTGTCGTGCTCCTCACTTTCCGACTCAAAGAGTCGGCTGTCAAGTTTGCTTTTCCCGGATGTTATTCGATTTCACAGTCATAGTCCTTCAGCAGGTCCATCCATCTCCTCTGCCTCATATTCAACTCAGCCTGTGTAAACAAGAACTTCAGGCTCTTGTGATCAGTGAAGATGGTAAATGAGGTACCATATAAGTAGTGTCACCATATCTTCAAAGCAAACACTATAGCTGCTAAATCCAAATCATGGACTGGATACCTCGTCTCGTGTGGCTTCAACTGCCTAGAAGCATAAGCCACTACATGTCTGTCCTGCATCAGTACGCATCCTAGGCCCTGTAGCAATGCGTCAGTATAAAGAACAAATCCTTTGTTCTCCCTAGGAATCACCAAAACTGGTGCAGTAGTCAGTCTGTGCTTTAATTCCCGGAAAATCTGCTCACAAGCCTCTGACCAACAGAATGGGACTCCCTTCTTAGTTAGCTGTGTAAGTGGCTTGGCGATCTTTGAGAAACCCTCGACGAAACGTCGGTAATAGCCAGCCAAACCAAGAAAACTTCGAATCTCACTGAACTGAAGTAGGGGCGGACCAATCCATAACTGCCTCAATCTTCCTGGGATCTACTGATATCCCCCCCTCGAGAGATAATGTGACCCAAGAATGATACACTATTCAGCCAAAACTCACACTTGCTGAGTTTGGCGTACAACTTGTGATCTCTGAGGATTTGAAGCACCGTCCTCAAATGATTGGCATGTTCCTCCTCACTCCTTGAGTAGACAAGGATGTCATCAATGAACATGATCACGAACTGATCGAGGTACTCTTGAAATACTTTGTTCATCAAGCTCATAAAAACTGCAGCGGCATTTGTCACACCGAAAGGCATTACCAAGAACTCGTAGTGCCCATACCGAGTTCAAAAGGCTGTCTTTTGAACATCATCAGCTCTAACCCTTATCTGGTGATAGCCTGACCTCAAGTCAATCTTTGAGTAGATCTCTGTACCCTGAAGCTGATCAAACAGATCATCAATCCTTGGAAGCGGATACATGTTCTTTACTGTGGCCTTATTAAGTTGCCTATAGTCAATGCACAGACGCATTGAACCATCCTTCTTCTTTACGAACAAAACTGGCGCACCCCATGGCAATACACTAGGACGAATGTATCCCTTGTCGAGGAGCTCCTGTAACTGTACTTTCAGCTCTCTCAGCTCTGTCGGTGCCATCATGTATGGTGCACGAGAAATGGCTGATCTCCCCGGCAGTAGCTCAATGGCAAACTCCACATCTCTGATCGGCGGAAACCCTGGAATCTCATCCGGGAATACATCAATGAATTCCGTCACGACCAGTATATCCTCGATCCTTAACTCTTCCTTTTCCTAAGAGACGTCCACGGCATAAATAATGTAGCCCGTGTGGCCGCGTTCCAATAACCGCGACATCTTAACTAGTGAGATCACTGGAATCTTGGGACGAGAGCCGTCCCCATAAAAGTCCACTGGAACCCCTGATCAGAAAGAAAACGTACCATCCTCTGTCGGTAATCTACCACAGCTCGGTATCTGCTCAACACATCAATGCCGATAATGTAGTCAAAATCTGCCATCTCTAACTGAATCAGATCGGCCCTCAGATCATTGCCCTCAAAATAAATGAGGCAATCAGATAACAGTCGGTCTGCAATCACATGCTTCCCCGTGGGTGTCGAGACCATGAGAGGCGTGGGTAACAGAGACGGGCACAAGCGGTGTCTCTCCACAAAAGCAGCAGACACAAAAGAATGGGAAGCACCTGTATCTATCAATAAAAATGCAGGGTACGTAAATAAATGACACGTACTAGCAATGACCTCCTCCAGGGCTGCCTCAGCCTGCTCTCCGCATCAATGCATACACCTGACCCTGCGGCTGTCCGTCGCCTGACCTCCCTGCGGTCGTGGTGCAAAATGCTGCCTCTGTGGTGTTCTTCCTGCGTCAAATCTTGGCCTATTCGGCCCAATGTCTGCCTGACCTCCCCGATTGGGGCAACCTCGAGCCAAGTGGACCATCTTGCCACAAATATAACAACCCTGACAGTCACGTGACAAGTGCCATCCTCCACAGTTGTTACATCGGTTTCCTCCTGTCTTACTTCCCTGGGATGGCCCTCGGTTACTTTGCTTCTGACCCTGAGATTTCTTTCCACTGAATCTAGAAGATGATGAGGCCCCACGAGGCTTAAACTGGTCCCCTCGTGGCCTCAGACGGTCACCAACAGGTATCTGCGATGGTGGGAAAGGGGGTACAACTTCCTTGTACACGCCCACCGCAATCTCTGCCTGAAAACTCCTATCGAATAGCTCCGGCCTCAACCGCTTCAAGAAATGCCTCATCTTGGCATGACTGCTCATAGCAATATGAGGGACATACCTCAACAGTGAGGAATACTGCATGGCAGCTGCAGAAAAATACCGGTTTGAGGAACCGGGTTCTGAATAAAGTCCAGTCAACTGCTACACCTTGAGCTCTCAGCTCCATCACAGTGGTCTTCCACCACATAGAAGGCTTCTTCGCCATCTGAAACTCAGCCAACCTCAGCCATGCGGTACGTGCACAGGGCACAGTCACAAGTATCTGCTCTATCCGCTCCAGCCACTCTTCGGCTGCTTCACCAGACTCAATCCCCTCAAATATAGGTGGATGGAAGTTCAAAAACTGTGTCAAGCTGAGCTCCCCTGGTAATAACATCTGTGCACTGGGCTCCACACCCACAACAGGTGGCCGTAAAGGATTCATCTGAGCAATACTAGCATTCATACTGCCCATATCCCCTACCTCTTCATTGAGGTTCTCCGGGTTAATAGCCGCCATGCTGTAACTCAAGGGTTAACAACAATACCAAAAGCAGTTCATAATATAAGCCGTTAGATAACAAGAGTAATCATATTCAAAAGCATGTTAGTATAACAACTTATACAAAAATATGCACCACATGCATAAACATGCCTACCAATGAATACCTAGCCAACTTGTTTCTAAAGGCTACCCTTTACTCGTTCCCTGGTTATCTAACCACTGCTCTGATACCACTAAATGTGAAATCCCGTTATCTCAAACATACAATAAGGTGCAATTAAGAGAACTAATCAAACCTAATCAGAGTAGTAAGTCGTGTTGACAATTGAGCTTAAGGTTTACATGTATATATGACATGCCAAAAGAAATTTGTTACATTCTTTAACAAATTTGGGTAAGGCTACTTCTACTGTACTCCTAGTAGGAACTATACAAAATAAGTCTTTATCTTGCTATATTGTAGCACTCCTTACAGTTTGGCTTATCAACCTGACCCTGGTTCTCCTTAGCAAATGCACCTACAAGGAGAACCCCCATCACATGAGCATATCGTAATTCATATCAAACATAATATGAATGTAAAGCATAAATGCATAATCATAGTCATAAAATACTTCCTGTATTTCCAATGCATTTAAAACGCACATTAGTTGTCCCTGTACCATAACTCATGATAAAAACATTATATGATATTATGGCTTCCTTATATAAATGTCATGACATATCTTTACTTCTTAAATCCTTACTTCAATCTTGAGTCATTTTATAATTAGTGTATTGCAATGCTTCTTACTTTTCCAGATAAGCATAATTCTTCCTCGCTTCTTATGGAACTCCACGTAAGCGGTATTCTTCCTCGCTTCTTATGGAAATTCACGCCTCCATGTGCGAACGATTCTCTACCTCTCGCTCCACATTTTCAGTGGAATTATAGTGTAAGCATTAAAATCCTCACTAGGATAACCTTGACTCGTGGAATACACCTCTTATATTCCTCTCGTGGAACACACCTCTTATATTCCACATCATTCATATGCAAAAACAATGCATGTCAACATGTATCATATCATAATGCACTATCTTATGCATACTTTACTTTACCTGGTGTTAAATAAATAAACACGAATACATGTTACCGTTGGGATGCCCGTACGTTGCTTACGTACTTTTCAAAAGATAGAGGAGTCAACCGACTTTATCTCCTCGACTGTGCTGGTACCTGTGATGGTTCTACATAACCACATAACACAATATTAGGCACATCATTATGATTCAATATCATAAACTTGACATAATAAATCAATATCACATTTTTCATACTTCTGCCTCGACTGATCGATCGAAAAGACCCCACCGATCGATCGAGGACTTTAGGCGATCGATCGAGAAAACCACCGATCGATCGACCCCTTTTGTTTAAAACTTTCTGCCTCGCCCGATCGATCAAAAATTATCACCGATCGATCGAGCTCCCCTGCAAAAATGCGATTTTCCAGAATTGTCGAGCACTTCATTTCATGCTATTAAAACTACAACATATAACATAAAACATGCTCGAGGAATTATGCTAGGAACATCACAAAACTTCTATGCACGTAACCACATCAACGGTTTGATCAAAACCTAGCCAACATGCATAATAACACCTTCATAAAGTTCGCTCCCATTCAACCTTTTCCAGAAACACTGGGTATTTACTCTACCCAGATTTTTCGAACACTACATTTCACAAGATTGAATTCTTCACATATCACACGCAAAATGCTCCTTGAAAAGTACTGGGAGCTTCATAACAACACCATGCAAGCCCGTAATTCGAAGGTTTAAAGAAACCTAAGCTAGCATGCTTCATAACCTCATGATAAAACCCCTACTCAACTTAAAATAGGGCACTTCCTTTACCCAGATTTTCGAGGAACACTTTTCACAAACAAAAATCTAATACATAAAGCATGTAAGTTGCTTAACCAAACATGCTAGGGGCTTCATAAATATCACATGCAAGTAAGCATAACAAGATTTCATCGAACCTTAAAGTAGCATGCCAAATCTGCTATAAAGAACATACATACTTAAAACTGAAATCTGGGAAAAATATATGATTCCTCACCACTTTTTAGAAAAAGAGAAATAAAAAGTGATCTTCTTCTTCATACCTGTTGTCTGAGTGTGGTTCGAGTTTTAGGAGAGAAGGAGGAGACTTTTGGAGGAGGAGAAGTGATCAAATCAGATAAACAAAAGACATGATTGGCCAAGACAGCTTTCCAGGAATACAGGGGAGGGGCGTGGGTTGCAGGCAAGTGGGGGTGTGGGGGGTGGTGTGTTTGGGTGGCCTTGCGGTGTTTAATTGTGTCCCGGTATTTCATACGATGTATTAAAATATCCCTCCTTGATATTTTATAATTTTACCACATCGATACATCATCAAAAACACCTAACATGTCTCCTAACCATATCATTAAAATAAATATAACCCCAACCACATACATTAATTCCCCCACTTAATTACATGCTTTTACCTCATAAAGCATAACCCATAAACCCCAAATTAAATCATGCATTTAAAGCATGTTTACACATAATCCTTTCGGGGATATCACAACTCCACTCCTACTCACTTGAGTCTGCCCTCTGTTGCTAGGTGCACTACCCCTCCGGTTATCCATTCGCCTCCCACCAAACCGAGAAGAAGAGGAAGAAGCCCCACGAGGTTTAAATGATTCTCCTCGTGGCCTCAGATTATTAGACATTGGCCTCGGCGGTGGGACTTGTGGAACGGCCTGTTAGAATTCTGGATCGAGCAGACCACAGACTTCGGAACACAGTGATACCTATGGTCAAGGTTCAGTGGGATCGTAGGGGTGTCGAGGAGGCTACGTGGGAGACGGAGCGGCATATGGTGCAGCACTACCCGGAACTATTTTCTGGTATGTTATTATGTTTAGTTTCATTTTGGGGTAAGTGCATGCGATTTCGAGGACGAAATCTTATAAGTAGGAGAGTATTGTGATATCCCCGAAATGATTAATTGCAATTTGAGCATTAATTATGTTTATATGATTAATTATGGTGATAATTAATATATGTATTGGATTTATTTATCATATTGAAATGCTTAGTCACATGGTAGGCGTGACCGGGGATGCATTTCGGGATGTATATTGTGGATGTTGGGAGAATTGAGTATTAGCATGATTTATTTGTTAAGGTGTCAATTAATTGGAAAGCATGAGTTTAATTGAGGTTTTGGTGCATTTTGGTAAAATGCTTTTAAAATACAATGTTGGGATATTTTGTACATCATGTTAATTGTTGGGGTACATTTCTATTTGACCTATATAAACTATTACCCCACTTTATCACCCAACTTTACCATTCACTCTTTAAATCCCCAAACACTCTCCCAACCCTAACCCTTCCCCCATTTTCGATTTTTGCCTCAAGGTAGAAGAGAAATATTTGCAAAAACTCCATTGGTGTGATTCTTGGTAAGATTTGAGGCCTATGAAGTGCATATATCATTCCTTGATGTTTTTGTATGGGTTTACTTGGTTTGGATTGATATATTGGAGTTTTGAAATGGGTTTGTTGGGGTTGGTATTATTTTGGTTGAGTGTTAGATTTATGGGTGTATGAGGATGTTTATTGAAGATTTTTAGTTGTTTTGTATTGATGATGTATTAATATTTGAGTTTGTTTGATTTGGGGAAGAAGAAGGGTGAATAGTGCCCGAAAATCGGGTGTACAGGACTCGGCGATCGATCGGGACATTCTCCCGATCGATCGCGAGCTGCAAGGGAGAAGGCAGTAGCCTTCCGCGATCGATCGCGAGTTTGGCGCGATCGATCGGCGAGGTCGCGATCGATCGGCGCAAACTCGGCAATCGATCGCGGATTGAATTTTTTGTTGAACAAGGCAGTGTAGTCTCGCGATCGATCGGGGCAATATGGCGATCGATCGCGAGACACCAAAATGGGTGTTTTTTATTATTTTTGTGGGATTTTTGGTATTGGACTATTATTGGGTTCTAATATTGATTTGTGTGAATGTGTAGAACCATCCCAGGTGGCAACACAGCCAAGGAAGTGAAGTCCTACCACATCCTACTTTTTGGAAAGGTACGTAGAAGACGTACGGGCACCCAACGATACATGTATCTAGTATACTCATTGATTATGCATTGTGGATGTGAGTATATATGGAGTTATGCATTTTGGATGCAAATACATGTTGAATTATGCATGATGATTGTATATGCATATGATGGTTATTGGTGCCCATCCCATGAGTCGTGGTCATCCCTTGATGATTTTAATGCTTGCCGCTATTTGATTTGGTGCCGCTAAATGTGAAGCGAGGGGTGGGAGCGCCGCATGTCACATTTAAGCGTGGTTATCATATGAGGCAAGGAAAGAATATTTGCCGCTCAATGTGAAGCAAGGGGTGGGAGCGCAGCATGTCCATTGAAGCGAGGTTATTCTATGCCGCCTATATGAAAAGTGAGGGGCATTAATATACATTGTGATGAACATACTAGGGATTGGTGATTGGTAATTGGTGATAGTGAAATGGTATTATGTCATGACATGTGTGGACCATTAAATAATCTATTTGATTATACTCATGAGTTATACAGGGACAACAAAAAAGGAAGCGTTTAAAATGCATGGGAAAAACAGGAAGTGTTTTATTATGATTTATGCATTTATGCCTTATATTCATATTGTGTTGGATATAAATAATATTATTGCTCATGTTTGGGGGTTGTCCTTGTAGGTACATTTTGGCATGAAAAAGGGGCTAAGGCGGGTTGAGGCGGTGAGCTTGTGAAGAACACTTTTGAGAAATGAAGGACATGATTACTTTTGTATAGTGTCTACTCTAGGAGTAGTGTAAAGCTATAGTTGATAACATTCATTTTTGATTGGGAATGTAATTAATCCATTGATAGTCCTTAACTTGGCATGTAATTATTAAGGCTCATAGTCTCAACGCGAACATTTATACTCTGATGTTGTATGTTAGCTCTAATTATGCCTTTAATCCAAACTTAAGGAACTAGGGTCCTTACATTAGTGGTATCAGAGCAGTGGTTAGAGAACCCAGGAACGAGTGAAGGGTAGCCTTAGCATGATTGGCTAGGTGCTTACATTTGAAGCATGTTTATGCATGTGGTGCATATTGTTGTATATACTGTTATACTAACATTCTTATTATCATTCATGTTATCTAGCGGCATAACATATATATATTTGTTTTGGAATTGTTTTAACCCTTGTGTTACAGCATGGCGGCTCTGAACTTGGGAAACCTCAATGAAGAGGTGGGTGACATTGGCAGTGTTAATGCGAGCATTGGTCATGTAATACCCCCGAAATGTTATATGATTATGTGATACGATGACGATTTACGATGTGTTTAAGAGGGTTGTGGTAATTTAATTGGGGGTTATAATTATGATATGATGATATCAGGTGGGAGGCATGTTGAGTGTTCTAAAGGATGTATTAATTAAATAAAGATGAAAAATATCGAGTTAGGATATTTTTAATACATCGTGCTAAATACCGGGGCACAATTAAACACCACATAACCACCCCAACCACACCACCACCACCCCCACTAGCTGCGAACCCACGCCCCTACCCATGATTTCAGCAGCATGGGTTGATTGGACACATGCATTCCTCTTTATTCCATTTCATTTTCTCTCACTCAAAAAGGCTCCTCCTTCTCTCCAAGTTCCGTCCATCATCTTAGCTGCTAAGAGGAAGGGTAAGCTTACAATTCATTCTTGTTTTCTTGTAAGAATCGTGAGCCAAAAAGGGGTGGACAAACATGCTGGGTAGGGTTGGATTTATTGTTGAGTGTTGAGTTTTATTGGGGTTTTTATTGGCATGTTAGTTTGAGCAAGGTTGAAACTTCGATTTTTATGCTTACATGTAAGTTTGATGAAGTTCATGGCATTTTTGTTCAAGCATATTACATGTTTTATGTGTTAGATTTCCTGTTGTAAAAAGTGGTCCTCGAAAATCTGGGCAGAACTGGCATGCCCTGTTTTCCTGAATTTTTGGATGAGGTTGAAGATTTTGATGATGTTATGATGCATGTTAGCTTAGGTTTTGTTAAACCTTTGATTTGAACACATGCATGGTAGTTTTATGAAGCTTATAACATTTTTGTTCAAGCATGTTTTACGCTTTATGAAGTAGAAATGATGGTAGGAAATGAGGTGCTCGAAAATCTGGAGAAGGCCCGATTTTTCAGAGTGCTCGATCGATCGAGATTTTAGTCCCGATCGATCGAGCGAAGCAGAAAGTTTAAAGTATGGTTTGGAATTCAGGTACCGATCGATCGAAGGATTTTCCGATCGATCGGTGAAACTCTTCGATCGATCGATAATTCCTTCCGATCGATCGATCGAGGCAGAATGTTTGGGCACTATTTGTGCACAGTTTCTCAATCGATCGAGACTTTGGGGACGATCGATCGAGAGAGACAGAAAGTTGAAAAATAAGATGATGTTTTATTTTGTTAATTTTATGATGTGAGATGGTATTGAGGCATCTAATATGGTATTGTGTGGTCTTGTAGAACCATCCCAGGTACCGGCACCATCAAGGAGATAAAGTTTGTTGACTCCTCCTCCTTTTAAAAAGGTACGTAAGAGACGTACGGGCATCGGACGGTAAAACACATCCCGACATTATGACTATGCATTGAACGCATGAACATATACGATGTTTATATGATGATGTTTATACGATGTTTATATGATGATGTTTATACGATGTTTATATGATGATGTTTATACGATGTTTATATGATGATGTTTATACGATGTTTATATAATGATGTGATACGATGTTATTATGTGGTAAGATGCCACGGGGTAAGATGCCCATATGGTAAGAAGCCATACGATGTTATTTGTGGTAAGATGCCACGGGGTAAGATGCCCCACATGGTAAGATGCCATACGATGTTATTATGTGGTAAGATGCCACGGGGTAAGATGCCCATATGGTAAGAGGCCATACGATGTTATTTGTGGTAAGATGTCACGGAGTAAGATGCCCCACATGGTAAGAGGCAATGCGATGTTTATAATGTGGTAAGATGCCACAGGGTAAGATGCCCATATGCATGATTATGAATCAGGGACAACAATAAGAAGTTAATGAATAACCAGCATATTTACTTAACAAATATTTCATGCATTTACTATGATGATTCTTATGATGTTAAGTACGATTGTATATGCTCATGATGTGTTGTCCCTGTAGGTACACTTTGGACTAAAGGACTGAGGGTCGTGTTGAGGCTGTGAGCTACGAGGAACACAGGGATGTATAGGTGTGAGACCCCGTTATCACATCAAGTTACTAAGGTGCAATTTTAAGAATTTAAACATTCATGAGAATATATCAGAGTAACGTATCGTGTTGATTAACCTGAGCTTTAGAGATTACAGGACCAAAATGTTTCAAAAAGGAATAACACAATTCCTACAAAGGCACTACATTATAGTCTTACTCTACTCAGTAGAAGCTATACAAAATTTTCTCTAACATGCTAATCCTGTAGCACTCCTTACAGCTCAGCATATCAACCCCGACCCTAGTTCTCGTCAACAAAAGCACCTACAAAGACAACCCCCAACACGTGAGCATAAAACAATTCATATTCAACATAATATGAAAGTAAGACATAAATGCACAATCCTAAACACAAGCACTTCCTGTATTTCCTGCATTTATAACGCCCATTGGTTGTCCCTGTACCATAATTCATAATAAAACACATTATATGAATGTATGGCTTTACAAATGAATGTCATGACATTTCCTCTTTTTCTTGAGGCAGTCATCATCAGTTATTTTAATGCTTTCATAATCTCAAAAACAAGCGGTATCGCATACTCGCTTCTTCATACTAGCGGTATCTCTTCCTCGCTCAGTATGGTATACCTCACCTCCATGTGCAAGCGAGCCTCCCCCCTCCCGCTCCACATTTTCAGCGGAAAAGCATAAGCATTAAAACCTTAACTGTGATCTCCCTGACTCGTGGAATACACCACTTTATTCCACATCACAATATGCAACAACAATGCATAATATGCAACACAATGCATAATAACATGTATCATAACCTTAATGCATCACATTGCATTCATCATGTGTCACACAGACAAACATAAGTACATGTTACCGTTGGGATGCCCGTACGTCGCTTACGTACCTTTCCAAAATGTGGTGTGTTGCAGGACTCTATCCCCTGCGCTGTGTAGCTACCTGTGAAGGCTCTACACCAGTGTACAATACAATATTAGATGTCTCATTACAATCCAATATCAAAACTTTAACAAAATATATCAATTTATATTTTTCAACATTCTGGGTCTCTCGATCGATTGGCCCCTCTTCCCGATCGATCGAGAAGACACCTTAACTCAAAACCAAGATTCTGCCTCGCTCGATCGATCGAGATGAAATGTCGATCGATCGAGATGCTCTGTTCGAGAAATACCAACCCAGAATTCTCGAACACCTATATTCATACCCATAAATCTAACATGTAAGACATACCACATGCCCAAAGAAACATGCTAGCAGTTACAACACACTACCCTGAGTGTATTCATCACAATTTACACCCCAAACATAAGCCCATATGCATAATGACGACCATTTACACAAGTACTCAACCAACTTTTCCGGAAACAGAACAACATATTTCATTACCAGATTTTTGAGTACTTCACTTCATGCTATTATATCTACCACATATAACATAAAGCATGCTCGAACAAACATGCCAAGGGCTTCACAAAACTACCATGCATATTTTCACATCAAAGGTTTACCAAAAACCTAAGCTAACGTGCATGATATCACCTCCTCAAAATCACTCCCAAACCATAATTTTCCAGAAAAACAGGGCATATTCCTTACCCAGATTTTCGAACACTATTCTTCACATGCTTTAATCCTCTACATAAAACATGCAACATGCTCAAGGAAAAATACAGAGAGCCTCATAATAACACCATGTAAGCATTTAAATCAAAGGTTTCAAGAAACCTAAGCTAACATGCCGTTTTCTCGCCACCTAAAAACATGTACTCAAACAAGTTTAAAACAAAAACAGAGCATGGTTTCTCACCCTACTTTGCTCCGATTTTTGAAGGCTTTCCAGGCGATGAAAGAGGACAAGCTCCTCAGAATTTTGCTTAGCTGAAGCTGGTGAAGAAATGGGAGAGAAGGCTCGAAAATTTGGATGGCTGAGAGTGGTGGAATGATTGAGCCAAGTGGTGAGTAAAGTCAGCCTGTGCAGTGTGATTGGTATGGGTTGGGGGGGGGGGGGTGGTTGGGTGTTGGGTGGTATGATGTGTTATGTTTTGGTCCCGGTATTTAGCACGGTGTATTAAAATATCCTCACATGATATTTATAGTATTTTCTCAATAAAATACTTCAATTCCCGTTAACAGGCTTTACCCAAAACAAACAACACACCCCAAATAAACAAGCCACGACCCCAAAATCTCAACATACATCACATGCACCCTGAAATGAATCTCCCCAAAAATATTAATCCAATCCCATGAATTAACACCCAAATCATCATAATTTAACTCAAATGATTAAAATCACATAAACATTTCGGGGATATCACAATACTCCCCTACTTATAAGATTTCGTCCCCGAAATCAAACATGCTTACCAACATGAAGTAAAACAAACATAAAAGCATACCAGAAAACAGCTCTGGATAGTGCTGCACCATGTGTCGCTCTGTCTCCCACGTGGCCTCCTCGACACCCCTACGATCCCACTGAACCTTGATCATAGGAATAACCTTGTTCCGAAGTCGCGGTCTGCCCTATCCAAAATCCTGATAGGCCGCTCCTCATAAGAAACATCGGACTCAATCTGCACCTCTGAAGGCTGCAACACATGTGAAGGATCCGGCTCATACTTCCTCAGCATAGACACATGAAAAACGTCGTGTATACCAGACAGAGAAGGTGGTAAAGCCAAACGGTACGCCAGAGTACCAACACGCTGTAAGATCTCATATGGCCCTACGTATCTAGGAGACAACTTCCCCCGCATACCAAACCGTACTACGCCTCTGAAAGGTGAGATCTTCAGAAAAACTCTGTCTCCTAACTGAAACTCCAACGGCCTACGCCGCTGATTGGCATATGCTGCCTGTCTGTCCTGAGCTGCCTTCATCTTTCTCTTGATAACCTTAACTTTCTCTTCCATTTCCTGAACCAACTCTGGTCCTCCAACCGACTTACGGTCCAAGTCATCCCAACACAAGGGTGACCTACAACGCCTACCATAGAGGGCCTCGAAAGGAGCCATCTGTATACTTTCCTGGTAGCTGTTGTTGTAAGAGAACTCCACCAAGGCTATCGAGTCCTGCCATGATATGTCGAACTCTAGCACACAAGCTCTCAACATATCCTCGAGCGTCTGTATCGTACGCTCGGTCTGTCCGTCCGTCTGAGGGTGATAGGCTGTGCTCAGCCTCAACTCTGTACGTAGAGCTGTCTGCAGACCCTCCCAAAAGTGAGATGTGAACCGCGGATCTCGGTCGGACACTATCGAAACAGGGATCCCGTGCAGTCTCACCACATCTCTGACATATAATTGTGCCATCCTCAAGTGCGTATATGTCATACAATAGGGAATGAAGTGAGCCACTTTAGTCAGTCTATCCACGACTACCCAGATGGCATCAAAACCCAAAACAGTCCTTGGTAAGTGGGTCACGAAATCCATAGACACGTGCTGCCACTTCCACTCGGGTATCTCCAAACTCCTTAGTTCACCTCCAGGCCTCTGCCTCTCAGCCTTCACCTGCTGACAAATCAAACAGCGCTTGACAAATGAGGTGACATCTTGTTTCATACGCCTCCACCAGAATTGGCTGCGTAGATCCTTATACATCTTCTTCCCGCCTGGGTGGACACTCATCCTGCTACAATGAGCTCGTTGTAATAGACCCTGACGCAACTCAGGTGCATCTGGAACCACCCATCTGTCGCCAAGTCTCAGAGAACCATCCTCAGCCACTCTGAATCTCGATGGCTGACCTGAATGAACCACTAATATCCATCTCTGAACCTCTACATCGGTCCCCTGAGCCTTCCTGATGTGATCATAAATAACAGGCTCAGCTAGCAAGGTCAAAACCTGTACTGGTGAAGAAGATACATCATAATAAAATCCCAAATGGCAGTAGGAGCCCAACATAGCTGATAAACACATGGCATCCTCTGCAGTGCTCCGCACTTTCCGACTCAGGGCGTCGGCTGTCAGATTTGCTTTCCCGGGATGGTATAGGATTTCACAATCATAATCCTTCAGCAGGTCCATCCATCTTCTCTGCCTCATGTTCAGCTCAGCCTGTGTAAACAAGAACTTCAGGCTCTTGTGATCAGTGAAGATGGTAAATGAGGTACCGTATAAGTAGTGTCGTCATATCTTCAAGGCGAACACTATAGCTGCCAACTCCAGATCATGGACTGGATACCTCGTCTCATGTGGCTTCAACTGTCTCGAAGCATAAGCCACCACATGTCTGTCCTGCATCAGTACGCACCCTAAACCCTGTAGCGATGCGTCGGTATAAAGAACAAATCCTTTGTTCTCCTTGGGAATCACTAGAACTGGTGCCGTAGTCAGTCTGTGCTTTAATTCCCTGAAACTCTGCTCACAAGCCTCTGTCCAACAGAATGGGACTCCCTTCTGAGTCAGCTGTGTAAGTGGCTTGGCAATCTTTGAGAAACCCTCGACGAAACGTCGATAATAGCCAGCCAGACCAAGAAAACTTCGAATCTCACTGACTGAAGTAGGGGCAGACCAATCCATAACTGCCTCTATCTTCCTCGGGTCTACTGATATCCCCTCTCGTGATATGATATGGCCCAAGAAGGCTACACTGCTCAGCCAAAACTCACACTTGCTGAGTTTGGCGTACAACTGATGATCTCTGAGGATCTGGAGCACTATCCTCAGATGATCGGCATGATCCTTCTCATTCCTTGAATAGACCAGGATGTCATCAATGAATACGATCACAAACTGATCGAGGTACTCCTGAAATACTCTGTTCATCAAGCTCATAAAAGTAGCAGGGGCATTCGTCACCCCGAATGGCATCACCAAGAACTCATAGTGCCCATACCGAGTTCTAAAAGCCGTCTTTTGGACATCACCAGCTCTAACCCGCACCTGGTGATAGCCTGACCTCAAGTCTATCTTGGAGTACACCTCTGTACCCTGAAGCTGGTCGAACAGATCCTCAATCCTCGGAAGTGGATATCTGTTCTTCACTGTGGCCTTGTTCAATTGCCTATAGTCAATGCACAGACGCATTGATCCATCCTTCTTTTTCACGAACAAGACTGGTGCACCCCAAGGCGATACACTAGGACGGATGTATCCCTTGTCGAGGAGCTCCTGTAACTGTACCTTCAGCTCCCTCAGCTCTGCCGGTGCCATCCGGTAAGGAGCACGGGATATAGCAGAAGTCCCTGGCAGCAGCTCAATAGCAAATTCAACATCCCTGACAGGCGGAAACCCCGGAATCTCATCTGGGAACACATCAATGAATTCCGCCACAACCGGAATGTCCTCAGTTCTTACTTCCTTTTCCTCAGATACATCCACAGCATAAATGATGTGTAAGGCCCCGATGCTAATTAATCCGGATTAACGATGATTAAACGAACACGGATAATTAAAAGTATAGACTTTGATTTAAGGTGTTTCGGATCACGACACCTTGTATACGATTGAGTTAAAAATACATCAAAATACACGGCTATATACATATAAATGATCATACTCAAGTGTTTTTAGATGGATTGATTTTGGGGGTTTGATGGACACTTTGAAGCATTGTGCAAGTTACAAAGGGCACCTAGTTGAGTTGGATCATCACATGCAAGACTCATGGACTCTACTACACATTAGATATTAAAATATTCTCCAATACACATTGAAACTCTCGGCCATCACTCTAATTTTCAGATTTGGAGTTCTCATTTTTTTAACTAGCATTTCTCTCTCTTCAATCCCCATCAAAAATCCTCCTCCTTCTCTCTACCTAATTTCGAAAATTACAGCCTCCTTTTCCTACCAAATTCTTGTGAAATCTATAGTGCATGTTACATGCAATTAAGGATTTAGAAGCTACAAGGCTAGGGAAGAGGAACCCATCAAGAATTTTCTAATTTGGAGCAAATTGGAGAGGTGAATGCTTGGATTGAGCTAGGTTGATGGTTTGTGCATCAAATCTTCAAGAGGAGTGAAGGTATAACACTTTTATTGAGTTTTATATACCTTGGTGTTGTTTAAGGATCGAAATTTATGAGTCTTGGCATGAGAAATGTAGAGATAACTTGCTGTCAAAAAGTGTGCAACAGATTTCAGCATGCATGTATCTGTCATTTCGAATTTTGGGTTTAGTTAAGTTTCGAATTTGAGGTTGCAATTCAAATACAAGTTGTAGCTTGTTGGAATACCTTCGATTGGACAGTAAATTCGACTAATTTGGAATTCTGACGAAAACGTTATGAACATTTTACCAATATGTGTAAAATCTGGAAATTTAGTGCATGCGAGTTTTATGCATCGAGTTCTTCGAGTTTCTGGGTAACTTATTTTACGAATTTGATGTTGGTATTCAAATACAAGTTGTAGATATATGTGTTTTCGTCCTGTGGTTAAAATTGGAGACTATTTGGACTTAAAATGAATGAGTTATGATGTTTTTACCACAAGATGCACAATCTGGAACATGCATGTAGGCGGGTTGCACATGCAGTGTGTTCTTGGTATATCTGGGCAAAATGTGCTACGATTTTGACCTTGGTGTCTGAATAAATGTTGTACAACTTTGAGTTATAGTGCATTAGAAACTGGCCTCACACGATTTGGAGTTTATATGTGCAAGTTATGCACTTTTTCCTAGAACTGCTCACTATGTCAAAACAGAGTGTATAGGTATTTTCAACACTGCCATACTTTGTTTTGCATGTGCCTCTAGATGAACGAAATAGCTTCTGGACTTCAAATATGAAATGTAGTAATTTGGGATTTCGTGATTTTCCCACTAGCCTCAACTCCTTTGGACGTCATATGAATTTGTTATGATTTTTTATACAAAAATGAGTCAGGCTGGAATTTGGTAAATTGTCCTGTTTTTCCATCAGATTGTTCTTGGCCATTTTACCTAGGCTAAATGAACGAATTTGAAGATGAATTGAACTGATGAAATGGTCATTTTTGAGTTAGCTTTGAAAATAAATTGGACCCATGTGATTTTATTAAGTAACGGACAAGTTATGAGCCGATCTCTATGGTTGCGCAGGCTGAAATTTAGAGAATTGGTTTTGGGTCTAAGTTTGGGTTTTATTTTGATATGTTTCAGGCTAGTATGTGACATTAAGTTGTATTTGGAACTGTTATGGCCAGGTTTATTAATCCTGAGATCGATTCAAGGATCACTTGGTATTTAGCTAACGGTTTGAGGTACGTTGAAATGAGTTTTATCATGACGTCTGGCAAAGACGTGTAATGATGCTAATGTATGGCCTTATATGTCATTATTTGATTTATATGACTTATTTGTCACTATATGATTCTTATGTGACTATATGACATGATAAATGTCTTGGATTACATGATATGTGAAATTACTTGATTTGTATATACTTTCACATGAGATTGCATGATATATTGAGTTGCATATGTCATTTGATGCATAAATGATTCATAGGCATATCATATTGATCTATCATTCCTTTGATATCCATGATTTGACTGAGTTGACTTACTCTGAGTGTCGGGTACGACGAGCATGGCGATGACAGGCAGTATAGGTAGTAACTGTAGTCACGTGCAGGTGCGACCGGACCTAGACACGAGGGCTGGATGCAGTAACGTACATAGGATGAGTTTTCCTAGCGCAATGTACGTATACTGTCACCCTCTGCTCGAGCTTTGATGATTTGATGATACCTTCCTTTGGACTCCGATTTTTGGTATCTTGATATTCGATTCCTTGTACCCATTCATACATCGCATTCATACATGGTATGCATTGCATGATACTTTGTCATTTGACATGATTTATTTATTTCTCGTACTGGGGTACTGACCCCCTTTGTGGGGGCTGTCATGTCTTTTGTTGTCCGGACATGACAGGCTTTACAGGAGGACATGGAGACGATGCTTACAGCGACGCATCGAGAGATACCAGAGCTCCTTGAGAGCGAGCTCAGGTTTATGTTTTATTTTGAGTCCCAGTAGTTGTTAGAATATTTTTAATTATGTTTTGAATTACCGGGGTATGCCCCGAGTATCTGTATTTTAAGTATTCTACTACTGGTTGATTTATACTTGATATGGATGTTATGCTCAACGTGTTAAATTGGAAACTGGAATTACGTATTTTCAGTATCACTATATATGTATCACCTAAAAGCGAAAATTTTTTTAGGGCCATTTGATAAGACCTTTGAAATAAATCTTCCGCTGTTTACGCAAATTAATCATTATGTGTTAATTAAACACCACATTAGGATCGGGCCCTCACATTATGGTATCAGAGCATGTATCTGGGATATGCTCGAACTAGAGTTAGGACACTGAGAATAGACACAAATGAATCGTTTGTGCATGTGTTTGACTATGTGATTTTATATGCTATTGCCTGCTATGATTACATGTTAGATAATGAAGTGTTAGTCATGTAATGGATTATTAAGCAAGGATAGCGAGATGTCATATCTCTGAATATTTTAATATGCTGATTTGCATATAATGTAGAGAATTTGAATGCTGAGTTGCATATAATCTAGAGATGAATGCTGAGTTGCATATGTTCTAGAGAATTTGAGAATTTTATTTGTTAGCACTGATAGTTGCTGACCGGATGATGATGTAGAATAAGTGATGAGAACATCTCTGACTTGAGATTTTATATGATGTTTTGATTTTATGTTGGACAGTTAGTGTTTGGACAGGTAACAGTGGTATGAACTGTAATAGCTATCTATCGAACCTGTAGACACTACAAACTGTTAATTGCACTATAACTTAGTGATAATGTGTCCATTATTGGAAATTGTATTTATCACTTTGGGATTTATCCTTGTGAATAGTGGGATGACACTATAACTAATTAAAACGCATTTTGTCGTTTGACATTGGGAATTTGAGTCTGAAAGACGATGGTAATACGTATGAGTTTACGTCAAAACCTGTTTACGTCGAGATGATGATTTAGAACTTGAGGATATTGAAAATAGTGATATTCAATTGAAGAATAGAATATAGTTGTTGTAAGAAATAACGAGATTTGGTTTGAATGAGGACTTGGATGTGGGGACTGTTGTAATTTAGTTCCAGTCTATGTGTCCGAACTATGAATAAAAACTTCACTCTGAACTCTTTTACATGAGAATATCCAGAGTAATGGTAGTGATGGAAGACGAGTTTTCCTCTTTTGTTACGGGAAAAGATGTTTACGAGAAGACCATGTTGATGACATGGAAAATGATAATTGATTATCGTGAACTTGAGAAATGGAAATATCTGCTTAATCTCAATAGCTATTCAATAGTGAAGAGATTAGATTTGTCTAAGGAATAAGACACCAAGGTGGTGCGAAGTAATTAGAACTGGATTAAAGATTAATGAAGTGACTATCATTGCGATAATCCAAGTAATCCTGGAAAAGTTTCAGAAGTATCACTCAAATTTATCCAGCTCTAGTAGTTCTAGAGGTACTATGAGATTGTAGAATACCAAATTTTTTTGAGGTCACTGTGGATGTTAATATCTACTGATCCATTTGAAAGAATAATAGAAACTAATATCGATTGTGGCCAGTCAGAGCATGTCCATGACGTGCTCAGGAACATATGCAGCCATGACAACAAATACCCTGAGCTAGGGGTAGATATCATGGTGGTTATTCTTCACGACCACTCACTTTCAGCAGCAGTTAATTACCTGTAGACCAGAGAGTATACCTTGACAATGGGATTGAGATGTCTCCAGGATATATAACCATTTCGATTTTGGCAATGATAGAGATGCTAGTGATCACAGATACATGTTGGGTATTGGTCACACGGCACGAGTTTGATTTGAGATAAAATCATTGGTTTCATATATTGCATCAAATGTGCATTGATAATGATGATTGGGAAAATACACTAGCAGTGATAATTATACTATCCACACTTGTAATAGTGAACTACAGATTTCAGTTTGTTGATAGTGTTGTGGATTTGAATTAAATGATGTTGTCGAAATATGGTTTTGATTGTATCAAGGGCATGGATACTCTGATAAATTTTGAAGATCTCGTAAGTTGATTTCAGGGTATAATTAATTTTTAACCGTCTTGTGGATACAAATGGAATGTTTATCACCACGAGTAGCAAGCTAAGATACTGATAGTATCAGCAATGAAAATATTATGGTTGAAATACTTGGAAAACGATGGATAATTGATAATAAGCAGTTGATGCTTATCAAAAAGAGTCGAGGTTGACAGATATATGAATAGTTGCTGAATATCCTCGATACTGGTACATATGTCTGAGTATGTCACCTTGAGGGAACATCAGTATTGTTCGTGAAGAAGAAAAATGATATGATGAAGATATGTATCGATTAAAGGTAGTTGAATCAGGCTATTGTCAAGAATAAATACCCACGGCCTAAGATCGAAAAGTAATTGATCAAGTTGTAAGGAACTTTAATGTATAAGAAGAACGATTTTTACTCTAGTTACCATCAGTTTGAGTCAGAAGAGAAAATGTTCTCTAGGCAATTGGTCAAACCAGATATAGACATTTTGAATTTTTGGAAATGTCGTGTGGTCTGACAACTATACCGGTAGAGTTATGAATTTGATGAAGAAAATTTTCCGTAACTTTTGGGCGGAAGTGTAATCATATTCATCAGTGGTATACTAGTGTATACGAGATCGGAAGGAACCACACAGAACACATGTGATTGATTTTTCAGACGCTTCGTGAAGCTCAAAGGGTGTACCAAGTTATTGAAATGTAAACTCTGGTTAAATTAAGTGTTGTTTTGGGATAGGTGATATCATCTCACCAGATAGCTGTTGATTCCAGTAAAGTAAAAATAGTATTAAATTGGCCAAGACCAATCATTGTACTCAAGATGAAAAGTTTTATGAACTTTGACAAATACTACAGGCTTTTACGGAAGGATACTCTAGGATAGCTTGTCTTATGAACCAATTGACCAAGAAGAAACTTGATATTCGTTTGGTCAGATGAATGAGAAAGGAGTTTTCATAACTGAAACTGAAATGGACTACAACCCCAATGTTAATTTTATTTAACTGGTTCAGGAGATATGTATTTGTGCAAGGTTAAATATTTGGGATATGTGCTGATGCATCATGAGGAGATGATTGCATATGCTTGAGATAGTTGAAGCTGGAAGAATGATATCATGTTCATGAAATTGAGCATGTAGCCATTAGTTTTGCCTTGAAGATGTGGCAACGTTACCTGTATGGCGAACAACTCATGATGTACTCTGATTTTATATGTTTAAAATATCTATCATTCAATCAGAGTTAAACTTGAGATAGAAGCGATGACTAGATTTACTAAAGAATTTGACTTTGATAGTCAATATAAATCAAGGAAAATAAAAATAGTAGCAGATGCACTGAACCGAAAAGTGCAAGGTGCATTGATAGCATCAATGTATGCTTTGGAGTTGAGTCACCTCTGATTTTGACGATCAGAAAAACTCGAAGGACAGACTCATACAAATATTGATTTGAGATATTGGTTCTGTCTCATCAACCAAGTAGATTTAGTATGCCATTTAGTGGTGGTTGCGAATGAAAAATCAGTATATAGCATCGAATTTTACTGATTCGAAAGACGTATTACAGCAGAAAGCACACTATAGGGAACATAGTGTTATTCTGGGAATGATGAGATGTATCATTCTCGAGATCCTATTTTATGATGAGATTGTATAAAGAAAGAAATTTTTGAATTTTGTGGCAAATTGTTTGACATGCCAGCAGGTCAAGATAAAAATACGAGACCTAATGGGATAGTACAGGATTTGTAAGTACCACAATGAATTTGGGAAATTTCTAGTTTTGAGTTTTATAGCTCAAATATTTACAAACAGAGATTGTGAAACAAGTTGAATCGAAATTGATTGACTATTCAATACAAGATATTGATTTCATGTGATAGTCTATATGTCTATGAGAAGACGACATGTTTAAGATATGGATAATGTGGTTTAGTTACAGTGAGTTTTTGTAATAGATGTATCTGATTGAGATCCGAGGATAATATCAGAATTTGAAACTATTTTCAGAATGTAATGGATACTAAGTTAGCAATGAGTATTGCTTAGCATACCCATACAGATGGATCAACTGAGAAAATATCCAGATCTTGGAAGTCATGTCTCGATTAATAGTGATGATTTAGTAGGAATTGACAGAAATCATTATTCACCAGTAGAAGTTTCCTATAATTTAAGTTTCAGAAAACTTTTGGGATGGCATCGGTTCAGGTTTTGCAGAACCAGAATTACCGATCGCTGATGTGATGATAGAAGATTGATAAGAAATTTTGGCATAACTTGAGATTGTTGAGAAATGCCAGGAACGATAAATTTTCCGCGAAAACGATTGAAATTGGCTTAAAGTGGGCAGATTTGCTACGCCAAAGAGAAATATATCGTTAGACTTCGAGTTGAGAATCAGGTAAATATGGAAATATTACATTTGCGATGATCAATATGATTCGTTAAGTGAGGTTTGATGTTGCCTCGATATTTTGAACTTTGTGGAATCATAGAGAACATTGATTAAGTGGTAGATCGTTGAGACGACCACAGCAGTTGTCATTGATACATGATGATCCTTAAGTATCTATGAATGAGATTGAGACATCTCATATGTTTTGATTTATTGAGTTATATTCAGTTTTGCGATTTCGAGGACGAAATCTTTTTAAGAGGGGAAGAAATGTAAGGCCCCGATGCTAATTAATCCGGATTAACGATGATTAAACGAACACGGATAATTAAAAGTATAGACTTTGATTTAAGGTGTTTCGGATCACGACACCTTGTATACGATTGAGTTAAAAATAAATCAAAATACACGGCTATATACATATAAATGATCATACTCAAGTGTTTTTAGATGGATTGATTTTGGGGGTTTGATGGACACTTTGAAGCATTGTGCAAGTTACAAAGGGCACCTAGTTGAGTTGGATCATCACATGCAAGACTCATGGACTCTACTACACATTAGATATTAAAATATTCTCCAATACACATTGAAACTCTCGGCCATCACTCTAATTTTCAGATTTGGAGTTCTCATTTTTTTAACTAGCATTTCTCTCTCTTCAATCCCCATCAAAAATCCTCCTCCTTCTCTCTACCTAATTTCGAAAATTACAGCCTCCTTTTCCTACCAAATTCTTGTGAAATCTTTAGTGCATGTTACATGCAATTAAGGATTTAGAAGCTACAAGGCTAGGGAAGAGGAACCCATCAAGAATTTTCTAATTTGGAGCAAATTGGAGAGGTGAATGCTTGGATTGAGCTAGGTTGATGGTTTGTGCATCAAATCTTCAAGAGGAGTGAAGGTATAACACTTTTATTGAGTTTTATATACCTTGGTGTTGTTTAAGGATCGAAATTTATGAGTCTTGGCATGAGAAATGTAGAGATAACTTGCTGTCAAAAAGTGTGCAACAGATTTCAGCATGCATGTATCTGTCATTTCGAATTTTGGGTTTAGTTAAGTTTCGAATTTGAGGTTGCAATTCAAATACAAGTTGTAGCTTGTTGGAATACCTTCGATTGGACAGTAAATTCGACTAATTTGGAATTCTGACGAAAAAGTTATGAACATTTTACCAATATGTGTAAAATCTGGAAATTTAGTGCATGCGAGTTTTATGCATCGAGTTCTTCGAGTTTCTGGGTAACTTATTTTACGAATTTGATGTTGGTATTCAAATACAAGTTGTAGATATATGTGTTTTCGTCCTGTGGTTAAAATTGGAGACTATTTGGACTTAAAATGAATGAGTTATGATGTTTTTACCACAAGATGCACAATCTGGAAAATGCATGTAGGCGGGTTGCACATGCAGTGTGTTCTTGGTATATCTGGGCAAAATGTGCTACGATTTTGACCTTGGTGTCTGAATAAATGTTGTACAACTTTGAGTTATAGTGCATTAGAAACTGGCCTCACACGATTTGGAGTTTATATGTGCAAGTTATGCACTTTTTCCTAGAACTGCTCACTATGTCAAAACAGAGTGTATAGGTATTTTCAACACTGCCATACTTTGTTTTGCATGTGCCTCTAGATGAACGAAATAGCTTCTGGACTTCAAATATGAAATGTAGTAATTTGGGATTTCGTGATTTTCCCACTAGCCTCAACTCCTTTGGACGTCATATGAATTTGTTATGATTTTTTATACAAAAATGGGTCAGGCTGGAATTTGGTAAATTGTCCTGTTTTTCCATCAGATTGTTCTTGGCCATTTTACCTAGGCTAAATGAACGAATTTGAAGATGAATTGAACTGATGAAATGGTCATTTTTGAGTTAGCTTTGAAAATAAATTGGACCCATGTGATTTTATTAAGTAACGGACAAGTTATGAGCCGATCTCTATGGTTGCGCAGGCTGAAATTTAGAGAATTGGTTTTGGGTCTAAGTTTGGGTTTTATTTTGATATGTTTCAGGCTAGTATGTGACATTAAGTTGTATTTGGAACTGTTATGGCCAGGTTTATTAATCCTGAGATCGATTCAAGGATCACTTGGTATTTAGCTAACGGTTTGAGGTACGTTGAAATGAGTTTTATCATGACGTCTGGCAAAGACGTGTAATGATGCTAATGTATGGCCTTATATGTCATTATTTGATTTATATGACTTATTTGTCACTATATGATTCTTATGTGACTATATGACATGATAAATGTCTTGGATTACATGATATGTGAAATTACATGATTTGTATATACTTTCACATGAGATTGCATGATATATTGAGTTGCATATGTCATTTGATGCATAAATGATTCATGGGCATATCATATTGATCTATCATTCCTTTGATATCCATGATTTGACTGAGTTGACTTACTCTGAGTGTCGGGTACGACGAGCATGGCGATGACAGGCAGTATAGGTAGTAACTGTAGTCACGTGCAGGTGCGACCGGACCTAGACACGAGGGCTGGATGCAGTAACGTACATAGGATGAGTTTTCCTAGCGCAATGTACGTATACTGTCACCCTCTGCTCGAGCTTTGATGATTTGATGATACCTTCCTTTGGACTCCGATTTTTGGTATCTTGATATTCGATTCCTTGTACCCATTCATACATCGCATTCATACATGGTATGCATTGCATGATACTTTGTCATTTGACATGATTTATTTATTTCTCGTACTGGGGTACTGACCCCCTTTGTGGGGGCTGTCATGTCTTTTGTTGTCCGGACATGACAGGCTTTACAGGAGGACATGGAGACGATGCTTACAGCGACGCATCGAGAGATACCAGAGCTCCTTGAGAGCGAGCTCAGGTTTATGTTTTATTTTGAGTCCCAGTAGTTGTTAGAATATTTTTAATTATGTTTTGAATTACCGGGGTATGCCCCGAGTATCTGTATTTTAAGTATTCTACTACTGGTTGATTTATACTTGATATGGATGTTATGCTCAACGTGTTAAATTGGAAACTGGAATTACGTATTTTCAGTATCACTATATATGTATCACCTAAAAGCGAAAATTTTTTTAGGGCCATTTGATAAGACCTTTGAAATAAATCTTCCGCTGTTTACGCAAATTAATCATTATGTGTTAATTAAACACCACATTAGGATCGGGCCCTCACATGATGTAACCTGTGTGGCCGCGCTCCAATAATCGCGCCATCTTAACCGCTGATATTACCGGAATCTTTGGACGAGAGTCGTCCCCATAAAAGGTCCACTGAAACCCCTGATCAGACAGAAAACGTACAATCCTCTGCCGGCAGTCTACCACATCTCGGTATCTGCTCAACACATCAATGCCGATAATACAGTCAAAGTCTGCCATCTCTAACTGAATCAGATCGGCCCTCAGATCATTGCCCTCAAAATAAATGAGGCAATCAGACAACAGCCGATCCGCAATCACATGCTTCCCCGTGGGTGACGAGACCATGAGAGGCGTGGGTAACAGAGACGAGCACAAACGGTGTCCCTCCACAAAAGCAGTAGATACAAAAGAATGGGAAGCACCTGTATCTATCAATATAAGTGTAGGGTACGTAAATAAATGGCACGTACCAGCAATGACCTCCTCTGGGGCTGCCTCAGCCTGCTCCCTGGTCAGTGCATACACCTGTCCCTGCGGCGGTCCTGCCGTCTGACCTCCCTGTGGTCGTGGTGCAAACTGCTGTCTCTGTGGTGCCCTCCCAGCATCAAACCTCGGCCTATTCGGCCCTGAGTCTGTCTGACCTGCCCGATTGGGGCAACCTCGAGCAAAGTGGCCCACATTGCCACAGATATAGCAACCCTGACAGTCCCGTGACAAATGCCATCCTCCACAGTTGCTACACTTGCTTCCCACTGTCTTGCTCCCCTGTGTGGGTCCCTTATTGTTCTGTTTCTGACCCTGAGACTTCTTCCCACTAAATTTGGAAGATGATGAGGCCCCACGAGCCTTGAACTGATCCCCTCGTGGCCTCAGACTATCAGCAGCAGGCCTCTGTGGTGGTACAGAAGGGGGTACAACATCCTTGTACGCGCCCACCGCAATCTCCGCTAACTCTGGCCGTGTCAGGGCGTCATCAAATGAACTGGGGTTGTTGGAGATAACCCTATCAAATAGTTCTGGCCTCAATCCCTTCAGAAAATTCCTCATCTTTGCATGGCTGCTGACAGCAATATGAGGTACATACCTCAGCAGTGAGGAATAGTGCATAGCATAGTCTGACACTGACATGCTACCCTGCTTCAAACTGTTGAACTCATCCTCTTTTAATTGTCTGGCATCTGCAGAGAAATACCGGTTAAGGAACCAGGTCCGGAATACAGTCCAGTCAACTGCCATACCTAGAGCTCTCAGCTCCATCACGGTGGTCTTCCACCACATAGCAGGCTTCTTAGCCATCTGAAACTCGGCTAACCTTAGCCATGCCGTGCGTGCACAGGGTGCAGTCACAAGTATCTGCTCTATACGTTCCAACCACTCCTCAGCTACTTCACCAGACTCAATCCCCTCAAACATGGGCGGATGGAAACTCAGAAACTGCTTCAAACTGAGCTCCCCTGGCAGTAACATCTGTACACTGGGCTCCATGCCCACAGCAGGTGGTGGTAAAGGATTCGGCGGAGCAATACTGGCATTCCTACTGTCCATATCCCCTATCTCCTCATTGGGGTTCTCCGGATTAATCTCAGCCATGCTGTAATACAAGAGTTAACAACAATACCAAAAGCAGCTCATAATATAAACCGTTAGATAACAAGAGTATCATATTCAAAGCATGTTAGTATAACACTTATACAATCATATGCATCACATGCATAAGCATGCCCAAATGAATACCTAGCCAACTTGTCTCTAAAGGCTACCCTTCACTCTTTCCTGGTTATCTAACCACTGCTCTGATACCACTAAATGTGAGACCCCGTTATCACATCAAGTTACTAAGGTGCAATTTAGAGAATTTAAACATTCATGAGAATATATCAGAGTAACGTATCGTGTTGATTAACCTGAGCTTTAGGGATTACAGTACCAAAATGTTTCAAAAAGGAATAACACAATTCCTACAAAGGCACTACATTATAGTCTTACTCTACTCAGTAGAAGCTATACAAAATTTTCTCTAACATGCTAATCCTGTAGCACTCCTTACAGCTCAGCATATCAACCCCGACCCTGGTTCTCGTCAACAAAGCACCTACAAAGACAACCCCCAACACGTGAGCATAAAACAATTCATATTCAACATAATATGAAAGTAAGGCATAAATGCACAATCCTAAACACAAGCACTTCCTGTATTTCCTGCATTTATAACGCCCATTGGTTGTCCCTGTACCATAATTCATAATAAAACACATTATATGAATGTAAGGCTTTACAAATGAATGTCATGGCATTTCCTCTTTTTCTTGAGTCAGTCATCATCAGTTATTTTAATGCTTTCATAATCTCAAAAACAAGCGGTATCGCATACTCGCTTCTTCATACTAGCGGTATCTCTTCCTCGCTCAGTATGGTATACCTCGCCTCCATGTGCAAGCGAACCTCCCCCCTCCCGCTCCACATTTTCAGCGGTAAAGCATAAGCATTAAAACCTTAACTGTGATCGCCCTGACTCGTGGAATACACCACTTTATTCCACATCACAATATGCAACAACAATGCATAATATGCAACACAGTGCATAATAACATGTATCATAAACTTAATGCATCACATTGCATTCATCATGTGTCACACACACAAACATAAGTACATGTTACCGTTGGGATGCCCGTACGTCGCTTACGTACCTTTCCAAAATGTGGTGTGTTGCAGGACTCTATCCCCTGCGCTGTGTAGCTACCTGTGAAGGCTCTACACCAGTGTACAACACAATATTAGATGTCTCATTACAATCCAATATCAAAACTTTAACAAAATATATCAATTTATATTTTTCAACATTCTGGGTCTCTCGATCGATCGGCCCCTCTTCCCGATCGATCGAGAAGACACCTTAACTCAAAACCAAGATTCTGCCTCGCTCGATCGATCGAGATGAAATGTCGATCGATCGAGATGCTCTGTTCGAGAAATACCAACCCAGAATTCTCGAACACCTATATTCATACCCATAAATCTAACATGTAAGACATACCACATGCCCAAAGAAACATGCTAGCAGTTACAACACGCTACCCTGAGTGTATTCATCACAAAGCTAACGTGCATGATATCACCTCCTCAAAATCACTCCCAAACCATAATTTTCCAGAAAAACAGGGCATATTCCTTACCCAGATTTTCGAACACTATTCTTCACATGCTTTAATCCTCTACATAAAACATGCAACATGCTCAAGGAAAAATACAGAGAGCCTCATAATAACACAATGTAAGCATTTAAATCAAAGGTTTCAAGAAACCTAAGCTAACATGCCGTTTTCTCGCCACCTAAAAACATGTACTCAAACAAGTTTAAAACAAAAACAGAGCATGGTTTCTCACCCTACTTTGCTCCGATTTTTGAAGGCTTTCCAGGCGATGAAAGAGGACAAGCTCCTCAGAATTTTGCTTAGCTGAAGCTGGTGAAGAAATGGGAGAGAAGGCTCGAAAATTTGGATGGCTGAGAGTGGTGGGATGATTGAGCCAAGTGGTGAGTAAAGTCAGCCTGTGCAGTGTGATTGGTATGGGTTGGGGGGTGGTTGGGTGTTGGGTGGTATGATGTGTTATGTTTTGGTCCCGGTATTTAGCACGGTGTATTAAAATATCCTCACATGATATTTATAGTATTTTCTCAATAAAATACTTCAATTCCCGTTAACATGCTTTACCCAAAACAAACAACACACACCCCAAATAAACACGCCACGACCCCAAAATCTCAACATACATCACATGCACCCTGAAATGAATCTCCCCAAAAATATTAATCCAATCCCATGAATTAACACCCAAATCATCATAATTTAACTCAAATGATTAAAATCACATAAACATTTCGGGGATATCACAATAGGATTCAAGTCATGATTAGTATCTACTCTAGGAGTAGTGTAAATCTAAATGTCATTCTTTTTGGAATGTAATGAATTATTTTTGAAGTTTTGCATCTTGGCCTGTAATCCTGTTAGCTCGTGTAACAACCGGAACCTTAAGATGTTGTTTAATGCATGATTAGCCCTTCTTATGTTCTATTTAACACTGTTAAGGTAAGAAGACCCCACAGGTCAGGCAAACCCTTTACCTCCACCAGCTGTAGGCATGGAACCAGTGGCTCAGTTGTTACTACCTGGTGAGATCAGTTTGACTCAGTTTCTAACTTACCACCCGCCCCGGTTTGTGGGGACGGAATCAGGGGAAGAGGCCGAAGAGTGGCTAGAGAGACTTGAGCAGATATTTGTATCCGCTACTTGTGCTAGAACGGCATGGCTGAGGCTGGCGGAGTTCCAGCTAGCAAAGAAACCTTCCATGTGGTGGAAGAGCACGGTAATGGAACTGAGAGCACAGGGTGCATTGATCGATTGGACGTTCTTCAGAACCCGGTTTTTGAACCGGTACTTCTCGGCGGTGGCGAGATAGATGAAGGAAGATGAGTTCGCAAACTTGAAACAAGGAAGCATGTCAGTGTCAGACTATGCTATGCACTATTCTTCGTTGATGAGGTATGTTCCACACATTGCCACCAATGGGCATGCAAAGATGAGAAACTTTCTGAAGGGATTACGACCGGAACTATTTGACCGGGTTATCACCAATAACCCCACTTCCTTTGATGATGCTCTTACTAGAGCAGAACTTGCGGAGATCGGAGTTGAGGCCTATCCTAATGCTGTACCCCCACACGTGCCACAACAGAGGCAAGCTACTGATAGCTTGAGGCCCCGAGGGGAGTCATTTAAACCTCGTGGTGCCTCTTCATCCTCACGGTTCAGTGGAAAGAAATCTTTTGGTCGGAAGCAAGAGAACAAGAAGAACAATTGGTCGACCAACCGAGGGCCTGTTCAAGGAAATTGATCGGGGGAGTCAAGGTGCGACAATTGTGGAGGGCCACATTCTTTGAGTAATTACCCTGCTTGTTATAGTTGTTGCAAAATGGGCCACATCTCTCGGTATTGCCCCACTCGAGGAGGACAGTCAGATTTTCAAGGGAACAGGCCGAGATTTGAGGACAGGATAGTGCACCAGAGGCAGCAGTTTGTGCCTCGACCATCGGGAGGTCAGACAGTGGGACCGTCTCAGGGGCAGGTGTATGCACTGACCAGAGAGCAGGCCCAGGCAGCCCCGGAGGAGGTGATCGCCGGTACGTGTCATTTATTTACGTACCCTGCTTTTATTTTGATAGATACAGGTGCCTCCCACTCTTTTGTATCTGTGGGCTTTGTGGAAAGACACCATATGCGCACGTCTTCTCTACCCACGCCTCTCATGGTCTCGACACCCACTGGAAGAAATGTTGTTGCCGATCAGTTTCTGACAGATTGCCTCATTCATTTTGAGGGCAACGAGTTGAAGGCAGACTTGATTGTGTTAGGCATGTCAGACTTCGACTGCATTGTGGGTATTGACATTCTGAACAGATATCAGGCAGTGGTAGATTGCCGGCAGAGAACAGTGAGGTTCAGATCTGATTTGGGGATACAGTGGACTTTTTATGGCAACGGTTCTCGTGCGAAGATTCCGTTGATTTCGGCAATCAAAATGTCTCAGTTGTTGGAACGTGGCCACACTGGCTATCTTATCTATGCCGTGGACACGTCGGGGGAGAGTAAAGAATTGAGAGTTGAGGATGTACCAGTGGTAGCAGAGTTTGCTGATGTATTCCCAGAGGAGATCCCAGGTTTCCCACCAGCTAGAGAAGTCTAGTTTGGGATCGAGTTATTACCGGGGACATCCGCTATCTCTCGTGCACCTTACAGGATGGCACCGGCGGAGTTGAGGGAATTGAAGGATGGCTCGATGCGTTTGTGCATCGATTGCCGGCAACTGAATAAAGCCACAGTGAAGAACAAGTATCCTCTCCCAAGGATTGATGATTTGTTTGATCAGTTGCAAGGTACCAGACTTTATAGCAAGATCGATTTGAGATCCGGGTATTACCAGATTCGAGTCAGAGAGGAAGATGTATAGAAGACAGCATTTCGGAATCGGTATGGGCACTATGAGTTCTTAGTCATGCCTTTTGGGGTGACAAATGCCCCCGCTGTCTTTATGAGTCTGATGAACAGAGTGTTTCAGCCATATCTTGATCAGTTCGCCATTGTATTTATCGACGACATTCTCATCTACTCCCGGAGCGAGGAAGAGCACGTGAGACACTTTAGGACAGTGCTCCAGATCCTCAGAGATCACCAGTTATATGCCAAGCTCAGCAAGTGTGAGTTTTGGTTGAGCAGTGTAGTATTTCTGGGGCATGTCATATCTAGCAGTGGAATTTCAGTGGACCCCAGGAAGATTGAGGCTGTGATGGAGTGGACTGCACCCACTTCTGTGCCTGAGATACGGAGCTTTCTTGGTTTGGCAGGATATTACCGGCGCTTCGTCGAGGGTTTCTGAAAGATCGCCAAGCCCTTGACACACTTGACCCAGAAGGGAGTACCATTCTTTTGGTCAGAAGCTTGTGAGGAGAGCTTCCAGGAGTTGAAGCACCGGTTGACGACGGCGCCGGTGTTGGTGATCCCTTCGGAGAACACTCGGTTTGTCCTTTATACTAATGCATCGCTTCAGGCCTTGGATGTGTATTGATGCAAGATAAGCACGTGGTGGCTTATGCGTCGAGGCAGTTGAAGCCGCATGAGACTAGATACCCTGTCCATGACTTGGAATTGGCGGCTATCATCTTTGCCCTGAAGATTTGGAGGCATTATCTGTATGGTACGTCGTTCACCATATACACGGACCATAAGAGCCTGAAGTTCTTATTCACCCAGGCAGAGCTGAACATGAGGCAGAGAAGGTGGATGGACTTACTCAAGGACTATGATTGTGAGATTGAATACCATCCCGGAAAAGGTAACTTGACAGCAGACGCTCTGAGCCGGAAAGTGAGGAGTACTGCTGAGGACGTCATCCATTTATCAGCTATGATGAGCTCCTACTGCCATCTAGGCTATGATTTCGACATAGATACATCACATGTGCATGTATCAACTCTTTTAGCTGAGCCATATATCTATGAGAATATTAGGAGAGCTCAGAAGTCAAATGATGAGATTTAGAGATGGTTGTCTTTAGTACATCTTGGTCAGCCAACGAAGTTCAGAGTGGCCAAGGACGGATCCTTGAGATTGGGTAACCGTTGGGTGGTTCCGAGTACGCCGGAGTTGCGTAGAGGAATCTTGGAGCGAGCTCATAGTAGAAGACTTAGTATCCACCCAGGCGGGAAGAAGATGTACAAGGACCTACGTGATCAGTTTTGGTGGAAAAGAATGAAGTGTGATGTCGTCGCCTTTGTTAAGAGGTGCTTGATCTGCCAGCAGGTCAAGGCTGAGAGGCAGAGACCTGGCGGCGAGTTGAGAAGCTTGGAGATACCAAAGTGGAAGTGGGAACACATTTCTATGGACTTCGTGACCCACTTGCCAAGGAGTGCTTCGGGTTTTGATGCTATTTGGGTGATTGTGGATCGATTGACTAAGGTAGCTCATTTCATTCCCTATAGCATGAGCTTCACCTATTTGAGGATGGTGCAGTTGTAAATTCGAGATGTGGTAAGATTGCATGGGATCCCCATCTCCATAGTGTTTGATCGAGATCCACGATTCACATCTCATTTTTGGGAGGGTATGCAGTCAGCCTTGGGAACTGAAGTTAGATTGAGTACCGCATATCATCCTCAGACGGATGGCCAGACCGAGCGTACTATCCAAACGCTCGAGGACATGTTGAGGGCTTGTGTATTGGAGTTCGATGCTTCTTGGCAGGATTCAGTGGCCTTGGTAGAGTTTTCTTATAATAATAGTTACCAGGCGAGCATTCATATGGCTCCCTTTGAGGCCCTATATGGAAGACGGTGTAGATCACCCTTGTGTTGGGATGACTTGGATCGGAAATCGGTCGGAGGACCGGAACTGGTACGAGAAATGGAAGAGAAGATAAAGATGATAAGGCAGAAAATGAAAGCAGCCCAGGACAGACAGGCAGCTTATGCAAATAAACGGCGGAGACCGTTGGAGTTTCAGTTGGGAGATAAGGTCTTCTTGAAAATCTCGCCTTTTAGAGGTGTTGTACGATTTGGGATGCGCGGAAAACTGTCTCCGAGGTACGTTGGACCGTACGAGATTTTGCAGCGCATTGGCACCTTATCTTACCGACTAGCTTTGCCACCTTATTGGTCTGGTATACATGATGTGTTCCATGTGTCTATGCTGCGGAAGTATGAGCCGGATCCATCTCATGTGTTGCAGCCTTCTGAGGTTCAGTTAGAATCCGATGTGTCTTATGTGGAACGGCCTGTTAGAATTCTGGATCGAGCAGACCGCAGACTTCGGAACAAAGTGATACCTATGGTCAAGGTTCAGTGGGATCGTAGGGGTGTCGAGGAGGCTACGTGGGAGACGGAGCGGCATATGGTGCAGCACTACCCGGAACTGTTTTCTGGTATGTTATTTATGTTTAGTTTCATTTTGGGGTAAGTGCATGCGATTTCGAGGACGAAATCTTATAAGTAGGGGAGTATTGTGATATCCCCGAAATGATTAATTGCAATTTGAGCATTAATTATGTTTATATGATTAATTATGGTGATAATTAATTTATGTACTGGATTTATTTATCATATTGAAATGCTTAGTCACATGGTAGGCGTGACCGGGGATGCATTTCGGGATGTATATTGTGCATGTTGGGAGAAATGAGTATTAGCATGATTTATTTGTTAAGGTGGCAATTAATTGGAAAGCATGAGTTTATTGAGGTTTTGGTGCATTTTGGTAAAATGCTTTTAAAATACAATGTTGGGATATTTTGTACATCATGTTAATTGTTGGGGTACATTTCTATTTATAAACTATTACCCCACTTTATCACCCAACTTTACCATTCACTCTTTAAATCCCCAAACACTCTCCCAACCCTAACCCTTCCCCCATTTTCGATTTTTGCCTCAAGGTAGAAGAGAAACATTTGCAAAAACTCCATTGGTGTGATTCTTGGTAAGATTTGAGGCCTAGGAAGTGCATATATCATTCCTTGATGTTTTTGTATGGGTTTACTTGGTTTGGATTGATATATTGGAGTTTTGAAATGGGTTTGTTGGGGTTGATATTATTTTGGTTGAGTGTTAGATTGATGGGTGTATGAGGATGTTTATTGAAGATTTTTAGTGGTTTTGTATTGATGATGTATTAATATTGGAGTTTGTTTGATTTGGGGAAGAAGAATGGTGAATAGTGTCCGAAAATCGGGTGTACAGGACTCGGCGATTGATCGGGACATTCTCCCGATCGATCGCGAGCTGCAAGGGAGAAGGCAGTAGCCTTCCGCGATCGATCGCGAGTTTGGCGCGATCGATCGGCGAGGTCGCGATCGATCGGCGCAAACTCGGCGATCGATCGCGGATTGAAATTTTTTGTTGAACGAGGCAGTGTAGTCTCGCGATCGATCGGGGCTATATGGCGATCGATTGCGAGACACCAAAATGGGTGTTTTTGATTATTTTTGTGGGATTTTTGGTATTAGACTATTATTGGGTTCTAATATTGATTTGTGTGAATGTGTAGAACCATCCCAGGTGGCAACACAGCCAAGGAAGTGAAGTCCTACCACATCCTACTTTTTGGAAAGGTACGTAGAAGACGTACGGGCACCCAACGGTACATGTATCTAGTATACTCATTGATTATGCATTGTGGATGTGAGTATATATGGAGTTATGCATTGTGGATGCAAATACATGTTGAATTATGCATGATGATTGTTATGCATATGATGGTTATTGGTGCACATCCCATGAGTCGTGGTCATCCCTTGATGATTTTAATGCTTGCCGCTATTTGATTTGGTGCCGCTAAATGTGAAGCGAGGGGTGGGAGCGCCGCATGTCACATTTAAGCGTGGTTATCATATGAGGCGAGGAAAGAATATTTGCCGCTCAATGTGAAGCGAGGGGTGGGAGCACCGCATGTCCATTGAAGCGAGGTTATTCTATGCCGCCTATATGAAAAGCGAGGGGCATTAAAATACATTGTGATGAACAGACTAGGGATTGGTGATTGGTAATTGGTGATAGTGAAATGGTATTATGTCATGACATGTGTGGACCATTAAATAATCTATTTGATTATACTCATGAGTTATGGTACAGAGACAACCAAAAAGGAAGCGTTTAAAATGCATAGGAAAAACAGGAAGTGTTTTATTATGATTTATGCATTTACTGTAAGGACCCCATGCCCTTAACCCTTGATTAGTGTATTATTTATTATGTGTGGCACATGCTTTCAATAAAATCATTCGGGAAACTCAGATGATACTTTACCATTGAATGGCAATTACAAAATTTACTTTAATATGCAATGTTATAAGTTCATCATCCTAACAACAATAGACTCATATAGTTCGCCCATTACCATCCCCATTACGCCACTTTTTACATTGTGGACTTTTATAAAAATTTGGGCAGAGTCTCCCCATAAATTGAGCTATCCCGAAACAAAAGCACATCACATAACATAATTCCCGGCCAGGGAAAACACAATACTCAACAGAATACTACAACACTAAGTAAATTCCCAGCCAGGGAAGACACCACACATAAGACGACAAAAGTGGGTTTCAACACCCACACAATACACCAATGACTCTCATATCATTTAGCAATTCTACCTCTAATTGCATGCAACATAAAATGAAAGAGAGAAAGGCTCATGCCTTTATATACAATCCATATACAAGTATAATCGTGCTCACATGCGAGCATCATGAATATGTATATAACCCTCAGGTGTATATAAAGTACCCTGTACGATACCGTGCTCCATCAAGCCCTGGTACCACGATCCTGGGAGTACATCCAATCAACAGCTCGAGCTCATCTCCAAAGCCATCGATGTACCTGTTCACCTGCCCCAACAGAGACAGCCCCCAACGGGGTGAGCATACCAATACACAAAATCCCATCATCACAGTAATGAAATTCATAATTTACAACAAAAGTAAATACTAATGAATTTAAATGATACTCCCTGGATGGCAACGTCCTCATCCGGGATTCCGTGTACTGTCCCTGTTCTCACAATCATCAAACTCATCAAATCTCAAAAATCAGTAAATCAAAACATTGATTTAACTCATCGCATGCCCAATTCTCTAATATCAATAGATGGTGATTCCCAATTCATTATACATGCAAGTATGGATATCTCAATATCAAAAACTGATTTCTTAACTTCGCTATCAATTACAGATAGTTCAAATGCCTAGCATATATTTTACCAATTTTCCATTATACTTAGACATCTCAAATGTCTTATAATGAATACATGATTCCACGATCATTCTCAGGCATCTCAATGCCCTACTATGGTCATATACATCCGGTACCCCATATAGCTTATGAGAGTTATACTACTCTAGTGTCACGCACGCTCGTGGCGGCGATATCAAGATTAGGTCGCTCCATAGCTTCTCAACACATATATATAACCTCATGCACAATTATTCAATGAAATCAAAATACATTATGCATTTCACAAATGCTCTAATATAGTAATCCTCGTACGTCGCATGTACCTTAAATCTCCGAAGTCCGAGCAAAATCTTGCTCGAGTTCCATGCCCCGAGGAACGATGTGCTAACACGATAAATAATTCACAATTATTTACGAATATGTAACCCATGCTCAAGCACATCCATAACCCTCAAAATATTGTCAACACACGACAATTAACCATTTAAAAGACCCGGGGCAGGGCACATGCAGGGAGGGAAAACGAATGAGACATAATCGAAAATTGTTCAAGAACATCCTTCAAATTTTCGAACCCTTAACATCACAATTCGAACCCAAACTAAGCACCATAATACATTTAAAACATGTAATAATCGATCAATAACAAGAATCATCACTCCCTGCCAAAACCCCCAAAAATCGAACACCACCTCACGCACACAGCGATAAATTCGAACCAAATCCACCCAAAATTAGCAGGGAATTACATGAGAAGCATGAAAAAGGGGTAATGAAGGTTACCCAATCGAAAATCGGAAGGAAAATCGACCAAATCGAAGAACCCTAGAATTTGGGTCTATGCGCTTTATGCGAAAATCCGGACGTGAATCGCGACCAAACTTCGAATTGTTGGTGTGGAAAGGTGCACCTGGAAGAGACGAAGCCGATGGTAGGTCGGACGCGCCGGATGGCGCCCGGACGGCGGAGGGCGCACATCCTGAAGCTGCGGGGGTCGAGGGAAACGGGAAAGCCGACGGGGAGAGAGAGACGGGCTGGAGGAGGAAAATGCTTCCAATAATTAAAATCTCGGGTTCAACTGGTATTTATAGCAAAAATACCCCTGAAATACTAATAGTCCCCACAAATAGATCATGATTCATTAAAAATCATCTGTTTTCAAAAATTCTCTCTCTAACTCCAAAAACCCCTACCTGGTGCCCACACAAAGCACCCCAGATCCCGAGTCCCACTAAAGACCCAACTCTTAGGTTTTTCACCTAAATGAGAATACAATCTCAACCTCGGGATCCAACGATCCCAACTACCCAAATAGACGAGCCCGAAAGGCCCAACACCGCGATTAAACTCCAAATCGCCACGTGGAACAACTTTAGGGGTTATTAACACTCCGGGATTAACATCTATAATCCCTGGTCATCACAATATCCCCCACTAAAAGAATTTCGTCCTCGAAATTAGCACCGGTGTATCACGTAACACCCAGGCTACACAACAACATGAAGCCATAACCTCGATCCTTGACCATATTAGAATCGTCTTAATAAACGCGAGGATACTTACCTCACATCAAACTCTGAAACAGAGCGACTTACCAAAACCAACATATCACCCAAGAGGCAAAACGTACCTCGATGCGGTTAATCCCAAAAGCCAGTCTCTCATGACTGCAAAACAACCAATACATACGACGGTAGATCGGACAGTCATCCTTAGTTCTAATACAACTAGTATGAACACATCATGAATGACACTTCAACCGTGAGAACGTTGACCTCGTGTCAAACTCTGTAGTGGAATAGACTTCCATATCCATCATAACGTCAAAGAGCGTCAGCACAACTCAATGCTAACAATCCAAAAGCAGTTAGTCAACTGAAACTGCTAGGATTCGAATCGCTCCCGATTCCATCGTAGATATCATTCAATGACGTCTCTACCATGACTCACGATGTCTAACATACATCGTTACGAGGGAAACACTAGTATACCACGGTGTACACATACCAAACCTGGTTTCCACTTTCGAACCTCCTCCATCGAAGGAGCAGTCGCATCATTGCAACTCAAATTGGCAACTCACGGCCACGGATTCACACAAAAGACATCTCACAAGATGTCCACCTCCGGATGTTCCATATCTCTCATCAGAGATTTAACCATCCAAAAATAGTATAACTTTATGCTTGACAAAAAGGAAATCAATAACTGGCATCCGTATACTCTCCGGTATACCTGCCTAAGCACTGACATCACATGCATACTCAATGCACTTGGCTCGGGTATCTACAACATACCCCTAAGCCCCAAACACAATCGTCAATCCTGAGTTATTTCCTACCCAGTGGAGAATGATACCGAATCTTCCAAAGATTCCCAAATAGGTATAATACTACCTCCTTCCTCTCAAGGGAAGTGCCATCGAACTCGAGATCCACTAGTCTCGAACCATTGTTCGGAAAAACTGGATACAATAACACCCATTGCATCCCAAATGCACGGATTCCCAGATCGAATCAACAACGACTTGATGACTCTCTTGTTGGTACTTCAACATCATGAGCTGTCCCAGACAAGTCTCACCAAGATTAAACATAAACGTATATATGTTTCAGTGAGGCATGCACAACCTCAACCTCAAATGACGTGGTGACTACTAGAGTCCACCACAATCCACATCGTATCACCTTATGATTTGCCAAACTTGGTTCCAGTGAGCAGTATAACGGCTCTAGCAAGCCCATCATGGTGCTGCACACACGCGGCAGACAAACTAGTCGCTGCCTCACTAGGTTCACCTCAAACCTACCAATAAGATGGACGTTTACGCACGGCATACCATAATGTGGGAAGAAAATCAATAGAGTAGTGGGTCTGTACCCAACATTCCTCTAATGTCGATACACCCTGGACACTCCAGTGTCCCTATGTACTTAACGTAACCTGATCCTAATCCTTTAGGACCCATTGTACACCCTCAAGAGTGGTGTGACCATGTCTACCACATGTCATATCGACAGAAGGCGAGTAATTTCCTCCATGATTACTCCTGTCGTCAAATACATGGCCAAAAAGTCATTCCAACGAGCATACCTCAAAGGTATCACCACTCGTAACATGATCACCTCAAACAATTGCTGCGGTACAATCACATGTACAGCGCGTCCATCCATTTCTTGAGTAACCCGCTCGGTATAAGGGTCACGTCGACCGGTGACGTAGACACCACCTTGTGCTCGGCACTGGCACCCAAATCATCATACAACTGAATACGTATACTCAACGCAATGTTCATCGTAACGATGATGCATGTCTAATAAGACATTCCCCACACCATCGTCATCGTCATCCCGTAACGATACATGCCTACTCATGGCATCTAAGGCATCGTCAACTAGTGACGATACATGTCAACAATGACATCTAAACAACCCAGTCAACTCGTGACGGTCCATGTACATCAACGTATGTCATCCATCATCATGCTAGTAAAATAGTCATAATAAAACATGCATATCAATGCATGCTAGCTATAATAATTCTAATAGAATAGCAACATCCCATACCTCCTCGCTAAGAAGATAGCGGCATACCTGTCTCCGTCACTCAATAATAGTGCGAAATCAGCACCCATCGCTCGAAGGCGGCAAAATCCTGTGCTGAGTACATAGCGGCACAATCCATCTCTTTAGAATCGACGGCATGATACCTCGTCATATAATAAGTGGCATGAAACCTCGCTATACACCTGAGCATGAATCATCGTCTACATAATAGCGGAAAGAGGCATCGCTATCAACGTATCCGGCGGCACGAATCATCGACTATCCTCATAAAAGAATGAGTCATCGTAAATCCACATAATAGCGGAATGAGGCATCGCTATCAACATATCCGGCGGCACGAATCATCGCCAATCCTCATAAAAGAATGAGTCATCGTAAATCCACATAATAGCGGAATGAGGCATCGCTATCAACATATCTGGCAGCACGAATCATCGCCAATCCTCATAAAAGAATGAGTCATCGTAAATCCACATAATAGCGGAATGAGGCATCGCTATCAACATATCCGGTGGCATAAACCATCCCCAATAATCACAAAGAGATGAATCATCATCATCGACACAGCGGAATGAACCATCGCTAATCATCAAAATCATTAGATCTTAACGTAATTGATTAACATCATAGTGTCATAACATCTTATGGCATCTTACCACATAATAATATCGTATGGCCTCTTACCATATGGGCATCTTACCCCGTGGCATCTTACCACAAATAACATTGCATGGCCCCTTACCATGTGGGGCATCTTACCACAAATAACATCGCATGGCCTCTTACCATGTGGGGCATCTTACCCCGTGGCATCTTACCACAAATAACATCGCATGGCCTCTTACCATGTGGGGCATCTTACCCCGTGGCATCTTACCACAAATAACATCGCATCATCATATAAACATCATATAAACATCATCATTATAAACTTATTCATCATAATCGTCATCATAAACATCATATCATCTTTACTCATCATAAACATCATCATCATAAACTTACTTATCATAATCATCATCATAAACATCATATCATCTTTACTCATCATAAACATCATCATCATAAACTTACGTATCATAATCATCATCATAAACATCATATCATCTTTACTCATCATAAACATCATCATCATAAACTTACTTATCACAATCATCATCATAAACATCTATCATCTTTACTCATCATAAACATCATCATCATAAACTTACTTATCATAATCATCATCATAACATCATACATACTTGTGCAATCATTGCATAATCATAGTATAGAAGTATGGTTTACCGTCCGATGCCCGTACGTTTCTTACGTACCTTCCTTGCTTGAACATTACATGAACAAACGCATTAGTTTATTCAATAATAATTGAGACCATACCAAAGTATTCCACTGTCGGTTGTCTACCCAGTCTGTCCTCAGACAATACATCATATCTTTCTTTTCCCTGATTTTCTTACCAAAATCAGATTCCTTGGCACGTAACATATAGAGTGTTAGACATCACTATTAATGCCATCCTATCTTGTCCTATACGATTCCTGCAACCACAATGGTTAGCAATACCACTTTTCATATCATAAAAGCACATAAACAATTAGTTATGTCGTATAACATTAATGCCATCATGCATAAATATGTGCTATCAATAACTTCCTAGGCCCTTAACAGCCCCAATGAGCAACCACTACTCTGATACCACTAATGTAAGGACCCCATGCCCTTAACCCTTGATTAGTGTATTATTCATTATGTGTGGCACATGCTTTCAATAAAATCATTCGGGAAACTCAGATGATACTTTACCATTGAATGGCAATTACAAAATTTACATTAATATGCAATGTTATAAGTTCATCATCCTAACAACAATAGACTCATAGAGTTCGCCCATTACCATCCCCATTACGCCACTTTTTACATTGTGGACTTTTATAAAAATTTGGGCAGAGTCTCCCCATAAATTGAGCTATCCCGAAACAAAAGCACATCACATAACATAATTCCCGGCTAGGGCAAACACAATACTCAACAGAATACTACAACACTAAGTAAATTCCCAGCCAGGGAAGACACCACACATAAGACGACAAAAGTGGGTTTCAACACCCACACAATACACCAATGACTCTCATATCATTTAGCAATTCTACCTCTAATTGCATGCAACATAAAATGAAAGAGAGAATGGCTCATGCCTTTATATACAATCCATATACAAGTATAATCGTGCTCACATGCGAGCATCATGAATATGTATATAACCCTCAGGTGTATATAAAGTACCCTGTACGATACCGTGCTCCATCAAGCCCTGGTACCACGATCCTGGGAGTACATCCAATCAACAGCTCGAGCTCATCTCCAAAGCCATCGATGTACCTGTTCACCTGCCCCAATAGAGACAGCCACCAACGGGGTAAGCATACCAATATACAAAATCCCATCATCACAGTAATGAAATTCATAATTTACAACAAAAGTAAATACTAATGAATTTAAATGATACTCCCTGGATGGCAACGTCCTCATCCGGGATTCCGTGTACTGTCCCTGTTCTCACAATCATCAAACTCATCAAATCTCAAAAATCAATAAATCAAAACATTGATTTAACTCATCGCATGCCCAATTCTCTAATATCAATAGATGGTGATTCCCAATTCATTATACATGCAAGTATGGATATCTCAATATCAAAAACTGATTTCTTAACTTCGCTATCAATTACAGATAGTTCAAATGCCTAGCATATATTTTACCAATTTTCCATTATACTTAGACATCTCAAATGTCTTATAATGAATACATGATTCCACGATCATTCTCAAGCATCTCAATGCCCTACTATGGTCATATACATCCGGTACCCCATATACCTTATGAGAGTTATACTACTCTAGTGTCACGCACGCTCGTGGCGGCGATATCAAGATTAGGTCGCTCCATAGCTTCTCAACACATATATATAACCTCATGCACAATTATTCAATGAAATCAAAATACATTATGCATTTCACAAATGCTCTAATATATAGTAATTGTAACGACCCTAATCCTTAAATGCGGAATCAAGGCATAATAGGGCTAAATAAATAATCAGAGTAGAAAAGAACATGTTGAGTCTATGAGCTTAAGCCTTTACATGCCAAAAATAAGGACTACCAAAAGGATTAATTACATTCCAATCAATGAATGTTCAACTATAGTTTTATACTACTCCTAGAGTAGATACTATCAAAAATAATCTTGTCCTTTCTGCCTCAAAAGAATGCTTCATAAGCTCACCACCTCAACCCGTTCAAGCCCACCTATCATGCCAAAAAGGTACCTACAAGGACAACCCCCAAACATGAGCAATAATAATCATTCATATTCAACACAATATGAAGATAAAGCGTAAATGCATAATCAATATAAAACACTTCCTATTTTCCCATGCATTTCAAACGCTTCCCGTTTGGTTGTCCCTGTACCATAACTCATGAGTATAATCAACAGATTATTTTTAATGGCCAAAGCATGTCATGACATCATATACCATCTCAACAGTACCAAATATTGGTCACCATTCCCTAGTCTGTCCATCACAGTGTATTTTAATGCCCCTCGCTTATTTCATATGGGCGGCATAGGATAACCTCGCTACAATGGACATGCGGTACTCCCACCCCTCGCTTCACAGAGAGTGGCAAATACCCTTTCCTCGCCCCATATGGCAACCACGCTCAAATGTGACATGCGGCGCTCCCACCCCTCGCTTCACATTTAGCGGAACCAATACAAAAAGCGGCAAGCATTAAAATCATCAAAGGATGACCACGACTCATGGGATGTGCATCCAATAATCATCATATGCATCTATCATCAATATGCATAAATTACCATGTATATGCATCCACAATGCAATACCACATATGGCATAAATCAACATGTATATGCATCCACAATGCAATACCACATATATACCCGCATCCACAATGCATAATCAATGAGTATATAAAATACATGTTACCGTTGGGTGCCCGTACGTCCACTACGTACCTTTCCAAAAGTGGAATTGGTCCGGCTTCAATTCCTCGGTTGTGTTGCTACCTGGGATGGTTCTACACAATCACACAACCCCATATTAGAAGCCAAATAATAGCCAAATACCAAAAATTTGACAAAATAAACCATTTTCCAAAATTCCACAGGCGGCGATCGATCGCTTCCCATAGGCGATCGATCGCCTCAAAATTTACACAGCGGCGATCGGTCGCCCCAAACATGGCGATCGATCGCCATTCCTTTGAAAAACCTACTGCCTCTCGGCGATCGGTCGCCTCATAACAGGCGATCGATCGCCTAACCCGAAATTTTGGTACTGCCTTGCGGCGATCGATCGCCCCATTTCAGGCGGTCGATCGCCTCGCACAGACTCGCGATTTTTCACCATTTTTGCATACCAAAACCTTCCAATCCATCCCAATACTCAAACCAACCAACCCACAACATAAATACCAACATAAACTTCCACAATACACCTTAAAACAACCATAAATCCAACCATTAACCAAATCTACAACAACCCAACACAAAACCCATTTTAAAACCATTCAAAATCAAACCAAACTCAAACAAAACCTTACAAAATTAAAGCATGAGGTACCCATACCTCTTGGGGATCTCAAATCACCCAATATGCTCCACAAATCAAGATTTTTGAAAGGTTTCTCTTCAACCCTAGGCTTGAGCTCGAAAAAGGAAGAAGGGAAAGGGTTTGTGGGTTTTGATTTGGTAAAGTGAAGTGATTTGGTAAAGTGGGGTTGGGGATAAAAGGGGATTGGGTTAATTTAATTAAAAGCATACTAAAATAATTCCATGGTGTATAAAACACCCCAGTATGATATTTTTCAAAGCATTTACTCATAATGCACCAAATATCAATTAACACATGATTCCTCATAAATTGCTAACCAAGGCAAATAAATCATGCTTCCCATAATATTTACCCAACATGCACCACATGCACCCTAAAATGCAATCCCGGGTCACCCCTATCCACATGACCATGCATTTCCATAAGGTAAATAAATCCCAAAACATAATCAATTACCACATAATTAATCATGTAAACACAATTAAAGCCAAATAGCAATTAACCATTTCGGGGATGTCACAATACTCCCCTACTTATAAGATTTCGTCCTCGAAATCACATGCACTTACCCCAACAGAAACTAAACATAAACTCATACCAGAGAATAGTTCCGGGTAGTGCTGCACCATATGCTGCTCCGTCTCCCACGTAGCCTCCTCGACACCCCTGCGATCCCACTGAACTTTGATCATCGGTATCACTTTGTTCCGAAGTATACGGTCTGCTCTGTCCAGAATTCTAACAGGCCGTTCTACGTAAGACACATCGGATTCCAACTGAACTTCGGAAGGCTGTAACACATGCGACGGATCCGGCTCATACTTCCGCAGCATCGATACATGAAACACATCATGTATACCAGATAAAGAAGGCGGCAAAGCCAGTCGGTAAGCTAAGGTGCCAATGCGCTGTAAGATCTCGTACGGTCCAACATACCTCGGAGACAGTTTCCCGCGCATCCCAAATCGCACAACGCCTCTGAAAGGCGAGATCTTCAAAAAGACCTTATCTCCCAACTGAAATTCCAACGGTCTCCGCCGTTTATTTGCATAAGCTGCCTGCCTGTCTTGGGCCGCTTTCATTTTCTGCCTTATAATCTTTATCTTCTCTTCCATTTCCCGGATTAACTCAGGCCCTCCGACTGATCTACTGTCCAAATCATCCCAACACAAGGGCGATCTACATCGTCTGCCATAAAGAGCTTCAAACGGAGCCATCTGAATACTTGCCTGGTAGCTATTGTTATAAGAAAACTCTACCAGAGGCACTGAATCTTGCCAAGTGGCATCGAACTCCAAAACACAAGCTCTTAACATGTCCTCGAGCGTCTGAATAGTGCGCTCGGTCTGGCCATCCGTCTGAGGATGATAAGCAGTACTCAATCTGACCTCAGTTCCCAAGGCTGACTGAAGGCCTTCCCAGAAATGAGATGTGAATCGCGGATCTCGATCTGACACTATGGAAACGGGGATCCCATGCAATCTCACCACATCTCTAATATACAACTGCGCCATCCTCAAAAATGTGAAAGTCATGCTATAGGGAATAAAGTGGGCTACCTTAGTCAATCTGTCCACAATCACCCAAATAGCATCAAAGCCTGAAACACTCCTCGGCAAATGAGTCACGAAGTCCATGGAAATGTGCTCCCACTTCCACTTCGGTATCTCCAAGCTTCTCAGCTCGCCGCCAGGTCTCTGTCTCTCTGCCTTAACCTGCTGGCAGATCAAACACCTCTTTACAAAGGCGACGACGTCTGATTTCATTCTCTTCCACCAAACTGACCACGCAGATCTCTGTACATCTTCTTCCCGCCTGGGTGGATGCTAAGTCTGCTATTATGAGCTCGCTCCAAGATTCCTTTACGCAACTCCGGCGTACTCGGAACCACCCATCGGTCACCCAATCTCAAAGACCCGTCATCGGCCACTCTGAACTTCGTCTGACCAAGATGTACTAAAGATAACCACCTCTGGACCTCGTCATCTGACCTCTGAGCTCTCCTGATACGCTCAAAAATATCTGGCTCAGCTAGTAAAGTCGATACATACACAGGTGATGCATCAATGTCAAAATCATAGCCCAGATGGCAATAGGAGGTCATCATAGCAGACAAATGGATGACGTCCTCAGCAGAACTCCTTACTTTCCGGCTCAGAGCATCTGCTGTCAAATTAGCTTTCCCGGGATGGTACTCTATCTCGCAATCATAGTCCTTGAGTAGGTCCATCCACCTCCTCTGCCTCATGTTCAGTTCTGCCTGAGTGAATAAAAATTTGAGGCTCTTGTGGTCTGTGTATATGGTGAATGAAGTACCATATAAGTAATGTCTCCAGATCTTCAGGGCGAAGATGATAGCCGCCAATTCCAAGTCATGAACTGGATATCTGGTCTCATGCGGCTTCAACTGCCTCGATGCATAAGCTACCAAAAGAAAGGTACACCCTTCTGAGTCAACTGAGTCAGCGGCTTGGCAATCTTCGAAAAGCCCTCAACAAAGCGCCGATAATACCCGGCCAAACCCAGAAAACTCCGGATCTCAGGCACAGAAGTGGGGGCAGCCCATTCCATCACAGCCTCAATCTTCTTGGGGTCCACTGATATCCCGCTGCTCGAAATGACATGCCCCAGAAACACTACACTGCTCAGCCAAAATTCACACTTACTGAGCTTAGCATACAACTGATGCTCTCTGAGAATCTGAAGCACTGTCCTCAAGTGTTTCACATGATCTTCCTCGCTCCGGGAGTAGATAAGAATGTCGTCAATAAACACGATGACGAACTGATCAAGATACTGCTGAAACACTCTGTTCATCAGACTCATGAAGACTGCTGGAGCATTCGTCACACCGAACGGCATCACTAAGAACTCATAATGCCCGTATCGTGTCCGGAATGCTGTCTTCTGCACATCATCCTCTCTGACCCGAATCTGATGATACCCGGACCTCAAATCAATCTTGCTATACACCCTGGTACCTTGCAACTGATCAAACAAGTCGTCAATCCTTGGGAGAGGATACTTGTTCTTCACTGTAGCCTTATTCAGCTGCCGGTAATCGATGCACAGCCGCATCGAACCGTCCTTCTTCTTCACAAAGAGAACTGGTGCGCCCCATGGCGACACGCTCGGGCGTATATATCCCTTGTCCAAGAGATCCTGCAACTGTTCTTTCAACTCTCTCAGCTCAGCCGGTGCCATCCTATAAGGTGCACGAGAGATAGCGGATATCCCTGGCAACAGCTCGATCCCAAACTCAACTTCCCTAGCCGGTGGGAATCCTAGGATCTCTTCTGGGAATACATCAGCGAACTCTGCCACTACTGGCACATCCTCAACTCTTAGTTCCTTACTCTTCCCAGATGTGTCCACGGCATAAATAAGATAGCCCGTGTGTCCACGTTCCAATAACTGAGTCATCTTGATCGCTGAAATCAACGGAATCTTCGCACGAGACCCGTTGCCAAAGAAAGTCCACTGACTGCCCAACTCAGGTCTGAACTTCACTGTCCTCTACCGGCAATCTACCACTGCCTGATATCTGTTCAGAACATCAATACCCAAGATGCAGTCAAAGTCTGACATACCCAGCACAATCAAGTCTGATCTCAATTCGTTGCCCTCAAAATAAATGAGGCTATCTGCCAAGAACTGATCAGCAACGACGTTTCTTCCAGTGGGTGTCGAGACAAGGAGAGGCGTGGGTAAAGAAGACGTGCGCATATGGTGTCTCTCCACGAATCCCACAGACACAAAAGAATGGGAGGCACCTGTATCTATCAAAACAAAAGCAGGGTACGTAAATAAATGGCACGTACCGGCAATCACCTCCTCCGGGGCTGCCTGAGCCTGCTCTCTGGTCAGTGCATATACCTGTCCCTGGGGCGGTCCCACTGTCTGACCTCCCGACGGACGAGGCCCAAACTGCTGCCTCTCTGCACTGTCCTGTCCTCAAACCTTGGCCTGCTGCCCTGATACTCTGACTGGCCTCCCCTGGTGGGACAATACCGAGCAATGTGGCCCATCTTGCCACAAACATAACATGCAGGACACTTGTTTGAAGAATGTGTCCCTCCACAATTGTTGCACCTCGGCTCTCCCGGCCTATCCCCTTGTGAGGATCCTCTATTGGCTGACCAATTGCCCTTCTTGTTATCCTGCTTCTGACCAAAATGTTTCTTTCCACCATATCGCGAAGATGAAGAGGCACCACGGGGCTTAAATGGCTCACCCCGAGGCCTCAAACTGTCATTGGTCTGCTTCTGTTGCGGTACCGGTGGTGGCATAGCATAAGCTCCCACTCCTAGCTCAGCAAACTCTGCTCTTGTGAGAGCATCATCAAAAGAAGTTGGGTTATTAGTGATAACCCGGTCATAGAGCTCCGGTCGCAATCCCTTCATAAAGTTTCTCATCTTAGCGTGTCCACTGGTGGCAATGTGGGGGACGTACCTCAGCAATGAAGAGTACCGTGTGGCATAGTCTGCCACTGTCATGTTCCCCTGCCTCATACTTGTAAATTCATCCTCCTTTGTCTGTCTTGCTGCCGCGGAGAAGTACCGATTCAGAAACCTAGTCCTGAAGAGAGTCCAGTCAATTACAGCACCCAGTGCTCTCATTTCCATTACTGTGCTCCTCCACCACATCAGAGGTTTCTTGGCTAATTGAAACTCCGCTAGCCTCAGCCAAGCCGTCACAGCACAAGGAGCCGATACGAAAATCTGCTCAAGTCTTTCTAACCACTCTTCAGCCTCTTCCCCGGACTCTGTCCCCTCAAACCGGGGCGGATGGTAAGATAGGAATTGTGTCAAGCTAATCTCACCCGGTAGCAGCAACTGAACCACTGGTTCCACTCCTACAGCCGGTGGAGGTAGAGGGTTTGTCTGTCCAATACTAGCATTCATGCTCCCCATATCACCGACTTCCTCATTAGCAGCCATGCTGTAACACAAATGTTAACAACAATTCCAAAGCAATACATGATATCGTTAGATAACAGGAGTGATATAAGCATGTTAGTATAACAGGATAACAGGATATACATCAATATGCACCACATGCATAAACATGCTCTAAATGTAAGCACCTAGCCAAACATGTTAAGGCTACCCTTCACTCGTTCCCGGGTTCTCTAACCACTGCTCTGATACCACTAATGTAAGGACCCTAATCCTTAAATGCGGAATCAAGGCATAATAGGGCTAAATAAATAATCAGAGTAGAAAAGAACATGTTGAGTCTATGAGCTTAAGCCTTTACATGCCAAAAATAAGGACTACCAAAAGGATTAATTACATTCCAATCAATGAATGTTCAACTATAGTTTTATACTACTCCTAGAGTAGATACTATCAAAAATAATCCTGTCCTTTCTGCCTCAAAAGAATGCTTCATAAGCTCACCACCTCAACCCGTTCAAGCCCACCTATCATGCCAAAAAGGTACCTACAAGGACAACCCCCAAACATGAGCAATAATAATCATTCATATTCAACACAATATGAAGATAAAGCGTAAATGCATAATCAATATAAAACACTTCCTGTTTTCCCATGCATTTCAAACGCTTCCCGTTTGGTTGTCCCTGTACCATAACTCATGAGTATAATCAACAGATTATTTTTAATGGCCAAAGCATGTCATGACATCATATACCATCTCAACAGTACCAAATATTGGTCACCATTCCCTAGTCTGTCCATCACAGTGTATTTTAATGCCCCTCGCTTATTTTCATATGGGCGGCATAGGATAACCTCGCTACAATGGACATGCGGTACTCCCACCCCTCGCTTCACAGAGAGCGGCAAATACCCTTTCCTCGCCCCATATGGCAACCACGCTCAAATGTGACATGCGGCGCTCCCACCCCTCGCTTCACATTTAGCGGAACCAATACAAAAAGCGGCAAGCATTAAAATCATCAAAGGATGACCACGACTCATGGGATGTGCATCCAATAATCATCATATGCATCTATCATCAATATGCATAAATTACCATGTATATGCATCCACAATGCAATACCACATATGGCATAAATCAACATGTATATGCATCCACAATGCAATACCACATATATACCCGCATCCACAATGCATAATCAATGAGTATATAAAATACATGTTACCGTTGGGTGCCCGTACGTCCACTACGTACCTTTCCAAAAGTGGAATTGGTCCGGCTTCAATTCCTCGGTTGTGTTGCTACCTGGGATGGTTCTACACAATCACACAACCCCATATTAGAAGCCAAATAATAGCCAAATACCAAAAATTTGACAAAATAAACCATTTTCCAAAATTCCACAGGCGGCGATCGATCGCTTCCCATAGGCGATCGATCGCCTCAAAATTTACACAGCGGCGATCGGTCGCCCCAAACATGGCGATCGATCGCCATTCCTTTGAAAAACCTACTGCCTCTCAGCGATCGGTCGCCTCATAACAGGCGATCGATCGCCTAACCCGAAATTTTGGTACTGCCTTGCGGCGATCGATCGCCCCATTTCAGGCGGTCGATCGCCTCGCACAGACTCCAGATTTTTCACCATTTTTGCATACCAAAACCTTCCAATCCATCCCAATACTCAAACTAACCAACCCACAACATAAATGTAGGGTCTTCCTACCTTAACTTCATATAGTACACATAAAAAGGATAGAACATGCATTTATAACCTCTTAAGGGTTCCGGTTGTAGTTTGAGCTAGGGAGATTACAGGCCAAAAATAAAGTTTTCAAAGCTATTTAATTACATTCCCAACAAAGAATGTTAAAGCTATAGATTTACACTACTCCTAGAGTAGAGACTATCAAAAATCCTGCATCCTACGTTCATCATGCTCCCTTTAGCTCACTTCCTCAACCCGACCCTAGGCCCTTGGTCCAAAAGTGTACCTACAGGGATAACACATCATGAGCATTCATAAATTTACTTAACATTATATAAAAGCATACATATGCATAACATCTTAGTTAAGTAAAAGTCGTTGGTCGTCCTCCGACCTCCTTAGTTATCCCTGACTCTTATTCATATATTGGGGCGTCTTACCCCATTGTATGGCATCTTACCATATCATAATCATTGCGTGGCATCTTACCACGTGGGCATCGTACCCAATCATATGGCGTCTTACCATATTATAAACATTGCTTGGCATCTTACCATGTGGGCATCTTACCCAATCATATGGCGTCTTACCATATCATAAACATTGCGTGGCATCTTACCACGAATAACATCGCATGGCCTCTTACCATGTGGGGCATCTTACCCCGTGGCATCTTACCACAAATAATATCGCATGGCCTCTCACCATGTGGGGCGTCTTACCCCGTGGCATCTTACCACAAATAACATCGCATAAGCGTCATCATCATAACATCATCATAAGCATCATCATTATAAATATCATCATAGATATCATCATCATAACATCATCTTAAACGTCATCATCGTAAACATCATCTTAAATATCATCATAATATGTAAGGGCATGGTTTACCGTCCGATGCTCGTACGTCTCTTACGTACCTTAATTCCCAAAAGTGGAGAATTTGGAGAGCTTTATCTCCTGGATGTTGTGGGCACCTGGGATGGTTCTACACAACCATACAAATTGATATTAGAAGCTAAACATAGTCCAATATCCAAAAATCCCACAAAAAAATCAAAAATCCACTTTTCTTCAGCTCGCGATCGATCGCCACCCAGGCGCGATCGATCGCGAGATCGCACTGGACGAGGGGCCAAAATCTCCTTCTTGGCGATCGATCGCCACTTTTGGCGCGATCGATCGCCAGGCCCGCCGATCGATCGCCCAAAAGTGGCGATCGATCGCCAAATGCTTCTGGCTGGTACTGGACGCTCGCGATCGATCGCCAAGAACGGGCGATCGATCGCCGAGTGCTGTACATCGAATTTTCGCCATTAATGCTCATTTTCCAAGCTCCTTCACATACCACCCCAAAACCAAACTTCCATAAAACATCAATAACATCATAACCCACCAAAACCAACATAAAACACTTCAAAAATCATACCCCAACCATACACAACACATACCCAAACAAACCCACATAAAACATCAAAAACTTAACCCATTTCAACACCAAACATCATAAAACTTATAGGAATGGTTCCATACCTCTTGTAGGCTCCAAATCCTAGCAAAGATCACACAAATAAGGATTTTGTGGGACTTTCCTCCTCCTCTTTTGGTGAGTTTCGAAAATGGGGGGTAGGGTTTGGGGTTGGGAAGTGATTTGGGGATTTTTAAAAGGTGAGAGTAAAGTGGGGGGTTTAAAGTGATGGGTATGGGATTAAAAAGGGGTTGTAATGACTTAATAAAAAGTGTACCCCAAACTTAACATGATGTATAAAATACCCTACTTGGTATTTCAAAAGCATTTTTCAACAATGCTCTAAACTTCATTTAAAATTCCATCTTCCTCATATTTGACAATTTAACACAATTAATCATGTTAACATCTTAATACCCAACACATAAATCTATCAATACATGATACATCATATAAACATAATTAATGTCCAAGTTACCATTAATTAATTTCGGGGCATCACATTACTCCCCTACTCACAAGATTTCGTCCTCGAAATCGCATGCACTTACCCAAAAGAAACTAAACATAAATCATACCAGAAAATAGTTCGGGGTAATGCTGCATCATATGCCGCTCCGTCTCCCACGTAGCCTCCTCGACACCCCGACGATCCCACTGAACTTTGACCATTGGTATAACTTTACTTCGTAGTCTGCGATCCTCACGATCCAGAATTCTGACCGGTCGTTCAACGTAGGATACATCTGAGTCTAACTGCACTTCAGTAGGCTGTAATACATGAGACGGATCTGGCTCATACTTTCTCAACATAGAAACATGGAAGACATCATGAATTCCAGATAAGGACGGCGGTAAAGCCAATCGGTAAGCCAAAGTGCCGATACGCTGTAATACCTCATACGGTCCAACATACCTCGGGGATAACTTCCCCCGCATACCAAATCGAACAACACCCCTGAAGGGTGAGATTTTCAAGAAGACCTTGTCTCCTACTTGAAATTCTAGCGGTCGTCGCCGCTTATTGGCATAGGCTGCTTGCCTATCTTGGGCCGCTTTCATCTTTAAGCGTATCATCTTAATCTTTTCCTCCATGTCCTTAATCATATCCGGTCCTCCGACCGCTTTACTCGTCAAGTCCTCCCAATACAGCGGTGATCTACATCGTCGTCCGTACAGAGCTTCAAAAGGGGCCATTTGAATGCTCGCCTGATAGCTGTTATTGTAGGAGAACTCTACCAGAGGTATAGACTCTTGCCACGGAGTATCAAACTCCAAAACACATGCCCTCAATATATCTTCGAGCGTTTGTATAGTACGCTCCGTTTGGCCATCAGTCTGAGGGTGATAAGCTGTACTTAGTCTCACCTCGGTGCCCAAAGCTGTCTGGAGACCCTCCCAGAAATGAGAAGTAAACCTTGGGTCTCTGTCAGACACGATCGAGACTGGAATCCCATGCAACCTCACTACATCCCGTACATATAATTGGGCCATCTTTAAATACGTGAAAGTCATACTGTAAGGGATGAAATGAGCTACCTTCGTCAGCCTATCCACGATCACCCAGATCGCATCAAATCCAGAGGCCGACCTTGGCAAGTGGGTCACGAAGTCCATAGATATATGCTCCCACTTCCACTTAGGTACCTCCAAGCTCTTCAGCTCGCCACCAGGCCTCTGCCTTTCTGCCTTTACTTGTTGGCAGATCAAACATCTCTTAACGAAGCTGATCACATCACGCTTCATGCGTCTCCACCAGAATTGACCACTTAGGTCCTTATACATCTTTCTTCCACCGGGGTGGATACTGAACCGGCTACTATGAGCCCGTTCTAAAATTCCTTTACGCAATCCTGGCGCATCTGGGACCACCCATCGGTTGCCCAATCTTAAAGAGTCATCTTCAGCCACACTAAACTTTGTCGGCTGGCCTCGAAGTGCTATTGATGACCATCTCTGCACTTCATCATCCGACCTCTGGGCTTTCCTGATTGCCTCAAATACGTCTGGTTCGGCTAATAAGGTCGACACTCGCACCGGCGACGTGTCTACATCGAAATCATAGCCCAGATGGCAATAAGAAATCATCAAAGCTGATAAACACATAACATCCTCAGCGGTGCTCTTCACCTTCCGACTTAAGGCGTCTGCTATCAAATTTGCCTTACCAGGATGGTACTCAATTTCACAGTCATAATCCTTGAGTAAATCCATCCACCTCCTTTGCCTCATATTCAACTCTGCCTGAGTGAACAAGAACTTCAGGCTCTTATGGTCCGTAAAAATGGTAAACGTAGTACCATAAAGGTAATGACGCCAAATCTTCAAGGCGAAAATGATAGCTGCCAGTTCCAGATCATGGACTGGGTACCTGGTCTCATGAGGCTTCAACTGTCTCGAAGCATAGGCTACCACTTGTCTGTCTTGCATCAATACGCAGCCCAAGCCCTGCAGTGACGCATCCGTGTACAAGGCAAACCTCTTATCCTCAGACGGAATCACCAATACTGGCGCTGTCGTCAAACGACGCTTCAATTCTTGGAAGCTTTCCTCACAAGCTTCGGACCAAAAGAATGGGACTCCTTTCTGAGTCAGCTGTGTCAATGGCTTAGCGATCTTGGAAAACCCCTCGACAAAACGTCGGTAATAACCTGCTAAGCCCAGAAAACTCCGTATTTCGGGTACAGAAGTGGGTGCTGCCCACTCCATCACAGCTTCAATCTTCCTCGGATCCACAGATATCCCTTGGCTAGATATGACATGGCCTAGGAACACCACGCTGTCTAACCAGAATTCGCACTTGCTCAGCTTTGCATACAACTGATGATCCCTAAGGATCTGAAGTACTGTCCTCAAGTGCCGTACATGATCTTCTTCAGTCCTAGAGTAGATGAGTATGTCGTCAATGAAAACTATGACGAATTGGTCCAAATATGGCTGGAACACCTTGTTCATCAAACTCATGAAAACAGCCGGGGCATTTGTCACCCCAAAAGGCATGACTAGGAATTCATAATGCCCATACCTAGTCCTGAAGGCTGTCTTCTGGACATCCTCTTCTCTTACTCGAATCTGATGGTACCCCGACCTCAGATCGATCTTACTGTAGAGCCTCGTACCCTGCAACTGATCAAACAAATCATCGATCCTCGGAAGTGGGTACTTATTCTTCACCGTAGCTTTGTTCAGTTGTCTGTAATCGATGTACAAACGCATCGAACCATCTTTCTTCTTCACAAATAAAACTGGTGCTCCCCAGGGCGATACGCTAGGGCGTATATAGCCCTTATCAAGGAGTTCCTGCAGCTGAATCTTTAATTCCCTTAGCTCCGCTGGTGCCATCCTATAAGGGGCACGAGAAATGGCCGACGTCCCTGGTAATAACTCAATCCCAAACTCGACCTCTCTCGTCGGTGGGAATCCGGGAATCTCCTCCGGAAAGACATCAGGGAACTCCGCCACTACGGGCACATCCTCAACTTTCACTTCTCCTTTCTTTTCCGTAACATCGACGGCATAAATGAGATATCCTGAATGACCTCGTTCCAACAACTGCGCCATCTTGACAGCAGATATCAACGGAATCTTAGAGCGAGAACCATCCCCATAGAACGTCCATGGGACTCCCATATCGGATTTAAACCGTACAGTTCTCTGCCTGCAGTTCACAACTGCCTGATACCTGTTCAGAACATCAATGCCCAGAATGCAATCAAAATCTGACATTCCCAGAACAATCAAGTCTGACCTTAGTTCCTTATCCTCAAAATAAATGAGGCCATTGTAGACGATCCGATCAGTAATCATACTTCTTCCAGCGGGGGTCGAGACTATAAGAGGCGTGGGCGACGGAGAAGTGCATAAGTGGTGCCTTTCCACAAAACTTGTCGACACAAAAGAGTGTGACGCACCTGTGTCGATCAATATAAAAGCAGGGTGCGTAAATAAAAGACACGTACCCGCTATAACCTCCTCCGGAGCCGCTGAAGCCTGCTCCCTTGTCAGTGCATAGACCTGTCCTTGAGGTGGCCCCATGGGCTGACCTCCATGCTGTCTCGGTACAAAGGGTGGTCTGTGTTGTGCTGTCTTATCTGCAGGCCTCCCCGCAGAACCCTGTTGGCTCCCCCTGTTGGGACACTGTCTAGCAAAGTGGCCCTTGTCGCCACAAACATAGCACCCTATACAGTCTTTCGCCAGATGTGGTTGCCCACAAAGAGTGCATTGGATCCTCCCGGATCTGTCTCCCTGAGACTGCCCCCTTCCAGATGGGGCATCACCTCTTCGATTACCTTTCCACCTATTGTCGGACTTCTTACTGTTAAACCTTGATGCTGAGGAGTTCCCCCTTGACTTGAACTGATCATTCCTCGGCTTCAAATTATCCGGAGTGGATTTCTGAGAGGGTGCCGACGGTGGTACAACATCAGGGTATGCACCCACTCCTAGTTCGGCTAGCTCAGCCCTTGAGAGTGCATCATCAAAACAAGTAGGGCCATAAGTGATCACCCTATCGTATAGCTCCGGCCTCAGACCCTTCATGAAATTCCTCATCTTTGCTTGCGTGCTCGTGGCAATGTGAGGTACATATCGGAGCAAGGAGCAAAACTGAAGAGCATAATCCGATACCGACATATTACCTTGCTTGAGGTGAGTGAATTCATCTTCCTTAGCCTGTCGTGCTGCAGCCGAGAAATAACGGTTCAGGAAGCGAGTTCGAAACATTTTCCAGTTCACTTCATGACCTTGAGCCTCTTGCTCTACCACAGTGGTCTTCCACCACATTAACGCCTTCTTGGCCAATTGGAACTCCGCTAACCGTATCCACGCTGTCTTCGCACATGGGGCTGCCACAAAGATCTGCTCTATTCTTTCCAACCATTCCTCAGCTCGTTCCCCAGTTTCAGTTCCTTCAAAGGTTGGGGGTCGGTAAGCAAGAAACTGAGTTAAGCTTAGCTCCCCTGGCAATAACCGCTGTTCGGCCGGTTCATCATCAAAAGCTGGCGGGGGTAGGGGATTCGTACGCCCCGCACTTGCATTGACGCTCACTGCGTCACCTACCTCCACATTTGCTGCCATACTGCAACACAAGGATTAACAACAAGATCCAAAAGCAGTTCGTATAATACTTCGTTAGATAAACAAAACATGTTAGCATAACATCATATACTTCATATGCAACTTATGCACAAAACATGTTCGAAAGTAAGCACCTAGCTAACTTATTGCTAAGGCTACCCTTCACTCATCCCGGGTTATCTAACCACTGCTCTGATACCACTAATGTAGGGTCTTCCTACCTTAACTTCATATAGTACACATAAATAGGATAGAACATGCATTTATAACCTCTTAAGGGTTCCGGTTGTAGTTTGAGCTAGGGAGATTACAGGCCAAAAATAAAGTTTTCAAAGCTATTTAATTACATTCCCAACAAAGAATGTTAAAGCTATAGATTTACACTACTCCTAGAGTAGAGACTATCAAAAATCCTGCATCCTACGTTCATCATGCTCCCTTTAGCTCACTTCCTCAACCCGACCCTAGGCCCTTGGTCCAAAAGTGTACCTACAGGGATAACACATCATGAGCATTCATAAATTTACTTAACATTATATAAAAGCATACATATGCATAACATCTTAGTTAAGTAAAAGTCGTTGGTCGTCCTCCGACCTCCTTAGTTATCCCTGACTCTTATTCATATATTGGGGCGTCTTACCCCATTGTATGGCATCTTACCATATCATAATCATTGCGTGGCATCTTACCACGTGGGCATCGTACCCAATCATATGGCGTCTTACCATATTATAAACATTGCTTGGCATCTTACCATGTGGGCATCTTACCCAATCATATGGCGTCTTACCATATCATAAACATTGCGTGGCATCTTACCACGAATAACATCGCATGGCCTCTTACCATGTGGGGCATCTTACCCCGTGGCATCTTACCACAAATAATATCGCATGGCCTCTCACCATGTGGGGCGTCTTACCCCGTGGCATCTTACCACAAATAACATCGCATAAGCGTCATCATCATAACATCATCATAAGCATCATCATTATAAATATCATCATAGATATCATCATCATAACATCATCTTAAACGTCATCATCGTAAACATCATCTTAAATATCATCATAATATGTAAGGGCATGGTTTACCGTCCGATGCTCGTACGTCTCTTACGTACCTTAATTCCCAAAAGTGGAGAATTTGGAGAGCTTTATCTCCTGGATGTTGTGGGCACCTGGGATGGTTCTACACAACCATACAAATTGATATTAGAAGCTAAACATAGTCCAATATCCAAAAATCCCACAAAAAAATCAAAAATCCACTTTTCTTCAGCTCGCGATCGATCGCCACCCAGGCGCGATCGATCGCGAGATCGCACTGGACGAGGGGCCAAAATCTCCTTCTTGGCGATCGATCGCCACTTTTGGCGCGATCGATCGCCAGGCCCGCCGATCGATCGCCCAAAAGTGGCGATCGATCGCCAAATGCTTCTGGCTGGTACTGGACGCTCGCGATCGATCGCCAAGAACGGGCGATCGATCGCCGAGTGCTGTACATCGAATTTTCGCCATTAATGCTCATTTTCCAAGCTCCTTCACATACCACCCCAAAACCAAACTTCCATAAAACATCAATAACATCATAACCCACCAAAACCAACATAAAACACTTCAAAAATCATACCCCAACCATACACAACACATACCCAAACAAACCCACATAAAACATCAAAAACTTAACCCATTTCAACACCAAACATCATAAAACTTATAGGAATGGTTCCATACCTCTTGTAGGCTCCAAATCCTAGCAAAGATCACACAAATAAGGATTTTGTGGGACTTTCCTCCTCCTCTTTTGGTGAGTTTCGAAAATGGGGGGTAGGGTTTGGGGTTGGGAAGTGATTTGGGGATTTTTAAAAGGTGAGAGTAAAGTGGGGGGTTTAAAGTGATGGGTATGGGATTAAAAAGGGGTTGTAATGACTTAATAAAAAGTGTACCCCAAACTTAACATGATGTATAAAATACCCTACTTGGTATTTCAAAAGCATTTTTCAACAATGCTCTAAACTTCATTTAAAATTCCATCTTCCTCATATTTGACAATTTAACACAATTAATCATGTTAACATCTTAATACCCAACACATAAATCTATCAATACATGATACATCATATAAACATAATTAATGTCCAAGTTACCATTAATTAATTTCGGGGCATCACAATAAATACCAACATAAACTTCCAAAATACACCTTAAAACAACCATAAATCCAACCATTAACCAAATCTACAACAACCCAACACAAAACCCATTTTAAAACCATTCAAAATCAAACCAAACTCAAACAAAACCTTACAAAATTAAAGCATGAGGTACCCATACCTCTTGGGGATCTCAAATCACCCAATATGCTCCACAAATCAAGATTTTTGAAAGGTTTCTCTTCAACCCTAGGCTTGAGCTCGAAAAAGGAAGAAGGGAAAGGGTTTGTGGGTTTTGATTTGGTAAAGTGAAAGTGATTTGGTAAAGTGGGGTTGGGGATAAAAGGGGATTGGGTTAATTTAATTAAAAGCATACTAAAATAATTCCATGGTGTATAAATGTCACACCCCAATTTACAAAGATACCATTTATCATGTTTCTAGAAATACTCTTTATAAAAATTTCAACAGCATCTCCTCTGTTTATATCAGATCCGGATACAAAAATCAAAATCCATAACACCATAAACACCATCATATATATATGAATCGCAATTACACAAAGATAACACCATAGCCCAGCAGGTCGTCATCCATGTACAACAGATCTCAGAAACCCGTAGGAGCGCATCACCCTGCTCAGTAAGTCCCGATATCAGGTATCGTCATGCTCACCTACAATGCATGAACTACATGAGCTAATGCCCAGTAAATAAAAATCATGCATGCTATGAAAATGACATGATACATCAACAACATGTATACCAAGATGCATACTTGAAAATATATAACATTTTATCCAAATTCATATTTTTCCTGGGCCCCTTGACCCATATACTATGCACCGGAACAGAGCTCTGAATCAATAGGCACACAGCAATAGGCACACAGCCAATATAGTGGATTGATACAGTCGAATGGTCCATCCTCCCGTGACCCCCAGAGGCACATCACCGAACAACCTCTGCGGTCACCCGAGAAGTATCCCACCCGTAGCATCAATCAAAAGAAGAATATCAGCAAGTGGTCCATCCCCTCATGATTACCAAGGGCACATCTCTAACAACCCTTTTAATCCTCTGAGGAGTACCCCGCCGCTATACTCAACATATCATATAAGTCCGCCTCGCAAACCTCGGTGTCATAGCAGTGGTCAACAAAATATTTTCCTTTTTTCTCAAAATAATGTCGTGCATGCCAGACATCAAATATACTCATATATTATGCATGCACGTGCAAATGCAAATGAACAGTTAAGTCAATGCAACAATAATTAAATATTTTGAACATCAAATAATACATATATATCACCTTATTCAAGCACCAACACAATTAATATCACAAGAAATACTATGTTCATGCATTGTAGTTGCAGATGGATTTTTACTTACCTTTCACCAGTTGATATTGCTCGATTCCTAGGTAATAGACAATCAATCTACACAATTCAAATATTGATTTTAACAAATAATTCATCAAAGTTCATTTATGATCATCTATCTAAAATTAATTCATTTACGCAATTTATTTCATCCTATCGCTATGTAGCTCTTATGTACAATTTTTGTAACTCATTTTATACCCCAATTTATTGAATTTGAAGGTATAACCTTAAATTTTAACATAAAACTCCTATAAACTTAAAACTACAACATAATCTAAAATTTCTTGTCAATTACTATTTATCATCGTATAATCTATCACCTACATTAATTTCATAATTTTCTAGCAATACTAAAATTTTAGGCTTTTCATAAACACTAGAAATAGGAAGAGAAAAGTACCTCAAATTGAAGCCGATAATTCGAGGATTCCGAATATATAATTTATTTGAAGTTTCGACAACGTTACGGAGTTCGAAAATTGAAGAAACCACTAAAACCCTCTCTTTCTCTCCTACGGCTCGCGTCTACTGAATTGTAAGAGTGAAAGTGTGTGTTTTGTGGTGTAAATGTGTGCGTGCGTGCGTTTATCTAATAACAATTTAAGTCGGTCAACCTTTATTAGTATTATTATTATTATTAGTCTTATTCTTATTCTTATTATTCTAAAGCACTCCATTCCTACGTCAATTCGGGTATCATAACAACCGAGTTTGTAAAAGACTTCTGAATAAAAGTTGTAGATCTATGTTTTATCTTTCATTTGACCTTTATAATAACTTGATTCTGATGTCGGACGATAAAGTTATATATAATCTACATAAACATGATATACTTCAAATTAATTTTCTCATTCCTCCGTTAGTTTTCGGCAAAAACTCAAAATATGAAAGTGGTAGCCCTGTGAGTTATCTTTTTAACGAAATTGACCTCGTCGTATTTCGGCGAATTTCGGCGAAGATTTAAACAATTTTACTACTATATCCAACATAAATTCAAGTATTAGACTCGGGTATTACATTCTCCCCTCCTTATAAAAATTTCGTCCCCGAAATTTTACTTACCTGAAGAGTTCTGGATATTTGGCTATCATTTCATAAATGATTTTCAATGAACTGTAAGTTGCTCTACATTTTCTCACATTCTTACTTGAACTAATTTACATAATTCACCATTTTCATCTTAAGTTACAAGGTTCGAGAACTCATCGTTTGCCAGTGCATTTGTACTCTTCACACAAACTTGTACTTCAATTCCCAATTATTATCATGATTTTGCTCTTGATTATAATCTTGACTATTCCGTATTCAACCTTGGAAATGAATGGCAACTAGGTTGTACTAGAGAACACTTGAGTTGTTCATTTCATGTATACACAAAACAAATCTAAATTTTTTTTTATCCATCTCCCCTTCGGACATTGCATCAAACATTTGTCTAGCCCCCATCCATTCATTCTTTTCCATTTTAAAGTTAATCAGTATGTTCTTATCTTTACATTTCTGCAATACCGTTAATAACAAAGCAAGTAACGCGTTGAAAATAAATAAATTTAGGGAACATATAAAACATAACATGATAAAATAAAACTTACTGGCATGGTTGTGCTCCACAAGTTCTGAGCTCGTGTACATGGACAGTCTACAGAACCAAGACCTGGCTGCTCTGATACCACTCAATGTCACACCCCAATTTACAAAGATACCATTTATCATGTTTCTAGAAATACTCTTTATAAAAATTTCAACAGCATCTCCTCTGTTTATATCAGATCCGGATACAAAAATCAAAATCCATAACACCATAAACACCATCATATATATATGAATCGCAATTACACAAAGATAACACCATAGCCCAGCAGGTCGTCATCCATGTACAACAGATCTCAGAAACCCGTAGGAGCGCATCACCCTGCTCAGTAAGTCCCGATATCAGGTATCGTCATGCTCACCTACAATGCATGAACTACATGAGCTAATGCCCAGTAAATAAAAATCATGCATGCTATGAAAATGACATGATACATCAACAACATGTATACCAAGATGCATACTTGAAAATATATAACATTTTATCCAAATTCATATTTTTCCTGGGCCCCTTGACCCATATACTATGCACCGGAACAGAGCTCTGAATCAATAGGCACACAGCCATAGGCACACAGCCAATATAGTGGATTGATACAGTCGAATGGTCCATCCTCCCGTGACCCCCAGAGGCACATCACCGAATAACCTCTGCGGTCACCCGAGAAGTATCCCACCCGTAGCATCAATCAAAAGAAGAATATCAGCAAGTGGTCCATCCCCTCATGATTACCAAGGGCACATCTCTGCAAAGATACCATTTATCATGTTTATAGAAAAAATCTTTATGAAAATTTCAACAGCATCTCCTCTGTTTATATCACATCCGAATACAAATATCACAATCCATAACACGAGAAACACCATCATATATATATGAATCGCAATTACACAAAGATAACAGCATAGCCCAGCAGGTCGTCATCCATGTACAACAGATCTCAGAAACCCGTAGGAGCGCATCACCCTGCTCAGTAAGTCCCGATATCAGGTATCGTCATGCTCACCTACAATGCATGAACTACATGAGCTAATGCCCAGTAAATAAAAATCATGCATGCTATGAAAATGACATGATACATCAACAACATGTATACCAAGATGCATACTTGAAAATATATAACATTTTATCCAAATTCATATTTTTCCTGGGCCCCTTGACCCATATACTATGCACCGGAACAGAGCTCTGAATCAATAGGCACACAGCCATAGGCACACAGCCAATATAGTGGATTGATACAGTCGAATTGTCCATCCTCTCGTGACCCCCAGAGGCACATCACCGAACAACCTCTGCGGTCACCCGAGAAGTATCCCACCCGTAGCATCAATCAAAAGAAGAATATCAGCAAGTGGTCCATCCCCTCATGATTACCAAGGGCACATCTCTAACAACCCTTTTAATCCTCTGAGGAGTACCCCGCCGCTATACTCAACATATCATATAAGTCCGCCTCGCAAACCTCGGTGTCATAGCAGTGGTCAACAAAATATTTTCCTTTTTTCTCAAAATAATGTCGTGCATGCCAGACATCAAATATACTCATATATTATGCATGCACGTGCAAATGCAAATGAACAGTTAAGTCAATGCAACAATAATTAAATATTTTGAACATCAAATAATACATATATATCACCTTATTCAAGCACCAACACAATTAATATCACAAGAAATACTATGTTCATGCATTGTAGTTGCAGATGGATTTTTACTTACCTTTCACCAGTTGATATTGCTCGATTCCTAGGTAATAGACAATCAATCTACACAATTCAAATATTGATTTTAACAAATAATTCATCAAAGTTCATTTATGATCATCTATCTAAAATTAATTCATTTACGCAATTTATTTCATCCTATCGCTATGTAGCTCTTATGTACAATTTTTGTAACTCATTTTATACCCCAATTTATTGAATTTGAAGGTATAACCTTAAATTTTAACATAAAATTCCTATAAACTTAAAACTACAACATAATCTAAAATTTCTTGTCAATTACTATTTATCATCGTATAATCTATCACCTACATTAATTTCATAATTTTCTAGCAATACTAAAATTTTAGGCTTTTCATAAACACTAGAAATAGGAAGAGAAAAGTACCTCAAATTGAAGCCGATAATTCGAGGATTCCGAATATATAATTTATTTGAAGTTTCGACAACGTTACGGAGTTCGAAAATTGAAGAAACCACTAAAACCCTCTCTTTCTCTCCTACGGCTCGCGTCTACTGAATTGTAAGAGTGAAAGTGTGTGTTTTGTGGTGTAAATGTGTGCGTGCGTGCGTTTATCTAATAACAATTTAAGTCGGTCAACCTTTATTATTATTATTATTATTTTTAGTCTTATTCTTATTCTTATTATTCTAAAGCACTCCATTCCTACGTCAATTCGGGTATCATAACAACCGAGTTTGTAAAAGACTTCTGAATAAAAGTTGTAGATCTATGTTTTATCTTTCATTTGACCTTTATAATAACTTGATTCTGATGTCGGACGATAAAGTTATATATAATCTACATAAACATGATATACTTCAAATTAATTTTCTCATTCCTCCGTTAGTTTTCGGCAAAAACTCAAAATATGAAAGTGGTAGCCCTGTGAGTTATCTTTTTAACGAAATTGACCTCGTCGTATTTCGGCGAATTTCGGCGAAGATTTAAACAATTTTACTACTATATCCAAATTCAAGTATTAGACTCGGGTATTACAATAAAACACCCCAATATGATATTTTTCAAAGCATTTACTCATAATGCACCAAATATCAATTAACACATGATTCCTCATAAATTGCTAACCAAGGCAAATAAATCATGCTTCCCATAATATTTACCCAACATGCACCACATGCACCCTAAAATGCAATCCCGGGTCACCCCTATCCACATGACCATGCATTTCCATAAGGTAAATAAATCCCAAAACATAATCAATTACCACATAATTAATCATGTAAACACAATTAAAGCCAAATAGCAATTAACCATTTCGGGGATGTCACAGTAATGCTCGTACGTCGCGCGTACCTTAAATCTCCGAAGTTCGAGCCAAACCTTGCTCGAGTTCCATGCCCCGAGGAACGATGTGCTAACACGATAAATAATTCACAATTATTTACGAATATGTAACCCATGCTCAAGCACATCCATAACCCTCAAAATATTGTCAACACACGACAATTAACCATTTAAAAGACCCGGGGTAGGGCACATGCAGGGAGGGAAAACGAATGAGACATAATCGAAAATTGTTCAAGAACACCCTTCAAATTTTCGAACCCTTAACATCACAATTCGAACCCAAACTAAGCACCATAATACATCTAAAACATGTAATAATCGATCAATAACAAGAATCATCACCCCCTGCCAAAACCCCCAAAAATCGAACACCACCTCACGCACACAACGATAAATTCGAACCAAATCCACCCAAAATTAGCATGGAATTACATGAGAAGCATGAAAAAGGGGTAAGGAAGGTTACCCAATCGAAAATCGAAAGGAAAATCGACCGAAATCGAAGAACCCTAGAATTTGGGTCTGTGCGCTTTCTGCAAAAATCCGAACGTGAATCGCGACCAAACTTCGAATTGTTGGTGTGGAAAGGTGTGCGTGGAAGAGACGAAGCCGATGGTAGGTCGGACCGCCGGATGGCGGCCGGACGACGGCGGGCGCACGGCCTGAAGCTGCGGGGGTCGAGGGAAACGGGAAAGCCGACGGGTAGAGAGAGACGGGCTGGAGGAGGAAAATGGTTCCAATAATTAAAATCTCGGGTTCAACTGGTATTTATAGCAAAAATACCCCGAAATACTAATAGCCCCACAAATACATCATGATTCATTAAAAATCATCTGTTTTCAAAAATTCTCTCTCTAACTCCAAAAACCCCTACCGGTGCCCACAGAAAGCACCCCAGATCCCGAGTCCCACTAAAGACCCAACTCTTAGGTTTTTCACCCAAATGAGGATACAATCTCAACCTCGGGATCCAACGATCTCAACTATCCAAATAGACGAGCCCAAAAGGCCCAACACCGCGATTAAACTCCAAATCGCCACGTAGAACAACTTTAGGGGTTATTAACACTCCGGGATTAACATCTATAATCCCTGGTCATCACATTTACGCCTTATATTCATATTGTGTTGGATATGAATAATATTATTGCTCATGTTTGGGGGTTGTCCTTGTAGGTAAATTTTGGCATGAAAAGGGGCTAAGGCGGGTTGAGGCGGTGAGCTTGTGAAGAACACTTTTGAGAAATGAAGGACAGGATTACTTTTGTATAGTGTCTACTCTAGGAGTAGTGTAAAGCTATAGTTGATAACATTCATTTTTGATTGGGAATGTAATTAATCCATTGATAGTCCTTAACTTGGCATGTAATTCATAAGGCTCATAGTCTCAACGCGAACATTTATACTCTGATGTTGTATGTTAGCTCTAATTTTGTCTTTAATCCGCACTTAAGGAACTAGGGTCCTTACACAAATATGCGCCACATGCATAAACATGCCCAAATATAAACACCTAGCCAACCTTGCTAAGGCTACCCTTCACTCGTTCCCGGGTTCTCTAACCACTGATCTGATACCACTAATGTAAGGACCCTAGTTCCTTAAGTGCGGATTAAAGGCGTAATAGAGCTAAACATGCATCTAAGAATATAAAGTTCTTGTTGAAGCCTTGAGCCGTTAAGATTACATGCCAAATAAAATTTCCAAAAGGGATTAATTACATTCCCTACCAAATGAATGTTAATCCTATAGTTTTACACTACTCCTAGAGTAGAGACTATACAAAATAATTAAGCCTGCTATGCCAAAAGCACTCCTCACTGGCTCACCGCATCAACCCGCCTTAGCCCGTCCGCCCAAAAGTACCTACAGGAACAACCCCAAAACCATGAGCATGTATGTAAACCATATTCTCAATAATATGATTGTAATTCAAATGCATAAACCGTAAATACAATTCACTTCCTGTATTTCATGGTCACCATCAAATGTGTAACCACGTTCTTTGGACTATAGCAACTTTGTAAGGACCCTAGATCCTGAAGTGCGGATTAAAGGCGTACTAGAGCTAAACGTGCTACTAAGAATATAAAGTTCGTGTTGATGCATTGAGCCGTTAAGATTACAGGCCAAAAATAAAATTTCCAAAAGGGATTAATTACATTCCCAACCAATAGAATGCTAATCCTATAGTTTTACACTACTCCTAGAGTAGAGACTATACAAAAGAATTAAGCCTGCTATGCCAAAAGCACCCCTCACTAGCTCACCGCATCAACCCGCCTTAGCCCGTCCGCCCAAAAGTACCTACAGGAACAACCCCAAAACCATGAGCATGTATATAAATCATATTCACAAAAATATGATTGTAATTTAAATGCATAAACCGTAAATACAATTCACTCCCTGTATTTAATACATTTAAAAGCTCCTTTGGTTGCCCCTGTATCACAATCATAACCAATAGATTATATTACCAATAATGTATGTCATGACATGCACCGATTTCCATATATACCGTGTTCAATTCCCGAGTCTAATTATATTAGTGGCATAATACCCCTCGCGTTAACATGACAGCGGAAATACCCCTCGCTTAAACAATACCAGCGGCACTAATTTCACGTGCTCTTCCTCGCTCCGGGAGTAGATGAGAATGTCGTCAATAAATACAATGACGAACTGGTCCAGATAGGGTTGGAACACCCGATTCATCAAGATCATAAAGACAGCCGGGGCGTTCGTCACACCGAACAACATCACTAAGAACTCGTAGTGCCCATACCGAGTCCTAAATGTTGTCTTCTGTACATCCTCCTCCCTGACCCATATCTGATGGTACTCGGATCTCAAATCAATCCTACTATACAGCTTCGTACCTTGCAACTGGTCAAATAAATCATCAATCCTTGGGAGAGGATACTTGTTCTTCACCGTGGCCTTATTCAGTTGCCGGTAATCGATGCATAAACGCATCAAACCATCCTTCTTCTTCACAAAAAGAACCGGTGCGCCCCAAGGCGATACGCTAGGGCGTATATATCCTTTATCAAGGAGCTCCTGCAACTGCTCCTTCAATTCCCTCAACTCTGCCGGTGCCATCCTGTAAGGTGCACGAGAGATAGCGGATGTCCCCGGTAATAACTCAATCCCAAACTCGACTTCCCTAGCCGGTGGGAATCCTGGAATCTCCTCCGGGAACACATCAGCAAATTCCGCTACCACTGGTATATCCTCAACTCTTAACTCTTTGCTCTTTCCCAACATATCCACTGCATAGATGATATAACCCGTGTGTCCACGTTCCAATAATTGGGACATTTTAATTGCCGAAACCAACGGAATCTTCGCATGAGAACCATTGCCATAGAAAATCCACTGAACCCCCACATGAGATCTAAACCGTACTGTCCTCTGTCGACAATCCACCACTGCCTGATATCTGTTCAGAATATCGATGCCCACAATGCAGTCGAAATCTGACATACTCAAAACAATCAAATCTGCCATTATCTCATTGCCCTCAAAATAAATGAGGCAGTCCATCAGAAACTGATCAGCAACAACTCTCTTTCCGGTGGGTGTCGAGACCAATAGAGACGTGGGCAATGGAGACGTGCGCATATGATGTCTCTCCACAAAGTCCGCAGACACAAAAGAGTGTGAAGCACCTGTGTCTATCAAAATAAAGGCGGAATACGTAAATAAAAGGCACGTACCCGCTATCACCTCCTCTGGAGCTGCATCGGCCTGCTCCCTGGTCAACGCATAGACCTGTCCCTGTGGTGGCCCCATCGCATGTCCTCCCATCTGTCGAGGCACCCTCGGCGGCCTCTGCTGTACTGTCCCGGTAGAAAACCTCCCTCTGCCTCCTCTAAGGTCCACCTGACCATCACCATTCTGACAGAACCGAGATATGTGGCCCATCTTGCCACATTTATAACAAGCCGTACAGTCTCGCATGAGATGTGGTCCTCCACAAAAGTGACACTTCACCACTCCACTCCTACTCGCTTGAGTCTGCCGTCTGTTGCTAGGTGCACCACCCCTCCGGTTATCCATTCGTCTCCCACCAAACCGAGAAGATGAGGAAGAAGCCCCACGAGGTTTAAATGATTCTCCTCGTGGCCTCAGATTATTAGACACTGGCCTCGACTGTGGGACTTGTGGGGGTGCAACTTCCGGGTAAGCACTGACTCCGATCTCCGCTAGCTCCGCTCTAGTGAGAGCATCATCAAAAGAAGTGGGGTTGTTGGAGATAACCCGATCAAAAAGTTCCGGTCACAGCCTCTTTAGAAAGTGCCTCATCTTGGCATGCCCATTTGTTGCAATGTGGGGAACATACCTCAACAAGGACGAGTAATGCATGGCATAGTCCGAGACTGACATGCTCCCCTGTTTCAAGCTCGTGAATTCATCCTCCTTTGTTTGCGTAGCCGCCACAGAAAAGTATCGGTTTAGAAACCGAGCACGAAATAAAGTCCAGTCAATCACCATACCCTGAGCTCTCAGTTCCATCACCGTCGTCTTCCACCACATAGAAGACTTCTTCGCCAGTTGGAACTCCGCCAACCTCAGCCATGCTGTCCTAGCACAAGGAGCGGACACAAATATTTGCTCTAATCTCTCGAGCCACTCCTCATCTTCTTCTCCTGTCTCCGTCCCCTCAAACATGGGCGGGTGGAAAGTTAGGAACTGACTCAGACTAAGCTCCCCTGGTCAAAGCAACTGAGCTACCGGCTCCACGCCCACAGCAGGTGGAGGTAAAGGATTTGTCTAACCAATGCTAGCGTTCACGCTTCCAACATCACCCACCCCTTCATTGAGGTTCTCCACATTCATATCCGCCATGCTGTAATACAAAGGTTAACAACAATTCCAAACAATAAATATGTTATGCCATTAGACAACATGAACGATAATAAGCATGTTAGTATAACAATTTATACACCAACATATACCACATGCATAAACATGCCCAAATGTAAACACCTAGCCAACCATGCTAAGGCTACCCTTCACTCATTCCCGGGTTCTCTAACCTGGCTCTGATACCACTAATGTAAGGACCCTAGATCCTGAAGTGCGTATTAAAGGCGTACTAGAGCTAAACGTGCTACTAAGAATATAAAGTTCGTGTTGATGCATTGAGCCGTTAAGATTACAGGCCAAAATAAAATTTCCAAAAGGGATTAATAACATTCCCAACCAATAGAATGCTAATCCTATAGTTTTACACTACTCCTAGAGTAGAGACTATACAAAAGAATTAAGTCTGCTATGCCAAAAGCACCCCTCACTAGCTCACCGCATCAACCCGCCTTACCCCGTCCGCCCAAAAGTACCTACAGGAACAACCCCAAAACCATGAGCATGTATATAAATCATATTCACAAAAATATGATTGTAATTTAAATGCATAAACCGTAAATACAATTCACTCCCTGTATTTAATACATTTAAAAGCTCCATTGGTTGTCCCTGTATCACAATCATAACCAATAGATTATATTACCAATAATGTATGTCATGACATGCACCAATTTCCATATATACCGTGTTCAATTCCCGAGGCTTATTATATCAGTGGCATAATACCCCTCGCTTAGACAATACCAGCGGCACTAATATCCCTCGCTATAAATATGACAGCGGTCGTGTTCTTCGCTTCATATTAGCGGCAAATATTCTCTCGTCGCTACGGTATGACAGCGGCAAGTATTAACATCGCTACGCCACTGGCGGCAAGTCTTCTCCATCACTGGAATATAAATCCCGACTCACAATCACATGCAACAATGCATCCAATATACACATGCAACCAAAATGCATGACCAAACCATGTATGCAATCCATGATGCATAAACAAGACCACATATGCAACCACAATGCATAATCAATTCCATGTGTGCAACCATAGTGCATAACCAATTCAAAGCGTAATAAATACGTTTTCCCGTCCGATGCCCGTACGTCTCACTACGTACCTTGGTTCCAAAAGTGGAGATGTCGAGGGACTTTATCTCCTTTGTTACGTGGCTACCTGGGATGGCTCTACACATTCATACAAATCAATATTAGGAGCCAATAATAGTCCAACATCAAAAATCCCCCAAAAATATTCAAAAACAGCACATTTTGTATCTCGCGATCGATCGCCGCGAGGGGCCTTCTGTATCCTAATTTCTTTCATGCTCCTCATAGCTCACTGTCTCAACCCGACCCTGAGCCTTCTGTCCAAAAGTGTACCTACAGGGACAACACATCATGAGCATGCACATCTTTACTTAATCATCATAAAAGAAACATAACAGTAAATGCATGAAATCTTGGTTAAGTAAACTTGCTAGTTATTCGTTAACTTCTTCTTGTTGACCCTGATTCACATTCATACATATGGACGTCTTACCCTATTGTATGGCGTCTTACCATATCATAAACATCGTATGGCATCTTGCCATTTGGGCGTCTTACCCAATCATAACATCGTATGGCATCTTACCATATCATAACATCGTCTCATGATATAAACATCATATAAACAGCATCATTACTTATCATAATCGTCCTCATGGACATCATATCCTCTTCATTCATCATAAACATCATCATCATAAACTTACTTATCATAATCATCATCATAAACATCATATGTACTTATATAATCATTGCATAATCATAGTATAGAAGTATGGTTTACCGTCCGATGCCCGTACGTTTCTTACGTACCTTAATTCCAAAAGTGGAGAAATTGGAGAACTTTATCTCCTTGATGTCGTTGGCACCTGGGATGGTTCTACACAACCATACAAATCGATACTAGAAGCTAAACAATAGCCAAATACCAAAAATTCAACAAGAATCATCATTTTCCACTTTTTAAACAGTGGCGATCGATCGCCTCACTTTTTGCCTTGCGGCGATCGATCGCTTCATTTGAGGCGATCGATCGCCTGCTACGCGAAATGGCTACTGGCCTTCGGCGATCGATCGCCTCATTTCAGGCGATCGGTCTCCACCTGCTGGTGTGCGATTTTTCGCCATTTTTGAGCATTTTTCAAGCTCCATCTTAAACCATTCGAACCCAAACTTTCCTACAACAACAACAACATCATAACCCACTAAAACCCACATAAAACACTTAAAAAATCATACCCCAAAAATATAAAACATTTACCCAAAACAAACCCACATAAATCACTTCAAAATCATCCCATTTCAAAACCAAACATCATAAAAACTTTAGGAAGGGTTCCATACCTCTTGAAGACTCCAAATCTTAACAAAGATCACACAACCAAAAGTTTTGTGAAGCTTTCCTTCTCCTTCTTTGGTGAATTTCGAAAATGGGAGATGGGTTAGGGTTGAGGAATGAATTGGGGATTTTAAAAGTGATTGGTAAAGTAAGTGGGTATAGTGGAAAAAAGGGGGTTATAATGTTAATATTAAAATTATACCCCAAAGTTAACATGATGTATAAAACACCCCAACATGGTATTTTAAAAGCATTTACAAAAATGCATTAAACTTCCACTAAATCATGCTTTCCTCATAATTGACAATCAATATAATTAAATCATGTTAACACTTCATTACCCATCACATAAATCAATTACCAACATAATTCATCATATAACCATCATTAAAGCCAAAATTGCTTATAATCAATTTCGGGGCATCACATTACTCCCCTACTTATAAGATTTCGTCCTCGAAATCGCACGCACTTACCCAAAATGAAACTAAACATAAATCATACCAGAAAATAGTTCTGGTTAATGCTGCATCATATGCCGTTCCGTCTCCCACGTGGGCTCCTCGACACCCCGACGATCCCACTGAACTTTGACCATCGGTATAATCTTGCTTCTAATCTGCGATCCTCATGATCCAGAATTCTGACCGGTCGTTCTACGTAGGATACATCTGAGTCCAACTGCATTTCAGTAGGCTGTAATACATGAGACGGATCTGGCTCATACTTCAGCAACATAGAGACGTGAAAGACATCATGAATATCAGATAGAGACGGCGGTAGAGCCAAGCGGTATGCCAAAGTACCAATACGCTGCAATACCTCATACGGCCCAACATACCTCGGAGATAACTTCCCCCGCACGCCAAAACGAACTACACCCCTGAAGGGTGAGATTTTCAAGAAGACCTTGTCTCCTACTTGGAATTCTAGCGGTCGCCGTCGCTTATTGGCATAGGCTGCTTGCCTATCCTGAGCCGCTTTCATCTTTTGGCGTATCATCTTAATCTTTTCTTCCATATCCTTAATCATATCCGGTCCTCCGACCGCTTTACCAGTCAAGTCCTCCCAATACAGCGGTGACCTACATCGTCGTCCGTAAAGAGCTTCAAAATGGGCCATTTGAATGCTCGCCTGATAGCTGTTATTATAGGAGAACTCCACCAATGGCACTGCATCCTGCCATGGAGTATCAAACTCCAAAACACATGCCCTCAACATGTCTTCGAGCGTCTGAATGGTACGCTCTGTCTGGCCATCTGTCTGAGGGTGATACGCTGTACTCAGTCTCACCTCTGTGCCCAAAGCTGTCTGGAGACCCTCCCAGAAATGTGAAGTAAACCTTGGATCTCTATTAGACACAATCGAGACTGAAATTCCATGCAACCTCACTACATCACGTACATATAATTGGGCCATCTTTAGGTATGTGAAAGTCATACAGTAGGGGATGAAGTGAGCTACCTTCGTTTTCCTATCCACGATCACCCAGATCGCATCAAATCCAGAGGCCGTCCTTGGCAAGTGGGTCACGAAGTCCATAGATATGTGTTCCCACTTCCATTGGGGTACCTCTAAGCTCTTCAGCTCGCCACCAGGCCTCTGCCTTTCTGCCTTTACTTGCTGGCAGATCAAACATCTTTTGACAAAGGCTATAACATCACGCTTCATGCGTCTCCACCAGAATTGACCACTTAGGTCCTTATACATTTTTCTTTCTCCTGGGTGAATACTGAACCGGCTACCGTGAGCTCGCTACAATATTCCTCTACGCAATTCTGGTGTATCTGGGACTACCCACCGGTTGCCCAGTCTCAAGGAATCATCTTCTACCACTCTGAACTTTGATGGCTGTCCTTGAAGTACTATCGATGACCATCTTTGAACCTCATCATCCGACCTCTGGGCTTTCCCGATAGCTTCAAATATGTCTGGCTCAGTCAACAAGGTTGACACTCGCACCGGCGATGTGTCCACAACAAAATCATAGCCCAGATGGCAGTAAGAAGTCATCAAAGCCGACAAACACATAGCATCCTCAGCAGTACTCTTCACTTTCCGACTTAAGGCATCTGCTATCAAATTTGCTTTACCAGGATGGTACTCAATCTCACTGTCATAATCCTTGAGTAAATCCATCCATCTTCTTTGCCTCGTATTCAGTTCCGCTTGGGTGAATAAGAACTTCAAACTCTTATGGTCCGTATAGATGGTAAACGAAGTACCATAGAGATAATGCCGCCAAATCTTCAAGGCGAAAATGATGGCCGCCAGTTCCAGATCATGAACTGGGTATCTGGTCTCATGAGGCTTCAACTGCCTCGAAGCATAAGCCACCACGTGCTTCTCCTGCATCAATACATAGCCCAAACCCTGCAATGATGCGTCTGTGTACAAGGCAAACCTCTTACTCTCAGAAGGAATCACCAACACTGGCGCTGTCGTCAGACGACGCTTCAATTCTTGGAAGCTTTCCTCACAAGCTTCGGACCAAAAGAATGGGACTCCTTTCTGAGTCAGTTGTGTCAGCGGCTTAGCGATCTTAGAAAATCCCTCGACAAAACGTCGGTAATAACCTGCTAAGCCAAGGAAGCTCCGTATCTCGGGTACGAAAGTGGGTGCAGCCCACTCCATCACAGCTTCAACCTTCCTGGGGTCTACAGATATCCCGCTGCTAGATATAACATGACCCAAGAACACTACACTGCTCAACCAGAATTCGCACTTACTGAGCTTTGCATACAACTGATGATTCCTAAGGATCTGAAGTACTGTCCTCAAGTGCCTTACATGATCTTCTTCGATCCGGGAGTAAATGAGTATATCGTCAATGAAGACAATGACGAACTGATCCAAATATGTCTGAAACACCCTGTTCATCAAACCCATGAAAACAGCTGGGGCATTCGTCACTCCAAAAGGCATGACTAAGAATTCATAGTGCCCATATCTCGTCCTGAAAGCTGTCTTCTGTACATCATCTTCCCTTACCCAAATCTGATGATACCCCGACCTCAGATCGATCTTACTGTAGAGCCTCGTACACTGCAACTGGTCGAACAAATCATCGATCCTCGGGAGTGGATACTTGTTCTTCACTGTAGCTTTGTTCAGTTGTCTGTAATCGATGCACAGCCGCATCGAACCATCTTTCTTCATGACAGATAGGACTGGTGCACCCCAGGGCGATACGCTAGGGCATATATAGCCCTTGTCAAGGAGCTCTTGCAACTGAATCTTTAACTCCCTTAGCTCCGTTGGTGCCATCCTATATGGGGCACGAGAAATGGAAAACGTCCCCGGTAGTAACTCAATCCCAAACTCGATCTCTCTCGTCGGTGGGAATCCTGGAATCTCTTCCGGAAAGACATCAGGAAACTCCACCACTATGGGCACATCCTCAACCGTTAATTCTTCCCTCTCCTCAGTAATATCAACAGCATAGATGAGATATCCTGTATGGCCCCATTCCAACAACTGTGCCATCTGCAGCAGATATCAACGGGATCTTAGAACGAGAACCATCCCCAAAGAATGTCCACTGGACTCCCATATCAGATCTGAATCGGACAGTCCTCTGCCTGCAGTTCACAACTGCCTGATACCTGTTCAGAACATCAATGCCTACAATGCAGTCAAAGTCTGACATCCCCAGAACAATCAAATCTGACCTTAGCTCGTTATCCTCAAAATAAATGAGGTCATCGTAGACAATCTGATCAGTAATCAAACTTCTTCCAGCGGGGGTCGAGACTACAAGAGGCGTGGGCGACGGAGTAGTGCATATGTGGTGCTTTTCCACAAAACTTGTCGACACGAAAGAGTGTGATGCACCTGTGTCGATCAATAAAAGTAGGGTGCGTAAATAAAAGACACGTACCCGCTATAACCTCCTCCGGAGCTATTGTAGCCTGCTCCCTCGTCAAAGCATAGACTTGCCCTTGAGGTGGCCCCATGGGCTGACCTCCATACTGCCTCGGTGCAAAAGGTGGCATGTGCTGTGCTGCTCTTTCTGCAGGCCTCCCCGCAGAGTTCGGTTGTCCTTCTCGGTTGGGACATTGCCGAGCAAAGTGGCCCTTGCTGCCACAAACATAGCATCCCACGCAGTCTTTTGTCAGATGTGGTTGCCCACAATTAGAACACAGGACCTTCCCAAATCTGCCTCCCTGAGGCTGTCCTCTTCCTGACGGGGCGTCATCCCTACGGCTTCCTTTCCATCGATTCTCGGGCTTCTTACCACTGAATCTCGACGCTGAAGTGTTCCCCCTAGGCTTAAACTAATCACCCCTCGACCTCAAATTATCAGGAGTAGATTTCTGAGGGGGTGCTGGAGGTGGTATGTAAGGACCCCAAGCCCTTAACCCATGATTAGTGTATTAACCCTTATATGTGGCACATGCTTTCAATAAAACTCAATCGGGAAACTCAGATGATACTTTACCATTGAATGGCAATTACAAAATTTTCTTTAATACCCAATGTTATAAGATCATCAGCCTAACAACAAATATACTCATAAAGTTCGCCCATTTCCATCCCCTTTATGCCACTTTTCACATTGTGGACTTTTATAAAAATTTGGGCAGAGTCTCCCCATAAATAGAGCTATCCCGAAATAAAAGCACAACACATACATAATTCCCGGCCAGGGAAAACATAATACTCATCAGAATACAGCAATACCAAGTAAATTCCCAGCCAGGGAAGACACCACACATAAGACAACAAAAGTGGGTTTCAATATCCACATAATACACTAATGACTCTCATATCATTTAGCAATTCTACCACAAATTGCATGCAACATAAAATGAAAGAGAGAAAGGCTCATGCCTTTATATACAACCCATATACAAGTATAATCGTGCTCACATGCGAGCATCATGAATATGTATATAACCCTCAGGTGTATATAAGTACTCTATACGATACCGTGCTCCATCAAGCCCTGGTACCACGATCCTGGGAGTACATCCAATCAACAGCTCGAGCTCAGCTCCACAGCCATCGATGTACCTGTTCACCTGCCCCAACAGAGACAGCCCCCAATGGGGTGAGCATACCAATACACAAAATCCCATAATCACAATAATGAAATTCATAATTTACAAAAAAGTAAATACTAATGAATTTAAATGATACTCCCTGGATGGCAACATCCTCATCCGGGATTCCGTGTACTGTCCCTGTTCTCACAATCATCAAACTCATCAAATCTCAAAAATCAGTAAATCAACACATTGATTAACTCATCGCATGCCTAATTCTCGAGTATCAATAGATAGTGATTCCCAATTCATTATACATGCAAATATAGATATCTCAATATCTAATACTGATTTCACAACCTCGCTATCAATCACAGATAGCTCAAATGCCTAGCATTTATTTTACCAATCCTCCATTATACCTAGACATCTCAAATGTCTTATAATGAATACATGATTCTACGATCATCCTCAGGCATCTCAAATGCCCTACAATAGTCATATAAACCCAGTACCCCTTATATCTTGTAAGAGTTATCCTACTCTAGTGTCACGCACGCTACAAGCGGCGATATCAAGATTTGGTCGTTCCTTGGCTATATCAACATATATATATAACCATACGCACAATATTCAATGAAATCAAAATACATTATGCATTTCACAATGCTCTAATATATATAGTAATGCTCGTACGTCGCACGTACCTTAAATCGCCGAAGTCCGAGCCAAACCTTGCTCCAGTTCCATGCCTCGAGGAACGATGTGCTAACACGATAAATAATTCACAATTATTTACGAACATGTAACTCATGCTCAAGCACACTCATTACCCTCATACAGAAAATTATTGTCAACACACGACAATTTACCATTTAAAAGACCCGGGGCAGGGCATAAACAGGGAGGGAAATCGAATGAGACATTATCGAAAATTGTTCAAGAACCACCTCTAAAATTTCGAACCCTAACATCTCAATTCGAACCCCAATTAAGCATCATAATACATCTAAAACATGTAATAATCGATCACTTGGAAGAATCATCACTCCCCGCCCAAAACCCCCAATTTCGAACCTAAACCCTCACGAATTTAGGGTATTAATTCGAACCAACATCACCAAAAAAGCAGGGAATTACATGAAAATGACGAAAAAGTGGTAAGGAAGGTTACCCAATCGAAAATTGGAAAGAAATCGATCGAAATTCGAAGAACCCTAGAAATTGGGGATCGACGCTTTCCTGCAAAATCCGACTACAAAACGCGACGAAACTCTCAATTGCCGGAGGGGATAGCTGCGCCTCGACGAGACGAAGCCGGTGGCGGGTCGCACGCGCCAAACGGCGGCGGGCGCACCGCTTGAAGCCGTGGGGGTTGGGGAAATCGGGAATGGGCGCGGACAGGGAGAGAGAGGGGCTGAAGGAGGTGAAATGAAATTTTTTTAATTAAATCTCGGGTTCAACTGGTATTTATAGCAAAAATACCCCGAAATACTAATAGCCCCACAAATACATCATGATTCATTAAAAATCATCTGTTTTCAAAAATTCTCTCTCTAACTCCAAAACCCTCCTACCGGTGCCCACACTAAGCACCCAGATCCCGAGACACATCAAAACCCCAACTCATAGGTTTTCACCCAAATGAGAATACAATCTCAACCTCGGGATCCAACGATCCCAACTACCCAAATAAACGAGCCCAGAAGGCCCAACACCGCGATTAAACTCCAAATCGCCACGTAAAACAACTTTAGGGATTATTAACACTACGGGATTAACATCTATAATCCCTGGTCATCACATGGCACGGCATCCGAATATGCACCAACTCCCAACTCGGCTAACTCAGCCCTTGAAAGTGCATCATCAAAACAAGCAGGGGCCATAAGTGATCACCCTATCATACAGTTCCGGCCTCAAGCCCTTCATGAAATTCCTCATCTTTGCTTGAGTACTTGTGGCGATATGAGGCACATATCTGAGCAAGGAACAGTAATGAAGGGCATAATCTGACACTGACATGTTACCTTGCTTGAGGTGAGTAAATTCGTCTTTCTTGGCCTGTCGTGCAGCAGCCGAAAAGTAGCGGTTTAGAAACCGAGTTCGAAACATCTTCCAATTTACTTCATAACCTTGAGCCTCTTGCTCTACCACTGTGGTCTTCCACCACATCAGCGCCTTCTTGGCCAACTGGAACTCTGCTAGTCTTATCCAGGCCGTCTTAGCACAAGGAGCTGCCACGAAGATTTGCTCTATTCTCTCTAACCACTCTTCAGCTTGTTCCCCTGTTTCAGTTCCTTCAAAGGTCGAAGGTCGGTATGCAAGAAATTGAGTCAAGCTCAGTTCCCCAGGCAGCAATTGCTGTTCAGACGGTTCTTTGCCAAAAGCTGGAGGGGGTAGGGGATTCGTACGTCCAGCACTTGCGTTCACACTAACGGCATCTCCCACTTCAACATTCGCTGCCATGCTGTAACGCAAGTGTGATGCCCCGAAATTAATTAATGGTAACTTGGACATTAATTATGTTTACATGTTGAATCATGGTTTCATGGATTTATGTGTTGGGTATTAAGATGTTAACATGATTAATTGTGTTAAATTATCAAATATGAGGAAGATATGATTTTAAATGAAGTTTAGAGCATTGTTGAAAAATGCTTATGAAATACCAAGTAGGGTATTTTATACATCATGTTAAGTATGGGGTACAATTTTTATTAAGTTATTACAACCCCTTTTTAAATCCCTCACACATCACTTTAACCCCCCCCCCACATTACCATTTCACTTTATTAAAAACCCCCAAATCACTTCCCAACCCCAAACCCTACCCCATTTTCGAAACTCACCAAAAGAGGAGGAGAAAAGTTCCACAAAATCCTTATTTGTGTGATCTTTGCTAGGATTTGGAGCCTACAAGAGGTATGGAACCATTCCTACAAGTTTTATGATGTTTGGTGTTGAGATGGGTTAAGTTTTGATGTTTTATGTGGGTTTATTTGGGGTATGTGTTGTTTATGGTTGGGGTATGATTTTTTGAAGTGTTTATGTTGGTTTTAGTGGGTTATGTTGTTATTGAAGTTATGAGGAAGTTTGGTTTTGGGGTGGCATGTGAAAGAGCTTGAAAATGAGCATTAATGGCGAAAATTCGATGTACAGCACTCGGCGATCGATCGCCCGTCCTTGGCGATCGATCGCGAGCGTCCAGTACCAGCCAGAGGCATTTGGCGATCGATCGCCACTTTTGGGCGATCGATCGGCGAGCCTGGCGATCGATCGCGCCAAAAGTGGCGATCGATCGCCAAGAAGGAGATTTTGGCCCCTCGTCCAGTGCGATCTCGCGATCGATCGCGCCTGGGCGGCGATCGATCGCGAGCTGAAGAAAAGTGGATTTTTGATTTTTTTTGTGGGATTTTTGGATATTGGACTATGTTTAGCTTCTAATATCAATTTGTATGGTTGTGTAGAACCATCCCAGGTGCCCACAACATCCAGGAGATAAAGCTCTCCAAATTCTCCACTTTTGGGAATTAAGGTACGTAAGAGACGTACGAGCATCGGACGGTAAACCATGCCCTTACATATTATGATGAGGTTTAAGATGATGTTTACGATGATGACGTCTAAGATGATGTTATGATGATGATATCTATGATGATATTTATAATGATGATGCTTATGATGATGTTACGATGATGATGCTTTAGATGATGTTTATGATAACGATGTTATGAGGACGTCTATAATGACGAAGTTTATGATAAGGTCATACGACGTGTATGATTGGGTAAGACGCCCATGTGGTAAGACACCACCCAAAGTATAGGATTGGGTAAGATGCCCTCGTGGTAAGATGCCACGCAATGTTTATAATATGGTAAGACGCCATATGACTGGGTAAGATGCCCACATGGTAAGATGCCACGCAATGTTTATAATATGGTAAGACGCCATATGATTGGGTAAGATGCCCACGTGGTAAGATGCCACGCAATGATTATGATATGGTAAGATGCCACGCAATGATTATGATATGGTAAGATGCCATACAATGGGGTAAGACACCCCAATATATGAATAAGAGTCAGGGATGACCAAGGAGGTCGGAGGACGACCAATAACTTTTACTTAACTAAGGATGTTATGCATTATTGTATGCTTTTATATAATGTTAAGTAAATATATGAATGCTCATGATGTGTTATCCCTGTAGGTACACTTTTGGACCAAGGGCCTAGGGTCGGGTTGAGGAAGTGAGCTAAAGGGAGCATGATGAACGTAGGATGCAGGATTTTTGATAGTCTCTACTCTAGGAGTAGTGTAAATCTATAGCTTTAACATTCTTTATTGGGAATGTAATTAAATAGCTTTGAAAACTTTATTTTTGGCCTGTAATCTCCCTAGCTCAAACTACAACCGGAACCCTTAAAAGGTTATAAATGCATGTTCTGTCCAATTTATGTGTACTAAATGATATTAAGGTAGGAAGACCCTACATTAGTGGTATCAGAGCAGTGGTTAGATAACCCGGGATGAGTGAAGGGTAGCCTTAGCAATAAGTTAGCTAGGTGCTTACTTTCGAACATGTTTTGTGCATAAGTTGCATATGAAGTATATGATGTTATGCTAACATGTTTTGTTTATCTAACGAAGTATTATACGAACTGCTTTTGGATCTTGTTGTTAATCCTTGTGTTGCAGTATGGCAGCAAATGTGGAGGTAGGTGACGCAGTGAGCGTCAATGCAAGCGCGGGGCGTACGAATCCCCTACCCCCGCCAGCTTTTGATGATGAACCGGCCGAACAACAGTTGTTGCCAGGGGAACTAAGCCTAACTCAGTTTCTTGCTTACCGACCCCCAACCTTTGAAGGAACCGAAACTGGGGAACGAGCGGAGGAATGGTTAGAAAGAATAGAGCAAATCTTTGTGGCAGCCCCATGTGCGAAGACAGCGTGGATACGGTTAGCAGAGTTCCAGTTGGCCAAGAAGGCGCTAATGTGGTGGAAGACCACTGTGGTAGAGCAAGAGGCTCAAGGTCATGAAGTTAACTGGAAAATGTTTCGAACTCGCTTCCTGAACCGTTATTTCTCGGCTGCAGCACGACAGGCTAAGGAAGATGAATTCACTCACCTCAAGCAAGGTAATATGTCGGTATCGGATTATGCTCTTCAGTTTTGCTCCTTGCTCCGATATGTACCTCACATTGCCACGAGCACGCAAGCAAAGATGAGGAATTTCATGAATGGTCTGAGGCCGGAGCTATACGATAGGGTGATCACTTATGGCCCTACTTGTTTTGATGATGCACTCTCAAGGGCTGAGCTAGCCGAACTAGGAGTGGGTGCATACCCTGATGTTGTACCACCGTCGGCACCCTCTCAGAAATCCACTCCGGATAATTTGAAGCCGAGGAATGATCAGTTCAAGTCAAGGGGGAACTCCTCAGCATCAAGGTTTAGTGGTAAGAAGTCCGACAATAGGTGGAAAGGAAACCGAAGAGGTGATGCCCCATCTGGAAGGGGGCAGTCTCAGGGAGACAGATCCGGGAGGATCCAATGCACTCTTTGTGGGCAACCACATCTGGCGAAAGACTGTATAGGGTGCTATGTTTGTGGCGACAAGGGCCACTTTGCTAGACAGTGTCCCAACAGGGGAAGTCAACAGGGTTCTGCGGGGAGGCCTGCAGATAGGACAGCACAGCACAGACCACCCTTTGTACCGAGACAGCATGGAGGTCAGCCCATGGGGCCACCTCAAGGACAGGTCTATGCACTGACAAGGGAGCAGGCTTCAGCGGCTCCGGAGGAGGTTTATAGCGGGTACGTGTCTTTTATTTACGCACCCTGCTTTTATATTGATCGACACAGGTGCGTCACACTCTTTTGTGTCGACAAGTTTTGTGGAAAGGCACCACTTATGCACTTCTCCGTCGCCCACGCCTCTTATAGTCTCGACCCCCACTGGAAGAAGTATGATTACTGATCGGATCGTCTACAATGGCCTCATTTATTTTGAGGATAAGGAACTAAGGTCAGATTTGATTGTTCTAGGAATGTCAGATTTTGATTGCATTCTGGGCATTGATGTTCTGAACAGGTATCAGGCAGTTGTGAACTGCAGGCAGAGAACTGTACGGTTTAAATCCGATATGGGAGTTCCATGGACGTTCTATGGGGATGGTTCTCGCTCTAAGATTCCGTTGATATCTGCTGTCAAGATGGCGCAGTTGTTGGAACGAGGTCATTCAGGATATCTCATTTATGCCGTCGATGTTACGGAAAAGAAAGAAGAAGTAAAAGTTGAGGATGTGCCCGTAGTGGCGGAGTTCCCTGATGTCTTTCCGGAGGAGATTCCCGGATTCCCACCGACGAGAGAGGTCGAGTTTGGGATTGAGTTATTACCAGGGACGTCTGCCATTTCTCGTGCCCCTTATAGGATGGCACCAGCGGAGCTAAGGGAATTAAAGATTCAGTTGCAAGAACTCCTTGATAAGGGCTATATACGCCCTAGCGTATCGCCCTGGGGAGCACCAGTGTTATTTGTGAAGAAGAAAGATGGTTCGATGCGTTTGTGCATCGATTACAGACAACTGAACAAAGCTACGGTGAAGAATAAGTACCCACTTCCGAGGATCGATGATTTGTTTGATCAGTTGCAGGGTACGAGGCTCTACAGTAAGATCGATCTGAGGTCGGGGTACCATCAGATTCGAGTAAGAGAAGAGGATGTCCAGAAGACAGCCTTCAGGACTAGGTATGGGCATTATGAATTCCTAGTCATGCCTTTTGGGGTGACAAATGTCCCGGCTGTTTTCATGAGTTTGATGAACAAGGTGTTCCAGCCATATTTGGACCAATTCGTCATAGTTTGCATTGACGACATACTCATCTACTCTAGGACCGAAGAAGATCATGTACGGCACTTGAGGACAGTACTTCAGATCCTTAGGGATCATCAGTTGTATGCAAAGCTTAGCAAGTGCGAATTCTGGTTGGACAGCGTGGTGTTCCTAGGCCATGTCATATCTAGCCAAGGGATATCTGTGGATCCGAGGAAGATTGAAGCTGTGATGGAGTGGGCAGCACCCACTTCTGTACCCGAGATACGGAGTTTTCTTGGCTTAGCAGGTTATTACCGACGTTTTGTCGAGGGATTTTCTAAGATCGCCAAGCCATTGACACAGCTGACTCAGAAAGGGGTCCCGTTCTTCTGGTCCGAAGCTTGTGAGGAAAGCTTCCAAGAATTGAAGCGTCGTTTGACGACAGCACCAGTGTTGGTGATTCCGTCTGAGGACAAGAGGTTTGCTTTGTACACGGATGCCTCATTGCAAGGTTTGGGCTGTGTACTGATGCAAGACAGACAAGTGGTAGCTTATGCTTCGATACAGTTGAAGCCTCATGAGACCAGGTACCCAGTCCATGATCTGGAACTGGCAGCTATCATTTTCGCCTTGAAGATTTGGCGTCATTACCTTTATGGTACTACGTTTACCATTTTTACGGACCATAAGAGCCTGAAGTTCTTGTTCACTCAGGCAGAGTTGAATATGAGGCAAAGGAGGTGGATGGATTTACTCAAGGATTATGACTGTGAAATTGAGTACCATCCTGGTAAGGCAAATTTGATAGCAGACGCCTTAAGTAGGAAGGTGAAGAGTACTGCTGAGGACGTTATGTGTTTATCAGCTTTGATGACTTCTTACTGCCATCTGGGCTATGACTTCGATGTAGACACGTCGCCGGTGCGAGTGTCGACCTTATTGGCCGAGCCAGACGTATTTGAGGCTATCAGGAAAGCCTAGAGGTTGGATGATGAAGTTCAGAGATGGTCATCAATAGTACTTCGAGGTCAGCCAACAAAGTTTAGTGTGGCTGAAGATGACTCTTTAAGATTGGGCAACCGATGGGTGGTCCCAGATGCGCCAGGATTGCGTAAAGGAATTTTAGAACGGGCTCATAATAGCCGGTTCAGTATCCACCCTGGAGGAAGAAAGATGTATAAGGACCTAAGTGGTCAATTCTGGTGGAGACGCATGAAGCGTGATGTGATCAGCTTCGTTAAGAGATGTTTGATCTGCCAACAAGTAAAGGCAGAAAGGCAGAGGCCTGGTGGCGAGCTGAAGAGCTTGGAGGTACCTAGGTGGAAGTGGGAGCATATATCTATGGACTTCGTGACCCACTTGCCAAGGTCGGCCTCTGGATTTGATGCGATCTGGGTGATCGTAGATAGGCTGACGAAGGTAGCTCATTTCATCCCTTACAGTATGACTTTCACGTATTTAAAGATGGCCCAATTATATGTACGGGATGTAGTGAGGTTGCATGGGATTCCAGTCTCGATCGTGTCTGACAGAGACCCAAGGTTTACTTCTCATTTCTGGGAGAGTCTCCAGACAGCTTTGGGCACCGAGGTGAGACTAAGTACAGCTTATCACCCTCAGACTGATGGCCAAACGGAGCGTACTATACAAACGCTCGAAGATATATTGAGGGCATGTGTTTTGGAGTTTGATACTCCGTGGCAAGAGTCTATACCTCTGGTAGAGTTCTCCTACAATAACAGCTATCAGGCGAGCATTCAAATGGCCCCTTTTGAAGCTCTTTACGGACGACGATGTAGGTCACCGCTGTATTGGGAGGACTTGACGAGTAAAGCGGTCGGAGGACCGGATATGATTAAGGACATGGAGGAAAAGATTAAGATGATACGCTTAAAGATGAAAGCGGCCCAAGATAGGCAAGCAGCCTATGCCAATAAGCGGCGACGGCCGCTAGAATTTCAAGTGGGAGACAAGGTCTTCTTGAAAATCTCACCCTTCAGGGGTGTTGTTCGATTTGGTATGCGGGGGAAGTTATCCCCGAGGTATGTTGGACCGTATGAGGTATTACAGCGTATCGGCACTTTGGCTTACCGATTGGCGCTACCGCCGTCTTTATCTGGGATTCATGATGTCTTCCATGTTTCTATGTTGAGAAAGTATGAGCCAGATCCGTCTCATGTGTTACAGCCTACTGAAGTGCAGTTAGACTCAGATGTATCCTACGTTGAACGACCAGTCAGAATTCTGGATCGTGAGGATCGCAGACTACGGAGCAAAGTTATACCGATGGTCAAAGTTCAGTGGGATCGTCGGGGTGTCGAGGAGGCTACGTGGGAGACGGAGCGGCATATGATGCAACATTACCCGGAACTATTTTCTGGTATGATTTATGTTTAGTTCTTTTGGGTAAGTGCATGCGATTTCGGGGACGAAATCTTATAAGTAGGGGAGTAATGTGATGCCCCGAAATTAATTAATGGTAACTTGGACATTAATTATGTTTACATGTTGAATCATGGTTTCATGGATTTATGTGTTGGGTATTAAGATGTTAACATGATTAATTGTGTTAAATTATCAAATATGAGGAAGATATGATTTTAAATGAAGTTTAGAGCATTGTTGAAAAATGCTTATGAAATACCAAGTAGGGTATTTTATACATCATGTTAAGTATGGGGTACAATTTTTATTAAGTTATTACAACACCTTTTTAAATCCCTCACACATCACTTTAACCCCCCCCACATTACCATTTCACTTTATTAAAAACCCCCAAATCACTTCCCAACCCCAAACCCTACCCCATTTTCGAAACTCACCAAAAGAGGAGGAGAAAAGTTCCACAAAATCCTTATTTGTGTGATCTTTGCTAGGATTTGGAGCCTACAAGAGGTATGGAACCATTCCTACAAGTTTTATGATGTTTGGTGTTGAGATGGGTTAAGTTTTGATGTTTTATGTGGGTTTATTTGGGGTATGTGTTGTTTATGGTTGGGGTATGATTTTTTGAAGTGTTTATGTTGGTTTTAGTGGGTTATGTTGTTATTGAAGTTATGAGGAAGTTTGGTTTTGGGGTGGCATGTGAAAGAGCTTGAAAAATGAGCATTAATGGCGAAAATTCGATGTACAGCACTCGGCGATCGATCGCCCATCCTTGGCGATCGATCGCGAGCGTCCAGTACCAGCCAGAGGCATTTGGCGATCGATCGCCGCTTTTGGGCGATCGATCGGCGAGCCTGGCGATCGATCGCGCCAAAAGTGGCGATCGATCGCCAAGAAGGAGATTTTGGCCCCTCGTCCAGTGCGATCTCGCGATCGATCGCGCCTGGGCGGCGATCGATCGCGAGCTGAAGAAAAGTGGATTTTTGATTTTTTTTGTGGGATTTTTGGATATTGGACTATGTTTAGCTTCTAAAATCAATTTGTATGGTTGTGTAGAACCATCCCAGGTGCCCACAACATCCAGGAGATAAAGCTCTCCAAATTCTCCACTTTTGGGAATTAAGGTACGTAAGAGACGTACGAGCATCGGACGGTAAACCATGCCCTTACATATTATGATGAGGTTTAAGATGATGTTTACGATGATGACGTCTAAGATGATGTTATGATGATGATATCTATGATGATATTTATAATGATGATGCTTATGATGATGTTACGATGATGATGCTTTAGATGATGTTTATGATAACGATGTTATGAGGACGTCTATAATGACGAAGTTTATGATAAGGTCATACGACGTGTATGATTGGGTAAGACGCCCATGTGGTAAGACACCACCCAAAGTATAGGATTGGGTAAGATGCCCTCGTGGTAAGATGCCACGCAATGTTTATAATATGGTAAGACGCCATATGACTGGGTAAGATGCCCACATGGTAAGATGCCACGCAATGTTTATAATATGGTAAGACGCCATATGATTGGGTAAGATGCCCACGTGGTAAGATGCCACGCAATGATTATGATATGGTAAGATGCCATACAATGGGGTAAGACACCCCAATATATGAATAAGAGTCAGGGATGACCAAGGAGGTCGGAGGACGACCAATAACTTTTACTTAACTAAGGATGTTATGCATTATTGTATGCTTTTATATAATGTTAAGTAAATATATGAATGCTCATGATGTGTTATCCCTGTAGGTACACTTTTGGACCAAGGGCCTAGGGTCGGGTTGAGGAAGTGAGCTAAAGGGAGCATGATGAACGTAGGATGCAGGATTTTTGATAGTCTCTACTCTAGGAGTAGTGTAAATCTATAGCTTTAACATTCTTTATTGGGAATGTAATTAAATAGCTTTGAAAACTTTATTTTTGGCCTGTAATCTCCCTAGCTCAAACTACAACCGGAACCCTTAAAAGGTTATAAATGCATGTTCTGTCCAATTTATGTGTACTAAATGATATTAAGGTAGGAAGACCCTACAGCAAGGGTTAACAACAAAATCAAAGGCAGTTCATATAATACATCGTCAGATAATCAAACATGTTAGTGTAACATCATATACTTCATATGCAACACATGCACAAAACATGTTTAAAGTGAGCACCTAGCTAACATAATGCTAAGGCTACCCTTCACTCATTCCCGGGTTATCTAACCACTGCTCTGATACCACTAATGTAGGGTCTTCCTACCTTAACATCATATTATACACGTATTATGGACTAAACATGCATTCATAAACTCTTAAGGGTTCCGGTTGTAGCTTTGAGCTAAGAAGATTACAGGCCAAAATGAAATTTCAAAACTTAATTAATTACATTCTCAAAATGAATGTTAAAGCGATAGAATTATACTACTCCTAGAGTAGAGACTATCCAAAAATCCTGTATCCTAATTTCTTTCATGCTCCTCATAGCTCACTGTCTCAACCCGACCCTGAGCCTTCTATCCAAAAGTGTACCTACAGGGACAACACATCATGAGCATGCACATCTTTACTTAATCATCATAAAAGAAACATAACAGTAAATGCATGAAATCTTGGTTAAGTAAACTTGCTAGTTATTCGTTAACTTCTTCTTGTTGACCCTGATTCACATTCATACATATGGACGTCTTACCCTATTGTATGGCGTCTTACCATATCATAAACATCGTATGGCATCTTGCCATTTGGGCGTCTTACCCAATCATAACATCGTATGGCATACCATTTCATAACATCGTCTCATGATATAAACATCATATAAACATCATCATTACTTATCATAATCGTCCTCATGGACATCATATCCTCTTCATTCATCATAGACATCATCATCATAAACTTATTTATCATAATCATCATCATAAACATCATATGTACTTATATAATCATTGCATAATCATAGTATAGAAGTATGGTTTACCGTCCGATGCCCGTACGTTTCTTACGTACCTTAATTCCAAAAGTGGAGAAATTGGAGAACTTTATCTCCTTGATGTCGTTGGCACCTGGGATGGTTCTACACAACCATACAAATCGATATTAGAAGCTAAACAATAGCCAAATACCAAAAATTCAACAAGAATCATCATTTTCCACTTTTTAAACAGTGGCGATCGATCGCCTCACTTTTTGCCTTGCGACGATCGATCGCTTCATTTGAGGCGATCGATCGCCTGCTACGCGAAATGGATACTGGCCTTCGGCGATCGATCGCCTCATTTCAGGCGATCGGTCGCCACCTGCTGGTGCGCGATTTTTCGCCATTTTTGAGCATTTTTCAAGCTCCATCTTAAACCATTCGAACCCAAACTTTCCTACAACAACAACAACATCATAACCCACTAAAACCCACAAAAAACACTTCAAAAATCATACCCCAAACATATAAAACATATACCCAAAACAAACCCACATAAATCACTTCAAAATCATCCCATTTCAAAACCAAACATCATAAAAACTTTAGGAAGGGTTCCATACCTCTTGAAGACTCCAAATCTTAACAAAGATCACACAACCAAAAGTTTTGTGAAGCTTTCCTTCTCCTTCCTTGGTGAATTTCGAAAATGGGAGATGGGTTAGGGTTGAGGAATGAATTGGGGATTTTAAAAGTGATGGTAAAGTAAGTGGGTATAGTGGAAAAAAAGGGGGTTATAAGGTTAATATTAAAATTATACCCCAAAGTTAACATGATGTATAAAACACCCCAACATGGTATTTCAAAAGCATTTACAAAAATGCATTAAACTTCCACTAATTCATGCTTTCCTCATAATTGACAATCAATATAATTAAATCATGTTAACACTTCATTACCCATCACATAAATCACTTACCAACATAATTCATCATATAACCATCATTAAATCCAAAATTGCATATAATCAATTTCGGGGCATCACACCGATCGATCGCAAGACCGCACTGTCCCATTCTAAATTTTTCACCCTTCGGCGATCGATCGCCACACTTGGCGCGATCGATCGCCAAACTCGCCGATCGATCGCCCAAGTGTGGCGATCGATCGCCAAAAGCTTCTAGAGCGCACTGACTGCTCTCGAACGATAGCAAAAACGGGCGATCGATCGCCGAGTCCTGCACTTCGAAAAATCGCCATTTTTGCTCCAAAACTTTCCAATCCATACCAACTCCACGGACCTTCAAACCAACAACATCAAATACATAATAACCTTCAAAATACACTTTAAACATCCCAAAAGTCCAACATTCAACTAAAATGGTACCAACCCAAAACAACCCATTTCAAAACCCTTCAAAACCATTTCAAACTCAATCCAAACACAATAAAAACAACATGGAGGTATCCATACCTCTAGGGGACTCCAAATCTCACACCAAATCCCACAAATCAAGTTTTTGGAAGGATTTCTCTTCACCTCTATGCTCAAACTCGAAAATGGAAGAGAAGGAGGGTTTGGGTGGTTGATTTGGGGAAAGTTGAAAAGTGATGGTGTAGTGGGGATTGGGGTATAAGTGGGTTGGTTTTAATTAAATTGCACTCCCACAATTTCATGGTGTATAAAACACCCCAACATGATTTTTTAAAAGCATTTACCAAAATGCATCAAAATCCCAATTAAAACCATGCTTTACCAAATTAATTATCAAATGCCATAAACAAGCCATTATAACCCCCAATTCTCAACATGTGTTACATGCACCCCGAAATGCATTACCGGGTCACGCCTACTATGTGACTAAGCATTTCACCAAGATAAATAATGCCAACACAATTATTAATTATCACCATCAAAAATTACTTAAACATAATTAATGCCCAAATTGCAATTAATTATTTCGGGGATATCACAAACTTCAATGACTTCATCAATACATCAAGATGTATGGGTAAACAGATGAAGAAGTGCCATATATATTAATATTCAAACAAAGATTTGTCATAATAAGATTATAAGTACAATCAATCAACTATTGATTTACTTAATCATGTGTAATAACAATATCTTTCACTTTCCCAAAGCCAACTACTCATGTGTCTTAAGACCATCTTCCCAAGATGTCTAACATACACCAATCATTGTAAATGCTTTGTCAGTGGATTCACTATATTTTTCTGTTGAAGCGATTCTCTCGATAATAATGTCGTGTTTACCATCTCTCTCATTAGACAATATTTTCTCAATGTATGTTTGGATCCTGATGAGATCTTGGCTATTAATAATAGCTCAAATGTTGTCGCAGTACACAGAGACTGTGTCAACTGCACTAGAAATTACACCCAACTCTTGGATGAAATTTCTTATCCAAACTGCCTATTTGATGCATTGTATGATGCAATGTATTCAGCTTCACTGGTGGAATCCAATGTGGTGTCTTGCTTGAAACGTTTCCAAGAGACATCACCATCATTGAGCTTAAATACAAATCCGAACATTGATATGGTATCATCTACATCCAAATTAAAAACCAGCATTAGCTTAGCCTTCAACTTTTATTTCTCAACTTACAGATTCAAAAACCATGAACATATCATAAGTTCTTCATAAGAACTTGAGGATATTTTTCACAGTTTTCCAGTGACCTTCACCGGGATCTGTTTGATGTCTGCCCATTACTCTAAGAACATAGATCAGGCCAAGTACATACCATAGCATACAATATGCTATTAAAAGTAGAAATATAAGGTACCAATGTCATCTTTTCACTCTCCTCATCAATCTTAAGACCCATTGACTCGAGAGATGAATACTATGACATATTATGAAGTAACTCATTTTTCGACTATTCTATGCTAAACCCTTTTAGCACAGTGTTTATGTACATAGATTGAGATATCTCAAGCATCCTTTAGATCTATCCCTATAGATCCTTATGCTAAGCACGTATGACGCTTCTCCCAATCTTACATGGAGAAATTACTAGATAATCATGCTTTAATTGATTAATCCAATACCATTCACAATGAGCATGATATAATCGACTTAAAGCATCACAAATGTAACCATGCTCCCACTAACCCTTTTGCACACACATGTCACTTCCTGATTTTTAACAAAACCAAACACTTTGATGATGTTAGCAAAACGGAAGTTCAAACTTCGAGATGCCTTCTTAGGCCCATAAATGGACCTCTGGAGTTTGAAAATATTTTTCTCACTCCAAGAAGTTGTAAACACATTTGGCTGCTACATTTCTACCTCAATGCCACCACTGAGAAATATTGTGTTCACATCCATTACTCATATCTCATATTCATAATATAAAGATATAACTAATAAAATCTAAATAGACTATAGCATCATAACAGATGAAAATTTTCTCATAAACAACTCTTTGCCTATGAGAATAACCGTTTCTCACCAGTCAAGCTTTGAAGATCACTACCTTCCCATCCACCCAAGCTTTCACTTGTAAATCCATGCAGCCAATGGGAACAATTCCCAAAGATGGTCTACTAAGGCCCATACCTTATTGGAGTACATGGAGTCCGTTTCAGATTTCATGGCATCTTGCTAATGTCCCGAATCAATATCTGACATCGCCTCCTTGAAAGTCCAAGGATCATATCCATTGTCTATTTCTTGACTACTTTCAAGGAGTAGATTCAGACTTATCAGGAGCTCTTGAAACATTTACAAATCTCCTTGGTGTGTGTAAATCAAAGGTTGTGATCGACTAAATTAATTTCACTGTTTTCACTTTTCTAGTGGTTTGTGGTTCTTGAACCCTTTCAAGTTATAATATTTTTTCATCCTTTCTAATAGAAACATTATTTCTAGAAAGATTGCACTTGCGAAACAAACTCTTTGCCTGTAATTGATAAAATAAATTTCCACAAAATAACATAAGATGGATCAATTATCCAACTCATCTCCCACTAGCTGCTTCACATAAGCAGAACAATCTCAAAATACAAATTTGGATTATTTTTCAGTCCATATCGTATACGGAGTTTTGGTCACTGCATTGGTATGAATTATATTCAACAAATATGTAACTTTAGAGAGTTACTCGGAGAGAATCACATTCTCTTTAAGATAACTCAACATCATCTTGCACTAACATTTAGTGCTCCACATACGTCCATATGAATCAAATTCAATGGACATTCAACACATGCTAAATATATGTTGGATTTAAGTTATCATTCTTTTTATATTCTTTGAATATAATCATACTAATCATTCATAAGTTCACCAGATTCAATAAAACATGCATTCTTAAAAATACTGCAAAACACATTGGCAAATTTAAAAGAATATCATTCTCTATCAAAATAGGAACAATGTTCATGATTAAATCTATAACAAATAAATAATTGCTCAAACCAGTTCCTAACAAGTTCAAGATTTTATATTAAATAAACATTTCAAACAACCTTTGCAACAACTCTTGCTACAATGCTTAGCCTTGGGTAGGTTTCACCTTCCTAGGGCTCTCTACTTCTTCACATCACATGCAACTCTTTGCAAAAATGCGAGCACAACTGGCATCATATACCAAGGAAGTAGAACCAATAGAAACATTTAATTTTAATATATAACATACCCTTTCTAGAACGCTTCTACTCTAGGTATTCCTTACAATTTTGCGCCAGTGACCAGCAGTGAAAACATAAATGCCTCTCCTTTCTTAGTTGCTACTATATCCTTTTTCGTCTTTTAAGGTTGGGAACGATTTCCTTTCCTCTTCTTTATCCTTGAACACTTCCTACCATTGGTAGAAGATTTGACAAGAAGAACACGTTTCTCCATTTGAATCAAGGACTCATGAGGTTCTAACATTTTGACTATAAGATCAAATCTATAGCCAGTTAATGAGGATTTGTCACATTCAGATTTTCCAATTTCTCAACAAGAGATATTTTTCTTACACCATGCTCATAGACCGAAGCCCCATCTCGCATGTGAAATGAAAATAGCTCTTTTGAAATCGCGAGTCTCAGTAATCGCGCCCGTTCACCAAACAACATTTGTAGGTGTTGGAAAATATCAGCAATGTGAACGAATTTCTCATATCTGTGTTGAAACTCATTGATGATATTGATGCTATCATATAGCACCTAGTCTAGAGATCATCGTCCCATCACTTCTCAAGTGTGGCAATCTCTTCATGAGACGAACCGGGAGATACTTCAACAGGAGGCTCCCTCCAAGGGTATATAGCAATCTTTTAGAAGCAAGCACTATTTTAAAAATAATAAATCAGAATAATTTGGTGCGGTTACTTTGTTTGTATAATTGATGCAATCGGATTCACAGCAATCACAATACTGAGAATAAACAGAAAATACATGCAAACCGTTTGATTATTAATTAATTCAAAAACTATGGACTTTAGTTATTGAATGCTCCCACTAAATATTTTGAATTCGTCACCCTCATGACAAATGAACGGAAAATCCTATTTTCTTAGTGGGCTTGGAGTCCAACTAGCTCACGATAGCCCCGGGCGAGGGTCCAGCCGACCTCATGATACTAAGGTAGCTCACAATTGCATCAGATGCAACCCCCAAGATATTCGTCTCGTGATTGACATAACCCTACGGAGGCAGGCCAATTATGCCTTCTCAAGTCAAACTAACCCATCCCACGGATGGTAATGTCCGACAATAAGACCCCACGAGGGTGAGTAATCTTAAAAGTTAACAGAACCCTATCCAGAATTAAGTGACAGTTAAACACACAGTTTTCCCATGCCAGATATCCCCCACGAGGGTGAGACAAGACACATGACACAAGTAGCGTCTCATGGCTTAATTGTTGATAGAAGACAGGAAGCAACAAACTCCTTTGATCTCCCTTTACAGTTTGATATTAAAATTTTTGAATCATATTCAAAAGAGGGATTTAATAATTTTCAGATCTCATCAAGTACTTGCTTGTTTGTTTGCCGGATTCATGCAACTATGTTTTATTCATGCAATCATATGTACTAATAAAACATACAAATAAACATTTATCATACATCACATGCATAATACAAATAAATATGGACGATTACGACCTTTTCCTAATTGATCCACGTGAGCCATACATGGATCATAAGTCTGTCTAAGGTGATGCAAGTATGTAATGCAATCCTATTACATTTTGTTTCCACCATACAAGTCTTGATTCTTGGTGCTCCATCTTCAATCTTGATCTCCCACTAATTCTAAAGATTTTACATTTAAATCGTGCAAACAAGAGAATATGGATACAAATCCAGGGTGGGATACATCAGAAAACAGAGAGAGCAGGCTCGCAGGCCTGATAACCAAAAAACACAGTTATAATGAAACAATAAAAACCTAGCATTCCCCTAAACACATTGGTCAAGGCCCGTAATCATCCACCATGCAATCACATCATATGTAATTAAACATTAAACTAAACAATTACATCATATGTAATTGTACTAATTACATCACATGTAATTAGATCACAATAATTAATTTATTCTATCGTCTCCCACTAATCGCATCACTAATTGAAAATAAGATTAACAAATTAAATAAAACTATTTTATTTTGTGAGACCCCGATATCAAATCAAGATACAAGGTGCAATTAAGAGAACTAATCATTCATGTGTATATATCAGAGTAATAAGTCGTGTTGATTAACTTGAGCTTAAGAGATTACCGTACCAAAAGTTTCAAAAGGAATTTCACATATTCCTACAAAAGGTACTACATTATAGTCTTACTCTACTTCTTGTAGAAGCTATACAAAAAATTTCTCTAACATGCTAATCCTGTAGCACTCCTTACAGCTCAGCATATCAACCCCGACCCTGGTTCTCGTCATCAAAAGCACCTACAAAGACAACCCCCAACACTTGAGCATATCATAATTCATATTCAACATAATATGAATGTAAGACGTAAATGCATAATCATAAATACAAAGCACTTCCTGTATTTCCAAGCATTTATAACGCCCATTGGTTGTCCCTGTACCATAACTCATAATAAACACATTATATGAAATTATGGATCCTTTAATAATGTCATGACATATCACCTCTTTCTTTACACAGCTTTTGAGTCATATATCAACAGTTATTTTAATGCTTCTTGCTTCAACATCTCATAATGAGCGGTACCATCTTCCCCGCTTCATTACTACACAATCTCATAATGAGCGGTACCATCCTCCCCGCTCCGCTTCATTACTACATAATCTCATAATGAGCGGTACAATCCTCCCCGCTTCATTACTACATAATCTCATAATGAGCGGTACCATCCTCCCCGCTTCATTACTACATAACAAGCATAAGCATTAAAACCTACACTGTGATCTCTCTTGACTCGTGGAATACACCTCTTTATTCCACATCACAATATGCAACAACAATGTATAATATGCAACAACAATGCATAATAACATGTATCATACTCTTAATGCATCACATTGCATTCATCATGTGTCAAATAGACAAACATAAAGTACATGTTACCGTTGGGATGCTCGTACGTCGCTTACGTACCTTTCCAAAATGTATTGTGTGTTGCAGTACTCTATCCCTTGCGCTGTGTAGCTGTCTGTGACTGTTGTACACCAGTGTACAACACAATATTAGATGTCTCATTACAATCCAATATCAAAAATTAAACAAAATATAACAATTTATATTTTTCAACATTCTGGGTCTCTCGATCGATCGGCCCATCTTTTCGATCGATCGAGAAGACACCTTCAATTAATACCAAGGTTCTGCCTCGCTCGATCGATCGAGATGGAATTCCGATCGATCGAGATGTCCTGTTCAAGAACACAAATTCCAGAATTCTCGAACACCCATTTTTACACCCTTCGACCTAGCATATAAGATACACCACATGTTTGAACTAATATGCTAAGGGCTACAATACACTACCCTGAGTGTATTCATAACAAATTCATACCCCAAACTCAAACCCACATGCATTAAAATTGCCCATTTACATCAGTACTCAACCAAGAATTCCCCAGAACAGGGCATAGAAACTCAGCCCAGAATTTTGGAACATGCATCTTTATAGCAATTAAACTACCACATAACCCGTAGTTCATGCTCAAATAAACATGCTGGTAATTTCACCAAACTACCATGTATGTATTCACGTCAAAGGTTTACTCAAAACCTAAGCTTGCATGATTCAAATCTTCATAATAAAACCCCTACTCAACTTAAAACAGGGCATTCCCCTTGCCCAGATTTTCGAGGAGCTCTTTTCACAAATGAAAATCTAATACATAAAGCATGTAAGTTACTTATCAAAACATGCTAGGGGCTTCATAAACATTACCTGCAAGTACTCATAACAAGGTTTCATCGAACCTAACACTAGCATGCCAAAACTGCTATGAAAAACATACATGCATAAAAACGAAAAAGCTGGTGAACCAGCGTGATTCCTCACCGCTTTTGCTCTTCGATCGATATCTTTCTTCCTATTAGCAGCTTGAATATCAGACGAAAAGAAGGAGAGAAGGAGGAGGTTTTTGGAAGAGTTAAAAATGAAAATATCTGATTGTAAACTAGCCTACTAGGCCAACAGCCTTCCAGAAAGCAGGGAGGGGGTGTGGGTTGCTGCAAGTGGGGGTAGGGTGGTTGAATGTAGGGTGGTCTTGTGGTGTCTAATTGTGTCCCGGTTTTTCATACGATGTATAAAAATATCTCCCCTTGATATTTTATAATTTTACCACATCAATACAACAATTAAAAACACCTAACAAGGTCCCTAAACCACATCATCAAAATAAATATAACGCCCCCACATAAAACACGCCTTTAACACATAGGCACACAATTAACAACCCTTAATTGCATGATTACACACATAATCATTTCGGGGATATCACAATACTCCCCTACTTATAAGATTTCGTCCCCGAAATCAAACATGCTTACCAACATGAGGTAAAACAATACATAAACGCATACCAGAAAACAGCTCTGGGTAGTGCTGCACCATGTGTCGCTCTGTCTCCCACGTGGCCTCCTCGACACCCCTACGATTCCACTGAACCTTGATCATAGGAATAACTTTGTTCCGAAGCCTGCGGTCTGCTCTATCCAAGATCCTGATAGGCCGCTCCACATAGGAAACATCGGACTCAAACTGTACCTCTGAAGGCTGCAACATATGTGAAGGATCCGGCTCATACTTCCTCAGCATAGACACATGGAATACGTCGTGTATACCAGACAGAGAGGGCGGTAAAGCCAAGCGGTACGCCAGAGTACCCACACGCTGTAAGATCTCATACGGCCCCACATATCTCGGGGACAACTTTCCCCGCATCCCAAACTGTACCACACCTTTGGATAGCGGATCTAGTGTGATATTATCGAGTACCAGAGACTTCGAGCCTTATAATTTTTAGACTACGGATTGGCCTGAACTGCCATACCTCCTGTGAGGGCCCGGTCCTAATCATGCGTTTAATTATCACACGATGATTAATTTTACGTTAACAGCGGAAGATTATTTAAAATTTATCAACATGTGGCCCAAAAAATTTCGATTTTACATATATCATAATACTGAAAAATATGTAATTCCGGAATCACAATTTAACATGTTAATCCTCGCATAAGCATCACATATAAACTTCTCAGTAAACTAATACTTAAAATAAAGATACTCGGGGCATACCCTGGTAAATTGAATCGTATTTACAAATACTATAACAACTAACTCAAAACATAAAACATATACACGAGCTCGCTCTCAAGGAGCTCTGATATTCATCGATGCTTTATCTCTAGCATCCACAGTATGTCCACCTGTCATGCCCATACAACAAAGACATGACATCCCCCCCGCGAAGGGGGTCAAAACCCAATACGAGAAACAGGTAAAATCACAATGTATGACAAAGTAACATGTGATGCATGCCGTGCATGAATGCAAATGCATATGAGGGATATCAAATCTCCAATATCAAGATCTCAGGAGTCCAATGCAAGAATCATCAATCAAATCATCAAGCTCGAGCAGGGCGTCGACATGCTCATCGCTACGACATCTCTCTCAGTCGAGCCATCGGCGGTCCATCATCCCTCGTGTCTGGGCGACAGCGGCACACTCATCGCTATGACATCTCACAGCTCACTCTCTCCACCAAGCCATCGGCGTGCCCATCATCCCCAGACACGCATCACAGATACCAACGAAAGGATATAGGTATCAACAAAAGAATCGATAGGATCAGCATGACATGCTCAATGTCCATGCATGTCAATGCATCTTACAATATCATAATCTCATATGATGCGTCTCAATATATATCATGTCATCATATATCATGCAGTCAATGTATCATGTAATTCACATACTGCAGTTCAACATGTCATATAGTCACATAAGTAGCAAGTATTGACAATTAAATGCCCCGGAAACATCACATGTCTTTGCAACACATCGTGATAGAACCGATATTCTACATACCTCGGACCAATTACATACCTCGGACCAATGCTATATCTACGAGTACTCCTCGAATCAACCTCGAGATCTGTTAACCTGGTCATTTACACCTCGAATATATCATCAAAGTGTTCAATTATTTCACAATATCAAGTTCATAATCCGAACATTGACCCTTAGCAAATTCCTTAAAATTTCATCTTCCAAGCTCATAGTAATTGGCTGATAAATTTTCCAAAACTTAACCAAATTATATAGGTCTAGTTTAGCTTGAAATCTAACTCAAAATATGACATTTAATATGTTTGACACTTCCCCTAATTTGATCATTTACCTAAGGCAAATTGGGTCTAAACATCACTAATGCAAAAGAGGGGAATTTCTAAGTTCCAAAGTGAGCACCTACTCAAAATTCTACAATACATCTTTTATGAGCTTTAAGCTAATTAGTTCATCTTGATGTACATTCTTTGAAAAACGTTATAGCCTAAAAAACTCGTATATACCATGTTTTCAGATTGCATAGTTGTTTGTAAAATTAGCATAACTTTTGCATATGAACTCCAAATTGAGTGCGGTTAATTCAAAATACAAGCTAACACCGAATACTACAACTCTTATTAGAAGGTAAAACTTCAAATTCATAGCCATTTATTCCCAGAAATTCGAAGAACACACTGCATGAAACTCGAATGCACTGAATTTCCAGATTTTACACATTTTGGCAAAATAACCATAACTTTTTCATCTTAACTCTAACATAACTGATTTCGGTGGCCAATTAGCTAACACAAAATACTTCAACTCTTATTAGGGACAGTAACCTCAAATTTGAAGCCTGTCATTTTCAAAATATTTACCAAACCTATTGATGTGCCAAAGTCATAACAGATACAGCATACAACAATCAAATCTCAACTCATACACCAAAATTTGACTCTTTAACCTAAATCAAAGTTGATAAAACTCAAGAATGATGATATACATTTAATTATCTTCAAGATTTGATCACTCAACCATCACCATAGCTTCTTTCTAGCTTGAACTCCTCCAAACATGCTTCAAACTTGAATCTCCTTGATGGGTTCTTCTCCTCTCCTCAATACCTTTTCAAATCTATGATTGTATGTGACATGCATTCACAATTTCACAAGAATTTTGGAAGTGGAGAAGCTGAAAATTTTGAAATTGGGTAGACTGAAGGAGGAGGTTTTTTGTGGAGTGGGAAGAGAGAGAAAGAGGTGGCGGAAAATGAGGGAAAATGAGTTATGTCTGATTTTTGAGTCTTGGTGGGTGATATTTTTAATCATTTGATGTATTGTGGAATTCATGTGTCAATACATCAATATTTTGCAAGATTAATGATCCAAAATCAGGTATTAAACATTAGTTAATTTAATTTGTGGCATGTGTTCTCCAAATGCCATGTGATCGTGATCATGTAAACATGTTCCACTAGTTGCTTGACTCATCGTAGTTCAGAAAATCTTAATTCAAAGTCTATACTTTTAATTATCCGTGTTTGATTAATCCTTGTTATTCCGGATTAATTAGCATCGGGGCCTTACACTCCCCCCATAAGATTTCGTCCTCGAAATCCGAAATACTACGAGTTCCAGCTCATAGATTATATTTTTTTGGCTTTACTAATACATAGAATGATCGTATGAACTAGACATGTATACAAAACGATGTTCTTAGATAAATATGTCCATTCATGGCGCAGATTAGCCTCCAAATCCATGTTCTATGTACCATGATAATTCATCAATGGTTACGATTAAATCAAATAGATCGTCCCTCAAGGGCAATTTACTGTTCATCTCAATCTCTCTCGTCTGAAGCACGCGATATGGATATGGTTCCAAATTCCTTAGTATAGGTACATGAGGTACATCATGTATTATCGGAATCTTCTAGGATCTGGTAAGGACCAGTGTATGAGGTGACAGTCTACCTCGACATCCAAACCTAATCGTCTCATAAAGAGATTTTGGAGAATACTCCATCGCTGATCTCCAATTCTATTGATCTTTTTCTCTTTTCGACAACTCTGGCTTGCCTATTTCAGGCTGCCTTCATATATTTTCTAAATCTTACAAGCTTGCCTGCATTTCATTCTGATAATTTGAGAGTTTTTCTTCATCTTCATAAGAATCACTCTTAGCCTCTACTTTCAAGTGCTCTATTCGAAGCTTCATCTGTAAATTTAGATTGTCTGAATATGGTAGATAATACTCATCATCGATTTTTTTATCCATGGGTTGCTTGGAAACTCCAAATCTCGATACAAATTCCGTATCCCTGTATGCAATAATGGAAATCGATACTTCGTATACACGAATCACATTATCAATCACGCCATTTTCTTGAAGGTAAAGAACGATTATACGGGAGAATGTGCTGATTTTATCAGTCTATCAATCCCAACACATAGTGCATCGAAATTTCTATTCGATTTGGGCAAAGTTCAAAGAAATGCGCTCTCCGTTCCACAGTGACACTTCTAGGAGGTGAAACATAACATCTAGTTTCATTTTTTTATCCGCTTTAACCTCTTGACAGGTTAACATTTGTTCACACATTCTGAAATTTTCTTTTCATATTTTGCCCAGAAGTGCCTCCTCGAGATATATCTTGCAGTTTTCAAATGGACACTAACAGGGACTGCAGTACCTCGGGAAGTAAACGCTTCTTACAATTCGTAAGATTTGGCATCAACAATCTGTTACTCTTTTGTCTTTCAACTACTAGACGATATATTGAATCTAGATGGTTGCTATGGCATCGCATGTTCTCTCAACAATGAATGCTGGAGTCTAATTCTTGAGCCTTCAATTCTGACCCTTGAGCCTTCAAATCATTAAGATAAACTGTGGCTCAAAAATACAATAATCTGTGATATCCCCGAAATAATTATATGCAATTTGGGCATTAATTATGTTTATGTGATTTTTATGGCGATAATTAATATATGTGTTGGAATTAATTATCTTGGTAAAATGCTTAGTCACATGGTATGCGTGACCCGGTGGTGTATGTTAAGCATGTGGAGAAATGAGGTGTTATCATGATTTATTTGTATTAGTGGTTAATTATAAGAAAAGTATGGATTTAATGAAGTTTAGAGCTTTTTGTAAAATGCTTTTAAAATACTATGCTGGGGTATTTTATACATCATGCTCATTGTTGGATACATGTTTAAAATAGACTATGCCACCACCTCTCTTTTCACTTCACATCACTCCTTATCACCTTTTTGAAATCTCTCCCAAACCCTCTCTTCCTTCCATTTTCGTTTTTAACACAAGGTGGAGTAAGAAAACCTTGGCTAAAGCCTATTGTGGTGATTTCTTGTCAAACTTTGAAGCCAAAAAGGGTAAGGATCCACCCTTGTTAAGTTTTCTTTGATGTTGGTAAGATTTTGAGTTTTGGTTTGGAAAAATGGGTTGGGTTTGTATGTTATCATGTTTTATTTTGTTGGTTGTGGTCATTGTTGGGTGGTAAGGCAGTCTTACATGATGTTATGCTGGTTTGATGTTGTGTTGGGTGGTTAATCTTTGGATTATATGAGTTTAGGTGTTGGTTGAAGCTCATACATGGAGTTTCTCGATGGAACAGAGCTGCTCGATCGATCGAAAATATGTCTCGATCGATCGAGCAGGGCAGAGCCTAGCTAAGGCGTGGAATGAGCTTACCGATCGATCGGGGAAAAGTTCTGATCGATCGGTGTGAATTCTCGATCGATCGAGACAAAGTCTCGGTCGATCGGAAGAGGCAGAACTTGGATGCCACTTTTACTTAACTTAGCGATCGTCGGGGCTTGGAGACCGATCGATCGCAAGGCATAAAATGTGGGTTTTGGGATTATGTCCTATATGATGATATTTTTGGTAATGGTTCATTTATGGGCTTCTAATATGGATTCATATAATTGTGTAGAACCATCCCAGGTACCAACGACATCGAGGAGATAAAGTTCTTCAACTTCTCCACTTTTGAAAAGGTACGTAGTGAGACGTACGGGCATCGGACGGTAAAACGTACTATTACGTATTAAATTGGTTATGCACTATGGTTGCACACATGGAATTTATTATGCATTTTGGTTGCATATGGGGTCTTGTTTATGCATCATGGATTGCATACATGGTTTGGTCATGCATTTTGGTTGCATGTGTATATGAGATGCATTTGTGCATGTGATTGTGAGTCGGGATTATATTCCAGTGATGGAGAATACTTGCCGCCAGTGGCGTAGCGATGTGAATACTTGCCGCTGTCATACCGTAGCGATGAGAGAATATTTGCCGCATATGAAGCGAACAACACGACCGCTGTCATATTTATAGCGAGGGATATTAGTGCCGCTGGTATTGTCTAAGCGAGGGGTATTTTCGCTGTCATGTTAACGCGAGGGGTATTATGCTACTGATATAATAAGACTCGGGAATTGAACACGGTATACATGGAAATCGGTGCATGTCATGACATACATTATTGGTAATATAATCTATTGGTTATGATTGTGATACAGGGACAACTAATGGAGCTTTTAAATGTATTAAATACAGGGAGTGAATTGTATTTACGGTTTATGCATTAAATTACAATAATATTTTTGTGAATATGATTTATATACATGCTCATGGTTTTGGGGTTGTTCCTGTAGGTACTTCTGGGCGGACAGGTTAAGGCGGGTTGATGCGTTGAGCTAGTGAGGAGTGCTCTTGGTAGCAAGCACATTCTTTTGTATAGTATCTACTCTAGGAGTAGTGTAAAGCTATAGGATTAACATTCATTAGTTGGGAATGTAATTAATCCCTTTTGGAACTTTGTTTTGGCATTGTAATCTAATAGTTCAAGGCATCAACACGATTTTATACTCCAGTTTATACATGAAAATTTTATTTACGCCTTTAATCCGCACTTAAGGAACTAGGGTCCTTACATAATCGGTGCAACAAAATGCTATCTTTGTGGCTAAAATGTACATAAAGATGCGTATAATTTGTCGTAATCAGTCATACATGCATAGATGCTACATTGGCATCTAGAGTCTTACAACTCAAAGAATCCGTTTCTTGATCCGTCTTTCATGGGTGCTACTTTACTTAAGAGTAAAAGTCTTTCAGTAATTTTAATCATCATCTCTGATCCGTATGCAACTATGACTGCGTGCATATATGTATATATCAACTTGTTGTAGTCATGGTGAATACTGAACTACTTTCCATATAATTAGTGGTGCCATAACTTCAACACAATAGTGATGGCGGTTAGTTCGATATTATAGACAGAATGTCAATTCTCGTGAGTTTTCAGTTGCCTTGAAGCATTGGCAATATTTCTCATACCAGCTACGGATGCCTTTCAAATCCTCTAGTTGATGTGTTTGCATAATCACATATTCTCTTAATCCAGATGACTACGCTAATACTGGAGTTGTAGTCAAATGCTGCTTCAGTTCATGAACACAGTCTCCATATTCATCTAACCAACTGAACCCTGATTCTTGTTGGTCAAATGGGTAATAGACATGGCTATCTGCAAGGATCACTTAATGCAACACCTGCAATGATCTGCCAAACTCTAGAAACTTCGAATCTCCATTACATTTGTTTGTATGGACACTTTTATCACTGCCCCAATTTTATTTGGATCAACTGATCCCCTCGAACAGATACCTAATGATCCTACCCAAGAGATTTCTGAACACCCGATTCATCAATACTGTAGGCGCATTCCTCAGACTTAAAGGCATTACTCAAAATTTAAGCCCAGATATCTAGTCCTAAACTGTCTTAGGAATATCATTCTTACTGAGTCTGAGTGGAGTGAAGATTTATCTTTTATAGACTGCTACTCCTTGAAGTTGATCAAATAGATCATTGATTCTTGATAGCAGGTATTTATTCGTGGCAGTAACTTGATTCTGTTACCTGTACTTGATGCATATTCGTCGTCGTACCACCCTTCTTCTACACAAAAGAACAAGTGCTCCACATGGTGACATGCTCGAACTTATGTAACCTTTACAAAGAAAATTATGCAACTGCTCTTTCAATTTCTTTGAATTCTATTGATGTCATCTCGTACAGTGTTTTAACAACTAGCGCCGTACCTAGCATCATTTCAGTGTCGAAAACGATTTCCCTCCTTGATGGGGAATTCTGAATCTCATCTGACTAACACATTAGGAAGTTCTCTATCACATCGAATTGTATGGTAACTGTTGCTCTTCCTTTGTGATACCAATCATATAATTCATATATCCTTAATTTTCAAAGGATAACAACCGAAGCATATTCATCATCGATGCTAACGATAATAGCATGGCATACTAGGTCATATCAATTCCATGTAGGACCATTCAATGATTGAAACCATACTGTACCACTTAAACAATGTAAAATATCTCGGTACTCCGTGTGACTATCCAATCAGACTTGTCTGCTGGTAGCACCATCAAGTTCCTGATCATGAATTATCATCATACTGTAGTATACAGTCAATGCAACATACCTCGTTTGAGTTAATCTATCAGCTAATGCCATACTTGAAATTTCTTGTATCAATAAATTCGTCAAGTGCGATCGAAATTAAAACGTATAGTGCGATTACACTTCCTGAAGTCTTTCTAACTCGATCCCCTGGTCAAACGAACATCCTGGCCTGCTGAGGTTTTTGGAAATAGTTGTGGAGTATTACTCCCACTATGAGATTGATTGGACTACTGGTGGAACTAAGTGGATCAAAACCGAGAGCCACTTTCAAAAACCACTTCCAGCATCATGTATCTTCCACTGTGGTCGAATCATCCCTAATGGTTTAACTTTGGAATACTACTCTATCTGACCACAGTCTTACTAGACTTCCAACCTCCTTCGCATTGACCAGTAGGTTGTCTTCATTTACTATAATTCACAAGATCCAGCAAACGACCCATAATCACTCCTAGAACCACTGGTTCCGGATGATCTGAATTAATATCTTCTCATTCTTCGTACGTTTCGATTTAAACTTTTGCGGTTTCCTGAAATTGTTGTGGCCTCTACCTTTACTGATTCTACTATTGGAGCTGCTGTTGCTTTGCTCCAAACATGATATCCTGCTTCATAGACAACTGAGTAACAACTAAGTGCTTCCTCTAATCAATACGATCTCAGCCTTTGATCTATTGGTTAAACTGGCTCAAGTCGGAGCCTCATTTGAAAGATTTCTGATTGATTGGATTCAATCGAAAAGATCCAAAAGATAAAGTTTACGATTTTGCCTTGCTCCAGAGTCAATAAAATTGGGTAGGCACAAATACGTGGATCAAGATACTATATTTGCAATAAAGTGCTATGAATAGCTAAAATTTTCCAGAAGGAATTAGATGGAAATAATATTCTGGAAGAAAGATACGACGGTCCTCGTATTCAAGTTCTCGATTAGCTAAGAATTCGGCGTCACGAAATTGCTTAGATCTCAATGTATTCTCCGGCATAAATCATTGTCTCATCAATCTCTAGTTCCCATTGTTATTTGACGACGTGTGAATGTTAATCCTCAAATGGATAATAACTAGTTATTTATCTACGTCAGGTACAGACTATTCTAAGATCCTTATTAACGATTCAGTTAATATTTATGCGTATAACATCCATACCTTGTAAACTTACCGTTCACCTCGATGCTATAACCAAAGGTTTATCCCAAATAAAAATAGCATGGACGTCAAATTTATAGACCATTAACAAATCAGTTAATATTCAGGTCTATTACATGCTCAACTTCATATATAGGCCATTAACAAACTCAATCAATATTCAGGCCTTCTCAGATTTACATGCCTAAACTCAATTATCTATCATGAGGTCATATCAGACAAAACAGTTACTAGCAGGTAAATTCATGTAGTCAAGCACATGCGCAAACATTATATTCATGCCTAAACACACGTGTCCTAACTCTAGTTCGAGCATATCCCAGATTATGCTCTGATACCAACTGTGAGGGCCGGTCCTTAATCACGCGTTTAATTATCACAGAATGATTAATTTTATGTTAACAACGGAAGATTATTTAAAATTTATCAACATGCGGCCAATTTTCGATTTTACATATATCAACTGAAAAATATGTAATTCTGGTTTCACAATTTAACATGTTATTCCTCGCATAAGCATCACATTAAAACTTCTCAGTAAAGTAATACTTAAAATACAGATACTCGGGTCATACCCCGGTAGATTGAATCGTATTAAAAAAATTCTCTAACAACTACTGAGACTCAAAACATAAAACATATACCTGAGATCGCTCTCAAGGAGCTCTGGTATTCATCGATGCTTTATCTCGAGCATCCATAATACGTCCATCTGTACCACCTGTCATGCCAATACAACAAATACATGACAATCCCCTGTGAAGGGGTTCAAAACCCAGTACGAGAAACAAGTAAAATCACAATGTATGACAAAGTAACATGCGATGCATGCCGTGCATGAATGCAAATGCATATGAGGGATATCAAATCTCCAATATCAAGATCTCAGGAGTCCACTGGAAGGATCATCAATCAAATCATCAAGCTCGAGCAGGACATCAGCACGCTCATCGCTACGACATCTCTCTCAGTCGAGCCATCGACGGCCCATCATCCCTCGTCGTATTAAAAAATACTCTAACAACTAATGAGCTCAAAACATAAAACATATACCTGAGATCGCTCTCAAGGAGCTCTGGTATTCATCGATGCTTTATCTCGAACATCCACAATACGTCCGTCTGTACCACCAGTCATGACAATCCCCCGTGAAGGGGTTCAAAAACCCAGTACGAGAAACAAGTAAAATCACAATGTATGACAAAGTAACATGTGATGCATGCCGTGCATGAATGCAAATGCATATGAGGGATATCAAATCTCCAATATCAAGATCTCAGTAGTCCAATGGAAGGATCATCAATCAAATCATCAAACTCGAGCAGAGCATCGACACGATCATCGCTACGACATCTCTCTTAGTCGAGCCATCGAGGGCCCATCATCCCTCGTGTCTAGGCAACGCCGGCACACTTGTCGCTACGGCATCTCTCAGCTTACTCTCTCCGTCGAGACATCGGCATGCCCATCATCCCCAGACACGCATCATAGATACCAACGAAAGGACATATGTATCAACAAAAGAATCGATAGGATCAACATGACTTGCTCAATGTCCATGTGTGTCAATGCATCATGCAATATCATAATCTCATGTGATTCATCTCAATATATATCATGTCATCATATATCATGCAGTCAATGTATCATGTAATTCACATACTGCGGTTCAACATGTCATATAGTCACATAAGTAGCAAGTAATGACAACTAAATGCCCCAGAAACATCACATGTCTTTGCCACACATCGTGATAGAACCGATTTTCTACATACCTCGGACCAATGCTATATCTACCGAGTACTCCTCGAATCAATCTCGAGATCTGTTAACCTGGCCATTTACACCTCGAATATACATCAAAGTGTTCAATTATTTCACAATATCAAGTTCATAATCCGAACATTGACCCTTAGCAAATTCCTTAAATTTCATCTTCCAAGCTCATAGTAATTGGCTGATAAATTTTCCAAACTTAACCAAATTACATGGGTCTAATTTAGCTTGAAAGCTAACTCAAAATATGACATTTAATATGTTTGACACTTCCCTAAATTTGATCATTTACCTAAGGGAAATTGGGTCTAAACATCACTTATGCAAAATAGGGGAATTTCTAAGTTCCAAAGTGATCGCGTTTCGTACACACTTCATAACTAATTCATACGACATCCAAATGACCTGATTCTAGGGGAGAATTTAAACTAAAAATTATACAATACATCTTTTATGAGCTTTAAGCTAATTAGTTCAACTTGAGGTACATTTGTTGAAAAATGTTACAGCCTAAAAAACTCGTATATACCCTGTTTTCAGATTGCATAGTTGTTGGTAATATTAGCATAACTTTTACATATGATTTCCAAATTGAGTGATGCCAATTCCAAATACAAGATAACACTGAATCCTACAACTCTTATTAGAAGGTAAAACTTCAAATTCATAGCCATATATTCCCCAAAATTCGAAGAACACACTGCATGAAACTCGAGCAATGAATTTTCAGATTTTACACATTTTGGTAAAATGACCATAACTTTTTCATCTCAACTCTAGATTAACTGATTTTGGTGGCCAATTAAAGCTAACACAAAATACTTAGGGACACCAACCTCAAATTCGAAGCCTATCATTTTTGAAATATTTACCAAACCTACTGCATGTGCCAAAGTCATAACAGATAGAACATACAACAATCAAATCTCAACTTTTATACACCAAAATTCGACCTTTAAACTAAATCAAAGTTGATAAACTCAAGAATGATGATATACCTTTAATTTATCTTCAAGATTTGAGCACTCAACCATCACTATAGCTTCTTTCTAGCTTGAACTCCTCCAAACTTGCTTCAAACTTGAATATCCTTGATGGGTTCTTCTCCTCTCCTCAATACCTGTTCAAATCTATGATTGCATGTGACATGCATTCACAATTCACAAGAATTTTGGGAGTGAAGAAGCTGAAAATTTCAAAATTGGGTAGAGTGAAGGATGAGGATTTTTGTGGAGTGGGAAGAGAGAGAAAGATGTGGGGGAAAATGAGCGGAAAATGAGTGATGGCTGATTTTTGAGTCTTGGTGGGTGATATTTTTAATCATTTGATGTATTGTGAAATCCATGTGTCAATACATCAATATCTTGCAAGATTAGTTATCCAAAATCATGTATTAAGCATGAGTTAATTTAATTTGTGGCATATGTTCTCCAAGTGCCATGTGATCATGCACATGCACAAGCACTAAAAACATGTTTCACTAGTTATTTGACTCATCGTAGTCCAGAAAATCTTAATTCAAAGTATGTACTTTTAATTATCCGGGTTTGTTTATCTTCTTTATTCCAGATTAATTAGCATCGGGGCCTTACACCTCCAACTCCGGAGTTCTTAAGAAGGTGACAAAACAAGGTCTATACCACGATGATCTCCCAATTTCTGAAATATAACGGAATTGAAAATGCACCTAGAAGCAAGCTATGTAGTTTTGTCACATCAACTGTGACAGAGCACATAACAAAATGATCCTTTAAGCAGAGAGCGTGGATGTGTTATGTACATAAAAGCAGTGTTGACATCTCCTACCAAAAATCGTTTCGGTAACGTAAAATCAGCTAACATTTCCCTTGTAGCTTTCTTTAGAATCATGTTCATTATACTGTTATCGGGATCACATACAGCATTTCCATGACACGCTATTTTAGCATCCAACACTAAAATAATGTATCATAGGTGCTCTAACCTAGTGCTATTTTCTACTTTAGTTTGGAGCACCTCTACAATGCTGCACCAATTTAGCACTGTAGCATCACTATCCATTTTTTATTTATTTTTAATTTTTGTAATCAATATTTTAATATTTTTAAAATTAATTATTTAATTGAATTGATTTATTAGTGTACAAAATTTGGATAATCAGTAAATAATTAAATTAATATATTAAATTTAATTAATGATTAATTTAATTGATTAAATTATTAAATTTAATTAATTATCCAATTAAAATTTTAGAAATAAAAAATGTAAATTTATTAATAAATAGATAGTTGACTGAATAAAATAATTATAGTAAATGAAATTAAAAGGAATATTGTAAGGAATATTATTTTAGAATAAATTTTGAAATAGATAGATTGTAGATTTGTTTTGTGTTTGGTGCAAAATTTGTGTTAAAATGAAAGTTTATTTTTTCTTCTTATCTTTCCTCTAAAGAAGGGTCAGAGGGTTTCACTCCTATCACCAGGGTGACTCAAACCCAGGACCTTGAGCCTATGTAGTATGGTGCCTTTCCAACTGGGTGGATGACCTTAGACCATCTTCAACTCAAAAATCATTTTATCGCAAGTTTTGCATCAAAATAACGTAATTTCTACACCAAATACAAAACTCATTTACAACTCATATACTTCAACCTTTACTCCAAAAGAAATATTCATTTTAATTTCATTTATAATAATTATTTTATTCAATTTATCTATTACAATTTTATTAATATATTAAATTTATATTTAGAAAATTTACATAGATAATTAATTAAAAATTAAATTAAATTTAAGTAATTCTGAAATTTATTGTGTATTTAAATATTTATTTTAATTTATGTTAATAATTAAAAAAATCAAAATTAAAAATTCTTAACTACTTTATTTAATTTAATTTAATAATTTAAACAATAAAACAAACATTAAAAATTTAATTAAAAATAAAAATATTTACAAAAAAAGAAAATCTTTAGCACACTACAGTGTTGCGCACTACAGCAAACACAAATTTGGTGCAGAATTTAGAGCTAGGTTGGAGGATGATTTTTGCATGAAAATGACGCCGAAAGCCAATTTAAAGCCGCGTTGGAGATGGTGTTAATCTTTTAATCATTTTCATTCTAAATTTTCGTCATCGTCTTAATTAATTTTAAACAAGTTTCATCCTCGGTAGTAAGGAAAATTTCTGAAGTACAACAGAATAGTATCCAAACAGTATGAGAAAATATATAACTCCCTAAACTGGTTATTTACCGATTTGAACACAAAAATCCTGGAAGTTCTTGGTCTTAATAGTCTATCAGATCTGCTTGTCAAGCTGATAAGAGGCATAGATTCAATTATTTCATAGCCTGCGGTGGGAAGTGCTGAGACTAACTCTCCCCTGATTTTAAATTTATAATTTAAGCCAAAGTTATTATACGCTTTTTTTTTCTATTTTTTTTATAAAACCAATAATGTTACAACTACTCATACTATTGTCAAACTGACATCTTGCTGAATTTTCTTTTATAAGGTAACAAATAAATCTAGCTAGTAGAGAAGGGGTGACGTCTATCCTCACTCTATTGTTTCATCTAAATACTCGAAGACTTAGCCGAAGCATGCATACTTGCAAATTCTTAAAACTCAACCCGCAAACATCGACATTTGAAATCATCAACTTCTGTGGTGGGAAAGCTTCTAGCTGAAATCTTCTGTCTTCGTCGATGCCGGAAATCTGGATTACAATTCAATCTTCTCCGAAACACTTCCAAAAATGCTTATTAGCCACCAATGTTTTGAGGATGCAGTCACTATATTTTGAATAATATGTTATCATGGTCACTTTGCTTTAGCTAATATTAACACATGACAACACACATACATAAACATAAATCTTAAATTTTAGTCTAAGTCAACCTCCAAAATACAATAAACAAACAACATCATTGACTTACTGTTGATTATTATATATATTGTGATTAAAAAGTGTGGAGCAATTCAACTAACACAAAAGCTTATTTAATTTAACTTGTCCTCTGTGTTAATTAATTAACTAAAAGGTTTGACAGAAGACATAAATTGATTTGTCGTCTGCTTTTGAGAAGAACGGCGCCTAAATTTCTTATTCACTTTTAATTCGTATCTGTCTTGCTGGCATTCACTGTTTTATTGCCTTCTGCATGGACTTATAGCATCGATGCGGCTAATGCCCACATCAGATCGATAAAACATAAAAACAAATTGTGTGATAATAATAATAATATCCCCTTCTATTTTAATTATTTTAGCAACACAGATGCATCATATATCGTAAATATGAAATAATTATAACATATATGATATAGCTCAAAATTAATCAATCAATTTAATTTATTGAATTCAATTCTATATCTTAAATTCGATAAATAAGTTTGATAATTTTTTGAAGATATAAAATATTTTTCTTTAAAGTTGAAACAAGAATCTTAGGAGAAAAATGTATTTTTAGGAGACTTGATAAATTTTTTTTTAATTAAAGGTACTATTGGTATATCAGAATTACACTATGAAACAAAGTAGTTAACATGTGGTGCTCATGCTTAATATAATAGTAAGTATATATATATTTCAAAAAACTGCTTAGTTCTAAAATTTAAAACTACTTGTGTGAATATTATTTTTGATTGATAAATTATGTGTAATTATTTTCTATTAGCTTGGTGTTTCTTTTCTGAATGTCTATATTTAAAACAAAAGTAATTTTTTTTTTATGATTTCTCCTTTACTACAAAACGAAAGAATTTTCTAAATTATTATTGAGATTATTCCAAACAATTAATCCTCGTCGGTATAGTCATTAGAATATCGGGCACTTGCATATTCTCTCGGTATCTTAAATAAATAATATTTGTCAATCACAATTATTGGAATTTAATCTTCAAACGAATTGAATTGAAAATTAATTAGTACCAAGTTAGTAGTAAATAGCGAAGTCCCATTTCAATAATTAAAGAAAATCTTTCGTTCAAACTTTTATAATATCAATAATTAGCCAAATAGACAATATTTTATTCAAAGGCAAGCTTTGAATTATGAGTGTGTATTGGCCTCAATTAGAGAAGGGGACATTGAATCTCTGGTGTTTGTCTTTTCCTTCCATATGAAGAGTAACAAAGGTTTTGAAATGTGTGCTTTCTAACATGCTTGGAACTTGAAACATTATCACAAGTTTTTGGCAAGCAAACTCTGTATTTCATTTACGAGATATATATATATATCGAAACAAATTGGTCGAAAATTCCAAAGCGAATAAAACCAACCAGTTCTATTCAAGTTTTTTTTTTATTGTTTTAATTTTATTTTATATAATAGCATGTTTCTCGTGTCCGCGTAAACAAATGATATAAAGAAATGTAGAAAATGGAAATTTGTCTCATAAATTTACATTGTTCGCTTAGAAAATAAACAATTGATATTTATCCTTCTACCAAAAATATCATATTGGGTCAAAAAGCGATTGAATTGAAATTAAAAACAAATAAGAAGCCAAGAAGAGACTATTTACAGGGAAAAGGCCTTTCCCCATTTAACTTCAATATGTGGTCCATGTAATATAGGCAATACCGCTATCATATAACAGTGTAGAGTATGTAGTATAAATTTACAAGGTATTTAAAGAGAAAATTACGGGTCGGTATCGTTTTTTGAAACATAAGTTATCATAGTCCACCTAAAAAATATTAGTTCAATTAGGTTCATTTTTGGTTGAAATGATAATAATAATCTCATGTGGTCCATGTGGTCCACCAACTCTTGATAAAATTGCATTCTTAACCCTACGAAAATGTTTATAGAACAAATATGTCTTTATATACTATTTATCATCTTCTTTATCCTAATATCACCAAACAGTTCCATTTTATGAACATGAGATCCTCCAGTTCTGTCATCTCGGGTGAACCCAAGAGCATACTTTTGCAAAGGACTCACATTTCATATAACGTTATTCTAATTATAATTTAAAACCCGATTTGAAGATCATGTTAAAAATAAATAACAGGCCCGTCATGCTTCCGTATTACAATAAAAGTTTAACAAACTGAAAAATACCATTTTGACCATAACGGCACCGGGTGAGGTGGGTTCCAAAGCCACAAGTCGAAAATATACTGCCTCCAGACTGTTTTACGAATGACTCCTCACCATCCAACCTCAGCTCTTAGGCGTGGTTAGTCTGCAAGTTAACCGACTCCTTCGGAAACGAACAGCACAACCCTAATTAGTTTCCTACCTTATGGCGTAAGGTATAATCAAGATATAAGAAATATTTAAAGAATCTGGGAGATAGACGGGCAACAACCTTTATTTTATTATGGAATACTTATAATATTTATTACATTAAAACGCCTCCTTTTGGGAGGAGACATACTTGTTTAGCCTCTCATAAAGATGAGACTTGACTCAAAAACGCAAAAACTAAAACCAAACAGAACAATATTACAAACGATTACAAAAGAAAGATAAAAAGGAAATATTACCAAGCTATGAAAGTTGAAGAATTACAAAGCTTGGAGACTACAATTTTTATTTATAGAAAACTATGGAGAATTTTTGATGCCCTGAGCTTCCTGAATGAGTGCTGAGCTTCCTGAATTAGTGCCCTTATATAGGCATGAATCCGGACTTGAAATTCGGATTCCAAATCTTGATAATTGTTAAGTGCGCCTTAACTTTTACGTGGTCTGACATCTTTTTTCTGAGTGTGCCAACATTTCTCGTGAGTGGTCCATTATTTTTGTCCGAGTGCGTTGAACAATTTCTGCACTATCTTTTAATGGTCCATGCCTTTTCCTTTGTCGGGGAATCTTTACATTATTGATTTTGTGGTTCCCAACTTTAGGAAAATGGGCTCTCTTGTCAGCAGGACTTTTGTCTCTTCGTGCCTCTGATCTGCTGGGTTTGGATCGAAATCTTTTCCCGAACTCTGGTTCTTTCTGCTCCGGGCATGCTTGGCAAATATGTTCTATCCATCGGCCAATGTGTGCCATGTTGCAGAATTTCGGGTATGTGTCTTTTCCCGCCGGAATCTTGTTTTCCCAATGAGTTCTTCTTTTTGTTTCAAAGAGTTCTTCGGCAAATCTTGTTGATGTTCCTGTCATGGAATTCAGCATGAAAGTGTCGTTTGCTGAATTTTGAAAGAACTTGAATGAGTATTTGACTTTGTCCATTTCCGTAAGACAAACCCAAAGACCCATGCACGTATTGTTGAAACTTCATCTTCCGTGATAGTCCCAGCCAAAATTGATATACTTTCTGGTAGCGCCATTCTTATATTTTTTAGGAGGTTTCCGTCTGGTCGTCTGAGCTTGATAAAATGAAAAGCTTCAATGAAGCCCTTCTTCGCTGGTTCTGGAGCAGCACTGAAAATACACCTCCAAGATATCTCCTCTGGTCAAATGTGGATTATTGGCCCATGTCTCGTGAATCGCTTCTCTGATCCATTTTGCTAATTTTGAAATTTCAGAGAATCCTGGTGCAACAGCATAAACCGAAGCAAGAGATCCGAAATTATAACATTCTTGAACTTCGTTTGGATGGCTGCCTGGTTTTATCCAAACTCTCAAATATTTTGGAGATATCAACAATAGATTTGTTTGGGTTGATACCCCGTCTGGTAATTAGTTTCTCCCAAGTACGTTGGTAATCCTGCATAGGTGAAGAAACTAAATCGTCATTAGTTTGAACCCTAGAATTGCCAGTCCAATGGCCTAAGGTTCAACTCTCCCTCTTTTACCCCAGAGGTGCTAAGTTGAAGGTTCAGATTGTGATAACACCTGACCCTCAACATTCGCTACAGCTTGTACATCCTCAAGGAATGCTTCATCTGCAGCACTCGTGAAAGGGGCACTTGAGTCCCTTGCCTCTGGGTTAGATGAGCCTCGTTCTCTAAACACTCATTTCTGCACCGCTGAAGGTGTGGCTTGGAGGATGGCCCTTTCAAGACTTCAAACAAACGTTCATGGTCACGAAAGCATGCTCGTATGTGATAAGTAACAACTTCCTGATCTACTCGTTGAATGTAAGGACCCTAATCCTTAAGTGCGGAATAAAGGCATAATAGAGCTAAATAAATGATCAGAGTAGAGTAAACAAGTTGAGTCTATGAGCTTAAGCATTTACATGCCAAAATAAAGGACTACCAAAAGGATTAATTACATTCCAACAAATGAATGTGTCCACTATAGTTTTACGCTACTCCTAGAGTAGGCACTATACAAAAGAATCCTGTCCTTTCATCTACCAAAGATGCTCGAGAAGTTCACTGTCTCAACCCGTTCAAGCCCATCTATCATGCCAAAAAGGTACCTACAAGGACAACCCCCAAACATGAGCAATAATAATCATTCATATTCAACACAATATGAAGATAAAGCGTAAATGCATAATCAATATAAAACACTTCCTGTTTTCCCATGCATTTCAAACGCTTCCCGTTTGGTTGTCCCTGTACCATAACTCATGAGTATAATCAACAGATTATTTTTAATGGCCAAAACATGTCATGACATCATATACCATCTCAACTGTACCACATATTGGTCACCATTCCCTAGTCTGTCCATCACAGTGTATTTTAATGCCCCTCGCTTATATTCATATGGGCGGCATAGGATAACCTCGCTACAATGGACATGCGGCGCTCCCACCCCTCGCTTCACAGAGAGCGGCAAATACCCTTTCCTCGCCCCATATGACAACCACGCTCAAATGTGACATGCGGCGCTCCCACCCCTCGCTTCACATTTAGCGGAACCAATACAAAAAGCGGCAAGCATTAAAATCATCAAAGGATGACCACGACTCATGGGATGTGCATCCAATAATCATAATATGCATCTAACATCAATATGCATAAATTACCATGTATATGCATCCACTATGCAATACCTCATATGGCATAAATCAACATGTATATGCATCCACAATGCAATACCACATATATACTCGCATCCACAATGCATAAACAATGAACAGATACCTAATGATCCTACCCAAGAGATTTCTGAACACCCGATTCATCAATACTGTAGGCGCATTCCTCAGACTTAAAGGCATTACTCAAAATTTAAGCCCAGATATCTAGTCCTAAACTGTCTTAGGAATATCATTCTTACTGAGTCTGAGTGGAGTGAAGATTTATCTTTTATAGACTGCTACTCCTTGAAGTTGATCAAATAGATCATTGATTCTTGATAGCAGGTATTTATTCGTGGCAGTAACTTGATTCTGTTACCTGTACTTGATGCATATTCGTCGTCGTACCACCCTTCTTCTACACAAAAGAACAAGTGCTCCACATGGTGACATGCTCGAACTTATGTAACCTTTACAAAGAAAATTATACAACTGCTCTTTCAATTTCTTTGAATTCTATTGATGTCATCTCGTACAGTGTTTTAACAACTAGCGCCGTACCTAGCATCATTTCAGTGTCGAAAACGATTTCCCTCCTTGATGGGGAATTCTGGAATCTCATCTGACTAACACATTAGGAAGTTCTCTATCACATCGAATTGTATGGTAACTGTTGCTCTTCCTTTGTGATACCAATCATATAATTCATATATCCTTAATTTTCAAAGGATAACAACCGAAGCATATTCATCATCGATGCTAACGATAATAGCATGGCATACTAGGTCATATCAATTCCATGTAGGACCATTCAATGATTGAAACCATACTGTACCACTTAAACAATGTAAAATATCTCGGTACTCCGTGTGACTATCCAATCAGACTTGTCTGCTGGTAGCACCATCAAGTTCCTGATCATGAATTATCATCATACTGTAGTATACAGTCAATGCAACATACCTCGTTTGAGTTAATCTATCAGCTAATGCCATACTTGAAATTTCTTGTATCAATAAATTCGTCAAGTGCGATCGAAATTAAAACGTATAGTGCGATTACACTTCCTGAAGTCTTTCTAACTCGATCCCCTGGTCAAACGAACATCCTGGCCTGCTGAGGTTTTTGGAAATAGTTGTGGAGTATTACTCCCACTATGAGATTGATTGGACTACTGGTGGAACTAAGTGGATCAAAACCGAGAGCCACTTTCAAAAACCACTTCCAGCATCATGTATCTTCCACTGTGGTCGAATCATCCCTAATGGTTTAACTTTGGAATACTACTCTATCTGACCACAGTCTTACTAGACTTCCAACCTCCTTCGCATTGACCAGTAGGTTGTCTTCATTTACTATAATTCACAAGATCCAGCAAACGACCCATAATCACTCCTAGAACCACTGGTTCCGGATGATCTGAATTAATATCTTCTCATTCTTCGTACGTTTCGATTTAAACTTTTGCGGTTTCCTGAAATTGTTGTGGCCTCTACCTTTACTGATTCTACTATTGGAGCTGCTGTTGCTTTGCTCCAAACATGATATCCTGCTTCATAGACAACTGAGTAACAACTAAGTGCTTCCTCTAATCAATTCGATCTCAGCCTTTGATCTATTGGTTAAACTGGCTCAAGTCGGAGCCTCATTTGAAAGATTTCTGATTGATTGGATTCAATCGAAAAGATCCAAAAGATAAAGTTTACGATTTTGCCTTGCTCCAGAGTCAATAAAATTGGGTAGGCACAAATACGTGGATCAAGATACTATATTTGCAATAAAGTGCTATGAATAGCTAAAATTTTCCAGAAGGAATTAGATGGAAATAATATTCTGGAAGAAAGATACGACGGTCCTCGTATTCAAGTTCTCGATTAGCTAAGAATTCGGCGTCACGAAATTGCTTAGATCTCAATGTATTCTCCGGCATAAATCATTGTCTCATCAATCTCTAGTTCCCATTGTTATTTGACGACGTGTGAATGTTAATCCTCAAATGGATAATAACTAGTTATTTATCTACGTCAGGTACAGACTATTCTAAAATCCTTATTAACGATTCAGTTAATATTTATGCGTATAACATCCATACCTTGTAAACTTACCGTTCACCTCGATGCTATAACCAAAGGTTTATCCCAAATAAAAATAGCATGGACGTCAAATTTATAGACCATTAACAAATCAGTTAATATTCAGGTCTATTACATGCTCAACTTCATATATAGGCCATTAACAAACTCAATCAATATTCAGGCCTTCTCAGATTTACATGCCTAAACTCAATTATCTATCATGAGGTCATATCAGACAAAACAGTTACTAGCAGGTAAATTCATGTAGTCAAGCACATGCGCAAACATTATATTCATGCCTAAACACACGTGTCCTAACTCTAGTTCGAGCATATCCCAGATTATGCTCTGATACCAACTGTGAGGGCCGGTCCTTATCACGCGTTTAATTATCACAGAATGATTAATTTTATGTTAACAACGGAAGATTATTTAAAATTTATCAACATGCGGCCCAAAAATTTTCGATTTTACATATATCAACTGAAAAATATGTAATTCTGGTTTCACAATTTAACATGTTATTCCTCGCATAAGCATCACATTAAAACTTCTCAGTAAAGTAATACTTAAAATACAGATACTCGGGTCATACCCCGGTAGATTGAATCGTATTAAAAAAATTCTCTAACAACTACTGAGACTCAAAACATAAAACATATACCTGAGATCGCTCTCAAGGAGCTCTGGTATTCATCGATGCTTTATCTCGAGCATCCATAATACGTCCATCTGTACCACCTGTCATGCCAATACAACAAATACATGACAATCCCCTGTGAAGGGGTTCAAAACCCAGTACGAGAAACAAGTAAAATCACAATGTATGACAAAGTAACATGCGATGCATGCCGTGCATGAATGCAAATGCATATGAGGGATATCAAATCTCCAATATCAAGATCTCAGGAGTCCACTGGAAGGATCATCAATCAAATCATCAAGCTCGAGCAGGACATCAGCACGCTCATCGCTACGACATCTCTCTCAGTCGAGCCATCGACGGCCCATCATCCCTCGTCGTATTAAAAAATACTCTAACAACTAATGAGCTCAAAACATAAAACATATACCTGAGATCGCTCTCAAGGAGCTCTGGTATTCATCGATGCTTTATCTCGAACATCCACAATACGTCCGTCTGTACCACCAGTCATGACAATCCCCCGTGAAGGGGTTCAAAAACCCAGTACGAGAAACAAGTAAAATCACAATGTATGACAAAGTAACATGTGATGCATGCCGTGCATGAATGCAAATGCATATGAGGGATATCAAATCTCCAATATCAAGATCTCAGTAGTCCAATGGAAGGATCATCAATCAAATCATCAAACTCGAGCAGAGCATCGACACGATCATCGCTACGACATCTCTCTTAGTCGAGCCATCGAGGGCCCATCATCCCTCGTGTCTAGGCAACGCCGGCACACTTGTCGCTACGGCATCTCTCAGCTTACTCTCTCCGTCGAGACATCGGCATGCCCATCATCCCCAGACACGCATCATAGATACCAACGAAAGGACATATGTATCAACAAAAGAATCGATAGGATCAACATGACTTGCTCAATGTCCATGTGTGTCAATGCATCATGCAATATCATAATCTCATGTGATTCATCTCAATATATATCATGTCATCATATATCATGCAGTCAATGTATCATGTAATTCACATACTGCGGTTCAACATGTCATATAGTCACATAAGTAGCAAGTAATGACAACTAAATGCCCCAGAAACATCACATGTCTTTGCCACACATCGTGATAGAACCGATTTTCTACATACCTCGGACCAATGCTATATCTACCGAGTACTCCTCGAATCAATCTCGAGATCTGTTAACCTGGCCATTTACACCTCGAATATACATCAAAGTGTTCAATTATTTCACAATATCAAGTTCATAATCCGAACATTGACCCTTAGCAAATTCCTTAAATTTCATCTTCCAAGCTCATAGTAATTGGCTGATAAATTTTCCAAACTTAACCAAATTACATGGGTCTAATTTAGCTTGAAAGCTAACTCAAAATATGACATTTAATATGTTTGACACTTCCCTAAATTTGATCATTTACCTAAGGGAAATTGGGTCTAAACATCACTTATGCAAAATAGGGGAATTTCTAAGTTCCAAAGTGATCGCGTTTCGTACACACTTCATAACTAATTCATACGACATCCAAATGACCTGATTCTAGGGGAGAATTTAAACTAAAAATTATACAATACATCTTTTATGAGCTTTAAGCTAATTAGTTCAACTTGAGGTACATTTGTTGAAAAATGTTACAGCCTAAAAAACTCGTATATACCCTGTTTTCAGATTGCATAGTTGTTGGTAATATTAGCATAACTTTTACATATGATTTCCAAATTGAGTGATGCCAATTCCAAATACAAGATAACACTGAATCCTACAACTCTTATTAGAAGGTAAAACTTCAAATTCATAGCCATATATTCCCCAAAATTCGAAGAACACACTGCATGAAACTCGAGCAATGAATTTTCAGATTTTACACATTTTGGTAAAATGACCATAACTTTTTCATCTCAACTCTAGATTAACTGATTTTGGTGGCCAATTAAAGCTAACACAAAATACTTAGGGACACCAACCTCAAATTCGAAGCCTATCATTTTTGAAATATTTACCAAACCTACTGCATGTGCCAAAGTCATAACAGATAGAACATACAACAATCAAATCTCAACTTTTATACACCAAAATTCGACCTTTAAACTAAATCAAAGTTGATAAACTCAAGAATGATGATATACCTTTAATTTATCTTCAAGATTTGAGCACTCAACCATCACTATAGCTTCTTTCTAGCTTGAACTCCTCCAAACTTGCTTCAAACTTGAATATCCTTGATGGGTTCTTCTCCTCTCCTCAATACCTGTTCAAATCTATGATTGCATGTGACATGCATTCACAATTTCACAAGAATTTTGGGAGTGAAGAAGCTGAAAATTTCGAAATTGGGTAGAGTGAAGGATGAGGATTTTTGTGGAGTGGGAAGAGAGAGAAAGATGTGGGGGAAAATGAGCGGAAAATGAGTGATGGCTGATTTTTGAGTCTTGGTGGGTGATATTTTTAATCATTTGATGTATTGTGAAATCCATGTGTCAATACATCAATATCTTGCAAGATTAGTTATCCAAAATCATGTATTAAGCATGAGTTAATTTAATTTGTGGCATATGTTCTCCAAGTGCCATGTGATCATGCACATGCACAAGCACTAAAAACATGTTTCACTAGTTATTTGACTCATCGTAGTCCAGAAAATCTTAATTCAAAGTATGTACTTTTAATTATCCGGGTTTGTTTATCTTCTTTATTCCAGATTAATTAGCATCGGGGCCTTACACCTCCAACTCCGGAGTTCTTAAGAAGGTGACAAAACAAGGTCTATACCACGATGATCTCCCAATTTCTGAAATATAACGGAATTGAAAATGCACCTAGAAGCAAGCTATGTAGTTTTGTCACATCAACTGTGACAGAGCACATAACAAAATGATCCTTTAAGCAGAGAGCGTGGATGTGTTATGTACATAAAAGCAGTGTTGACATCTCCTACCAAAAATCGTTTCGGTAACGTAAAATCAGCTAACATTTCCCTTGTAGCTTTCTTTAGAATCATGTTCATTATACTGTTATCGGGATCACATACAGCATTTCCATGACACGCTATTTTAGCATCCAACACTAAAATAATGTATCATAGGTGCTCTAACCTAGTGCTATTTTCTACTTTAGTTTGGAGCACCTCTACAATGCTGCACCAATTTAGCACTGTAGCATCACTATCCATTTTTTATTTATTTTTAATTTTTGTAATCAATATTTTAATATTTTTAAAATTAATTATTTAATTGAATTGATTTATTAGTGTACAAAATTTGGATAATCAGTAAATAATTAAATTAATATATTAAATTTAATTAATGATTAATTTAATTGATTAAATTATTAAATTTAATTAATTATCCAATTAAAATTTTAGAAATAAAAAATGTAAATTTATTAATAAATAGATAGTTGACTGAATAAAATAATTATAGTAAATGAAATTAAAAGGAATATTGTAAGGAATATTATTTTAGAATAAATTTTGAAATAGATAGATTGTAGATTTGTTTTGTGTTTGGTGCAAAATTTGTGTTAAAATGAAAGTTTATTTTTTCTTCTTATCTTTCCTCTAAAGAAGGGTCAGAGGGTTTCACTCCTATCACCAGGGTGACTCAAACCCAGGACCTTGAGCCTATGTAGTATGGTGCCTTTCCAACTGGGTGGATGACCTTAGACCATCTTCAACTCAAAAATCATTTTATCGCAAGTTTTGCATCAAAATAACGTAATTTCTACACCAAATACAAAACTCATTTACAACTCATATACTTCAACCTTTACTCCAAAAGAAATATTCATTTTAATTTCATTTATAATAATTATTTTATTCAATTTATCTATTACAATTTTATTAATATATTAAATTTATATTTAGAAAATTTACATAGATAATTAATTAAAAATTAAATTAAATTTAAGTAATTCTGAAATTTATTGTGTATTTAAATATTTATTTTAATTTATGTTAATAATTAAAAAAATCAAAATTAAAAATTCTTAACTACTTTATTTAATTTAATTTAATAATTTAAACAATAAAACAAACATTAAAAATTTAATTAAAAATAAAAATATTTACAAAAAAAGAAAATCTTTAGCACACTACAGTGTTGCGCACTACAGCAAACACAAATTTGGTGCAGAATTTAGAGCTAGGTTGGAGGATGATTTTTGCATGAAAATGACGCCGAAAGCCAATTTAAAGCCGCGTTGGAGATGGTGTTAATCTTTTAATCATTTTCATTCTAAATTTTCGTCATCGTCTTAATTAATTTTAAACAAGTTTCATCCTCGGTAGTAAGGAAAATTTCTGAAGTACAACAGAATAGTATCCAAACAGTATGAGAAAATATATAACTCCCTAAACTGGTTATTTACCGATTTGAACACAAAAATCCTGGAAGTTCTTGGTCTTAATAGTCTATCAGATCTGCTTGTCAAGCTGATAAGAGGCATAGATTCAATTATTTCATAGCCTGCGGTGGGAAGTGCTGAGACTAACTCTCCCCTGATTTTAAATTTATAATTTAAGCCAAAGTTATTATACGCTTTTTTTTTCTATTTTTTTTATAAAACCAATAATGTTACAACTACTCATACTATTGTCAAACTGACATCTTGCTGAATTTTCTTTTATAAGGTAACAAATAAATCTAGCTAGTAGAGAAGGGGTGACGTCTATCCTCACTCTATTGTTTCATCTAAATACTCGAAGACTTAGCCGAAGCATGCATACTTGCAAATTCTTAAAACTCAACCCGCAAACATCGACATTTGAAATCATCAACTTCTGTGGTGGGAAAGCTTCTAGCTGAAATCTTCTGTCTTCGTCGATGCCGGAAATCTGGATTACAATTCAATCTTCTCCGAAACACTTCCAAAAATGCTTATTAGCCACCAATGTTTTGAGGATGCAGTCACTATATTTTGAATAATATGTTATCATGGTCACTTTGCTTTAGCTAATATTAACACATGACAACACACATACATAAACATAAATCTTAAATTTTAGTCTAAGTCAACCTCCAAAATACAATAAACAAACAACATCATTGACTTACTGTTGATTATTATATATATTGTGATTAAAAAGTGTGGAGCAATTCAACTAACACAAAAGCTTATTTAATTTAACTTGTCCTCTGTGTTAATTAATTAACTAAAAGGTTTGACAGAAGACATAAATTGATTTGTCGTCTGCTTTTGAGAAGAACGGCGCCTAAATTTCTTATTCACTTTTAATTCGTATCTGTCTTGCTGGCATTCACTGTTTTATTGCCTTCTGCATGGACTTATAGCATCGATGCGGCTAATGCCCACATCAGATCGATAAAACATAAAAACAAATTGTGTGATAATAATAATAATATCCCCTTCTATTTTAATTATTTTAGCAACACAGATGCATCATATATCGTAAATATGAAATAATTATAACATATATGATATAGCTCAAAATTAATCAATCAATTTAATTTATTGAATTCAATTCTATATCTTAAATTCGATAAATAAGTTTGATAATTTTTTGAAGATATAAAATATTTTTCTTTAAAGTTGAAACAAGAATCTTAGGAGAAAAATGTATTTTTAGGAGACTTGATAAATTTTTTTTTAATTAAAGGTACTATTGGTATATCAGAATTACACTATGAAACAAAGTAGTTAACATGTGGTGCTCATGCTTAATATAATAGTAAGTATATATATATTTCAAAAAACTGCTTAGTTCTAAAATTTAAAACTACTTGTGTGAATATTATTTTTGATTGATAAATTATGTGTAATTATTTTCTATTAGCTTGGTGTTTCTTTTCTGAATGTCTATATTTAAAACAAAAGTAATTTTTTTTTTATGATTTCTCCTTTACTACAAAACGAAAGAATTTTCTAAATTATTATTGAGATTATTCCAAACAATTAATCCTCGTCGGTATAGTCATTAGAATATCGGGCACTTGCATATTCTCTCGGTATCTTAAATAAATAATATTTGTCAATCACAATTATTGGAATTTAATCTTCAAACGAATTGAATTGAAAATTAATTAGTACCAAGTTAGTAGTAAATAGCGAAGTCCCATTTCAATAATTAAAGAAAATCTTTCGTTCAAACTTTTATAATATCAATAATTAGCCAAATAGACAATATTTTATTCAAAGGCAAGCTTTGAATTATGAGTGTGTATTGGCCTCAATTAGAGAAGGGGACATTGAATCTCTGGTGTTTGTCTTTTCCTTCCATATGAAGAGTAACAAAGGTTTTGAAATGTGTGCTTTCTAACATGCTTGGAACTTGAAACATTATCACAAGTTTTTGGCAAGCAAACTCTGTATTTCATTTACGAGATATATATATATATCGAAACAAATTGGTCGAAAATTCCAAAGCGAATAAAACCAACCAGTTCTATTCAAGTTTTTTTTTTATTGTTTTAATTTTATTTTATATAATAGCATGTTTCTCGTGTCCGCGTAAACAAATGATATAAAGAAATGTAGAAAATGGAAATTTGTCTCATAAATTTACATTGTTCGCTTAGAAAATAAACAATTGATATTTATCCTTCTACCAAAAATATCATATTGGGTCAAAAAGCGATTGAATTGAAATTAAAACAAATAAGAAGCCAAGAAGAGACTATTTACAGGGAAAAGGCCTTTCCCCATTTAACTTCAATATGTGGTCCATGTAATATAGGCAATACCGTGTAGAGTATGTAGTATAAATTTACAAGGTATTTAAAGAGAAAATTACGGGTCGGTATCGTTTTTTGAAACATAAGTTATCATAGTCCACCTAAAAAATATTAGTTCAATTAGGTTCATTTTTGGTTGAAATGATAATAATAATCTCATGTGGTCCATGTGGTCCACCAACTCTTGATAAAATTGCATTCTTAACCCTACGAAAATGTTTATAGAACAAATATGTCTTTATATACTATTTATCATCTTCTTTATCCTAATATCACCAAACAGTTCCATTTTATGAACATGAGATCCTCCAGTTCTGTCATCTCGGGTGAACCCAAGAGCATACTTTTGCAAAGGACTCACATTTCATATAACGTTATTCTAATTATAATTTAAAACCCGATTTGAAGATCATGTTAAAAATAAATAACAGGCCCGTCATGCTTCCGTATTACAATAAAAGTTTAACAAACTGAAAAATACCATTTTGACCATAACGGCACCGGGTGAGGTGGGTTCCAAAGCCACAAGTCGAAAATATACTGCCTCCAGACTGTTTTACGAATAACTCCTCACCATCCAACCTCAGCTCTTAGGCGTGGTTAGTCTGCAAGTTAACCGACTCCTTCGGAAACGAACAGCACAACCCTAATTAGTTTCCTACCTTATGGCGTAAGGTATAATCAAGATATAAGAAAGATTTAAAGAATCTGGGAGATAGACGGGCAACAACCTTTATTTTATTATGGAATACTTATAATATTTATTACATTAAAACGCCTCCTTTTGGGAGGAGACATACTTGTTTAGCCTCTCATAAAGATGAGACTTGACTCAAAAACGCAAAAACTAAAACCAAACAGAACAATATTACAAACGATTACAAAAGAAAGATAAAAAGGAAATATTACCAAGCTATGAAAGTTGAAGAATTACAAAGCTTGGAGACTACAATTTTTATTTATAGAAAACTATGGAGAATTTTTGATGCCCTGAGCTTCCTGAATGAGTGCTGAGCTTCCTGAATTAGTGCCCTTATATAGGCATGAATCCGGACTTGAAATTCGGATTCCAAATCTTGATAATTGTTAAGTGCGCCTTAACTTTTACGTGGTCTGACATCTTTTTTCTGAGTGTGCCAACATTTCTCGTGAGTGGTCCATTATTTTTGTCCGAGTGCGTTGAACAATTTCTGCACTATCTTTTAATGGTCCATGCCTTTTCCTTTGTCGGGGAATCTTTACATTATTGATTTTGTGGTTCCCAACTTTAGGAAAATGGGCTCTCTTGTCAGCAGGACTTTTGTCTCTTCGTGCCTCTGATCTGCTGGGTTTGGATCGAAATCTTTTCCCGAACTCTGGTTCTTTCTGCTCCGGGCATGCTTGGCAAATATGTTCTATCCATCGGCCAATGTGTGCCATGTTGCAGAATTTCGGGTATGTGTCTTTTCCCGCCGGAATCTTGTTTTCCCAATGAGTTCTTCTTTTTGTTTCAAAGAGTTCTTCGGCAAATCTTGTTGATGTTCCTGTCATGGAATTCAGCATGAAAGTGTCGTTTGCTGAATTTTGAAAGAACTTGAATGAGTATTTGACTTTGTCCATTTCCGTAAGACAAACCCAAAGACCCATGCACGTATTGTTGAAACTTCATCTTCCGTGATAGTCCCAGCCAAAATTGATATACTTTCTGGTAGCGCCATTCTTATATTTTTTAGGAGGTTTCCGTCTGGTCGTCTGAGCTTGATAAAATGAAAAGCTTCAATGAAGCCCTTCTTCGCTGGTTCTGGAGCAGCACTGAAAATACACCTCCAAGATATCTCCTCTGGTCAAATGTGGATTATTGGCCCATGTCTCGTGAATCGCTTCTCTGATCCATTTTGCTAATTTTGAAATTTCAGAGAATCCTGGTGCAACAGCATAAACCGAAGCAAGAGATCCGAAATTATAACATTCTTGAACTTCGTTTGGATGGCTGCCTGGTTTTATCCAAACTCTCAAATATTTTGGAGATATCAACAATAGATTTGTTTGGGTTGATACCCCGTCTGGTAATTAGTTTCTCCCAAGTACGTTGGTAATCCTGCATAGGTGAAGAAACTAAATCGTCATTAGTTTGAACCCTAGAATTGCCAGTCCAATGGCCTAAGGTTCAACTCTCCCTCTTTTACCCCAGAGGTGCTAAGTTGAAGGTTCAGATTGTGATAACACCTGACCCTCAACATTCGCTACAGCTTGTACATCCTCAAGGAATGCTTCATCTGCAGCACTCGTGAAAGGGGCACTTGAGTCCCTTGCCTCTGGGTTAGATGAGCCTCGTTCTCTAAACACTCATTTCTGCACCGCTGAAGGTGTGGCTTGGAGGATGGCCCTTTCAAGACTTCAAACAAACGTTCATGGTCACGAAAGCATGCTCGTATGTGATAAGTAACAACTTCCTGATCTACTCGTTGAATGTAAGGACCCTAATCCTTAAGTGCGGAATAAAGGCATAATAGAGCTAAATAAATGATCAGAGTAGAGTAAACAAGTTGAGTCTATGAGCTTAAGCATTTACATGCCAAAATAAAGGACTACCAAAAGGATTAATTACATTCCAACAAATGAATGTGTCCACTATAGTTTTACGCTACTCCTAGAGTAGGCACTATACAAAAGAATCCTGTCCTTTCATCTACCAAAGATGCTCGAGAAGTTCACTGTCTCAACCCGTTCAAGCCCATCTATCATGCCAAAAAGATATCTACAAGGACAACCCCCAAACATGAGCAATAATAATCATTCATATTCAACACAATATGAAGATAAAGCGTAAATGCATAATCAATATAAAACACTTCCTGTTTTCCCATGCATTTCAAACGCTTCCCGTTTGGTTGTCCCTGTACCATAACTCATGAGTATAATCAACAGATTATTTTTAATGGCCAAAACATGTCATGACATCATATACCATCTCAACTGTACCACATATTGGTCACCATTCCCTAGTCTGTCCATCACAGTGTATTTTAATGCCCCTCGCTTATATTCATATGGGCGGCATAGGATAACCTCGCTACAATGGACATGCGGCGCTCCCACCCCTCGCTTCACAGAGAGCGGCAAATACCCTTTCCTCGCCCCATATGACAACCACGCTCAAATGTGACATGCGGCGCTCCCACCCCTCGCTTCACATTTAGCGGAACCAATACAAAAAGCGGCAAGCATTAAAATCATCAAAGGATGACCACGACTCATGGGATGTGCATCCAATAATCATAATATGCATCTAACATCAATATGCATAAATTACCATGTATATGCATCCACTATGCAATACCTCATATGGCATAAATCAACATGTATATGCATCCACAATGCAATACCACATATATACTCGCATCCACAATGCATAAACAATGAGCATATAAAATACATGTTACCGTTGGGTGCCCGTACGTCCACTACGTACCTTTCCAAAAGTGGAATTGGTCCGGCTTCAATTCCTCGGTTGTGTTGCTACCTGGGATGGTTCTACACAATCACACAACCCCATATTAGAAGCCAAATAATAGCCAAATACCAAAAATTTGACAAAATAAACCATTTTCCAAAATTACACAGGCGGCGATCGATCGCTTCACCCAGGCGATCGATCGCCTCAAAATTATCACTGTGGCGATCGGTCGCCCCAAACATGGCGATCGATCGCCATCCCTTTGAAAAACCTACTGCCTCTCGGCGATCGGTCGCCTCATAACAGGCGATCGATCGCCTAACCCGAAATTTTGGTACTGCCTCGCGGCGATCGATCGCCCCATTTCAGGCGGTCGATCGCCTCGCACAGACTCGCGATTTCCACCATTTTTGTTCCCAAAATTTCTTCCAATACATCCCAATACTCAAACCAACCAACCAACAACATAAATACCAACATAAACCACCAAAATACACTTCAAAACAAGTATAAATCTAGCCCTTAACCAAAACCACAACAACCCACACAAACCCATTTCAAAATCATTAAAAATCAACCCAAACTCAAACAAAACCTTACAAAATTAAAGCATGAGGTACCCATACCTCTTGGGGATCTCAAATCACCCAATATGCTCCACAAATCAAGATTTTGCAAGGACTTCTCTCCACCCAAAGGCTTGAGCTCGAAAATGGAAGGGGGTAGGGTTTGTGGATTTGATTTTTGGGTAAAGGTGAAAGTGATTTGGTAAAGTGGGGTTGGGGATAAAAGGGTTGGGTTTTAATTAAAAGCATACCAAGATATCCCATGGTGTATAAAACACCCCAACATGATATTTTCAAAGCATTTACTCAAAATGCACCACAATATCAATTAACACATGATTTCCAATTAATTGCTAACCAATGCAAATAAATCATGCTTCCAATAATATTTACCCAACATGCACCATATGCACCCCAAAATGCAATCCCGGGTCACCCCTATCCACATGACCATGCATTTCCGTACGGTAAATAAATCTCAAAACATAATCAATTACCACATAATTAATCATGTAAACACAATTAAAGCCAAATAGCAATTAACCATTTCGGGAATGTCACAATACTCCCCTACTTATAAGATTTCGTCCCCGAAATCACATGCAGTTACCCCAACAGAAACTAAACATAAACTCATACCAGAGAATAGTTTCGGGTAGTGCTGCACCATATGCTGCTCCGTCTCCCACGTAGCCTCCTCGACACCCCTGCGATCCCACTGAACTTTGATCATCGGTATCACTTTGTTCCGAAGTCTACGGTCTGCTCTGTCCAGAATTCTAACAGGCCGTTCCACGTAAGATATATCTGACTCTAACTGAACTTCGGAAGGCTGCAACACGTGAGACGGATCCGGCTCATACTTTCGCAGCATCGATACATGAAACACATCATGTATCCCAGATAAAGAAGGCGGCAAAGCCAGTCGGTAAGCCAATGTGCCAATGCGCTGCAAAATCTCGTACGGTCCAACATACCTCGGAGACAGTTTCCCGCGCATCCCAAATCGCACAACGCCTCTGAAAGGCGAGATCTTCAAAAAGACCTTATCTCCCAACTGAAACTCTAACGGTCTCCGCCGTTTATTTGCATAAGCAGCCTGTCTGTCCTGAGCCGCTTTCATTTTCTGCCTTATAATCTTTATCTTCTCTTCCATTTCCCGGATCAACTCAGGCCCTCCGACTGATCTACTGTCCAAATCATCCCAACACAAGGGCGATCTACATCGTCTGCCATAAAGAGCTTCAAACGGAGCCATCTGAATACTCGCCTGGTAGCTATTGTTATACGAAAACTCTACCAAAGGCACTGAATCCTGCCAAGAGGCATCAAACTCCAATACACAAGCTCTTAACATGTCCTCGAGCGTCTGAATAGTGCGCTCGGTCTGGCCATCCGTCTGAGGATGATAAGCAGTGCTCAATCTGACCTCAGTTCCCAAAGCTGACTGAAGGCCTTCCCAAAAATGAGATGTGAATCGCGGATCTCGATCTGACACAATAGAAACGGGGATCCCATGCAATCTCACCACATCTCTAATATATAACTGCGCCATCCTCAAGAATGTAAAGGTCATGCTATAGGGGATAAAGTGGGCTACCTTAGTCAATCTGTCCACAATCACCCAAATAGCATCGAAGCCTGAAGCACTCCTCGGCAAATGAGTCACGAAGTCCATGGAAATGTGCTCCCACTTCCACTTCGGTATCTCCAAGCTTCTCAATTCGCCGCCAGGTCTCTGCCTCTCTGCCTTAACCTGCTGGCAGATCAGACACCTCTTCACAAAAGCGACGACATCGGACTTCATTCTCTTCCACCAAAACTGACCACGCAGATCTCTGTACATCTTCTTCCCGCCTGGGTGGATGCTAAGTCTGCTACTGTGAGCTCGCTCCAAGATTCCCTTACGCAACTCCGGCGTACTCGGAACTACCCAGCGGTTACCCAATCTCAAAGATCCGTCGTCGGCCACTCTGAACTTCGTCGGCTGACCAAGAT